>JAENHJ010000010.1:0-348268 GCA_025330945.1 Mucuna pruriens
ATGCTTAGAGGATGAATCTGTTATCTAGATTCATTTTAAGGAAGGCTTAGTACGGGAGAAATACAAATCGTGCTAATTCAGATTTCTTAGCTAAACAAATGGTATCACCCTTCTGCCAGGTCAGGCCGGAGTTGACCAAAGTCAACAAAGAGAGAACCCGGCTAGAGATGAGTAGTCGTCAGTAGACGGAGATTGACTGCGAGCAGAAGCCCGAGAGTGGCCCAAATGTGTTGATGACATCAGTTATCAGCTTGGAGGCACACCTCGAGTACTCCCAACTCATCTGCCATGTCGCTCAGAAATGTCGCGTGAGAAGATGCACTCAGGGGTAGAATAGGACATTCACATTGTAATTCTGTTAGGACAGTTTAGGATTAGCCAAATCACAGCTCGTGTATATAGGAGGTTGTGCACTGTTTAGACGTCTTTGAATTCCTCTTTTCGCACATCATTTACTTCATCTTCCGTTCTCGTTCTTCCATTCTGGTAGGGCGCTCTGCGATGCTGCGGTGGTACTTCTCTCGATTGAGGAAGTGCGAGGTCTAAGGCTGGGAAGCTGGGCGTTCACCGAGAGGGACCGATCGAGACTACTGGCACTCTGGTGGGCGATCCTCAATGCCTTGGCGAGCGGTGAACCACCACCATCGACCTTAGCGTCGTTAGGAAGATGGAACCATCCAATTCGAGACCCTTGTATTTGTACTCTGTTTTTATTAATTGATTGCATTCTTGCATTTCATATCTCTGTCTCTTCCTCTACTTTAATTCACGTTGAATCACGATTGCAATTGAACTGTGAACAATGTTAAGCTAACGATGGAAGCTGGTTTAACTAATTCGATAGGTAATCACTTAACGATTGTTGAATGAGAACCTAACATCACTCTGCACTCAATCCCATGTCAAGCCGATGAGGTAGCGATTGCATAAATCCTCGAGTATGACAATGGGCGAGCAACTGGCGATTGCCATATGACTACCAAAGGGCTGATATGGACTATGAGCTGGAGGTGGAACTTTGGTGGACTTGATTAATGGGCCGAATCTAGAAATACGAGTTATATAATACTAATAGATAATTAGTAACGATGAGTATACATTTCTTGCATTAATAGTCTTAGTTTATTTTCTGCATCACTCGCATTCCAACTCCCAGTTCTACTGTTTTTCTTTACTGTTTTCTGGTTGAGGCAGTGATCGCCTACTATGGCGTCTGTCTGTACTCGGTGAGACCCAGCCGGATAGTCTCTGCCGAGACCATCTGCCTTTCGGTCTGCTATGCGACTTCGGCCCGATCGAGAAAAGTCAACACTCACATCTTAGATTCTGCATTGTTTAGCTTGCCACTAAACCACAATTGAGCACTGTGTCATGAGAAAAATGATCTAGGGTTGACTATACTATAGTTAGCTTTAGTATTTGATAAGTGCGTTGAAAAGCGACTATAATGAGCGATCATCAAATTAGCGTCAGTGTAAGTTCTTTTGTGTAAATGTGTGCCAAGCTAAGTAAGAGTCGAATCGAGTACGTGAGTGTAAGGCGAGTCCTGAGTATTTTTGAATTTGTCTGTATGTTTTTACGTTGTTTCTGGACCATGAATAAAAAGCATACTTATAGTCAATAATTTTTACGTATACCATTTTGTAGTACTTAGAGTAGCATTTTGTTTTGCATCTTTCTTTTTGCATATCTGCATGATGCATGACTAGGAGTAATCTTGATCCAGTGACTGTTTTTGACCCGAAATAGAATTAACCATACAGTAAATTACGTGAGGTAAGGCAACTCATTGATAATACTAGTATCAATATAGTTACATGGCTGACTCTAACGAGTTTTACACTAACAATTTTGTTTTTAGTTCAACGTCTTTGCGAGAATCGGGGCGAATGGAGAATAACGATAGGGCGATGAAGGAATTAGCCACTCGGGCACGTGGTGTATCAACCTTGGTGCATCAATACCCACGCTGGAGCCAGCTCGAAACATATGAGTTAAATCTGGTCTTATACACACACATTTGCCTAGGATTTCACGGTCTTGCGGGGAAGACCCCACAAGCATTTAAAAAGAATTCCATGTGGTCTGTTTCTACAATGAGGCCATAAAGGGATATCAGGAAGACTACATCAAAATGAAGGCATTTCCATTCTCCTGGATGGAACGAAGGATTGGCTATATCTTGGCGGTACTTTTCAATACTGGGAGACATAGGCGCACCTTTACGGAGAAGTTTTCCCGGCATCCCTTTCGTCCATTAGAAAGGAAATATGTGGGATAAGGCAACATACAGGAGAGACGCCACGAGTCTTTGGGAGAGGTTCAGCAAACTACGTACTTACTGTCCGCATCATCGGATCGTGAGCGATTGCTGATCCAGTATTTTTATGAAGGATTATCGGCTGATGGGCCGAAGTATGATAGAGCGGCCGGTGGCGGGAGGCTGCGATGGATAAAACACCAGCAACAAGCCATGACATCGATTTCAATATGGCAAACAACTTTTGGCCGGTTTGGGATCGAGGGCCAAATCAACCAGGATGGTGAGTGAAATCGGTGCAGCTTCGATCAGGTTGGAGAAATCAGCTGACCCGAGTTAACATCATTGGTGGGGCAACGCTGTTGGGCAACCTCAACCAGCCATGGCAGCAAAAGTATGTGGCATATGTACTAGTGGAGCACCCCAGCTGATATGTGCCCCGCTCTTCAAGCACGGGTCGGACCAGCCAGAAAATGTTGGAGCCATAGGTGGATTTCAGTGCAGGGAAGCAGCCGTGCGAAATCGGCCGATTCGATAACCAGCAACGAGGGAAGACAGCCATTTCGGCCAGGACCAGAATCAAGGACCATATCAATCAACAATTCGGATCCACAGGCACCTGCTCGGAGGCAGACAGGTTATCAACCAGCCCGACTCCGCAATACCAACACCACCTTTCCGGCGCAACAACGACAGCAGAATGCCTACTCCAGGCAACTCTCCATCTGGAAGACCTAATGGAAGCAGCTTGCAACCAGCAACTTTGGGTTCCAACAATCGTGAGCTCAGCCAATTTCTGATTCAGCAGGAACATGGTGCCACCATCCAGGACCTCAAAGCAACAGTTGGACAGACTAGCTAACAACGTAAGCCAATTCAGTCGACGGGATCTAGCAACCTTCCTCTCAAACCATTCCAAATCAGAGAGATAGCGCTAGTGTAGTCCTTTCTTCGAAGTGGAAAAAGAACTACCTCAACCGACATTGGAGCAGGTGCCGAGATCGAAAAGCCGACTCGAGTCAAATGCCCGACTTTCTGGTCTCGACTAGAGACAAGCCCCGTCCCATTACCGTTTCCATCTCGGACCACTTCGGAAAGAAGGCCGAGTCCGGATGAATTGAAGATGTTGTAAGGTGGAAATCAATATTTTATGCTATTAAACAGGTGTCATAAAATTCCTCGAGGTGTGTGTACACAAAGGAAAGAAAAAATAAAGGGGAGCAAGGAAGCTGGAGGTGTGGTGTCAGCTCTGGCACAGAATGGACAATCATTCTGATGCCTCAACTCTGCCAAAAAAATGCAAAGACCACGGAGTCTTTTTAGGTCCCATCTTATCGGCGAATGCACTTTTGCCAATGCCATGTTGGACACAGGGCCTCGATTAATGTCATGCACGTCAATCTACAGGTCCACTGAATTTTGGTGACTTGGAACCCGCGGGGATGACCATTCGACTAGCAAACAGGAGTATTGTCCATACAGGAGTTCTCGAGGATGTTCTTGTCAAAGTCAATGAACTAATATTTCGGCTGATTTTTACGTGCTAGACATGGAGGCAGACGAAACATCGGAAGGAATCACCTTAATTCTGGGAAGACCTTTCTCTTGATGACAGCCAAACAAAGATCAGACGTGTATGTAGGGGGTAGGCTTTCCATGGAATTCGGTGGCCTTGGTGCAATTCAATTTCGAGAGTTATGAAGCACCCAACCAAGGCCAGCTCTCTCTTTGGCGTTGATATATGATGAACTGGTTGAAGAATATCTTGACTATAAATGGCAGTGGTGAAAACATTGAAGTCTCACGAGAATAGCGATGAAAGCAGGCGCCAAGTTCAAATGAAAAGGCCGACTATGAAGAAGTACAAGACCTCTCAACTCGAGGGACAATCATAATGATGTTGCTGACTTGGCCTTTGAAGTGGAACTGTCAATTATTAGCCCAAGTCTACAGCACAGAACACTCGGAGTATTCAAATGATGCGGCAAAGAAATTTGAAGCTGAAAGTCTTCCATTGCACACTTAGCGACAATTTTTACGACGAATGAGTCGACCAAAGAAGGCAGAGTCAATGGAGAAGTCAACGCGACAAGCTTGCCGAGACCATCTGGAAACCAGAAAACTAACTCACACCGTAGCAAAATAAAAAGAATCCCATCATGGATCCGACTGTGGCCGCAGGCGAGACAGGCTGAAATCATGTCAGCACACACGGTGCCTGATCAAGATCAAGTCGGCCAGTCGGATCAACCTCAAAACTAACAAATCTCCATCACCGTCACCACCATAGACTTAAAAACATTAGGTCATCTAAAATATGCCCTACTTGGATAAAGACACAATGACTCCAGTTATCATTGCTAGCAATCTCAACCGAAACAAGAAGATAAATTGCTGGAGGTCTAAGGCAACATAAAGAAGGCAATAGGGTGGAAGCTTTGACCTTCTGGCATAAATCCTCCATTTGCATGCATAGAATATTAATGGAGGATCAAACCCATAAGGCAGCCGCAAAGAAAGATTGAATCAACACTCCTGGACGTGGTTAAAAAGAAGTCACAAAAGCTCCTTGCTGGGGATCATCTACCCCATCTCGGATAGCCAATGGGTGAGCCTGTGCAATTGGTGCAAAAAGTCAAGGGATGACTGTCATGAAGAACCAGCAGGATGAGCTGGTGCCAACAAGGATTTAGAACAGCTGGCGGTGTGCATTATTCTGAGAGAAAGATTGAATCAAAGCAACTTCGCAAAGGACCACTTTCTCTGCCTTTCATTGACCAAATGCTTGAGAAGTTAGAGGAAATCCCATTACTGCTTTTCTGGATGGATTCTCGGCTACATGCAAAATTCATATAGCCCAAAGATCAACGTAAAACAACCTTCACCTACCCATTTGGTACCTTTGTATACACGCATGCCATTTGGCCTCTATGATGCTTTCAGAGGCACATTCAGCGTTGCATGCTGAGCATCTTCTCGGACTTGCTGCAGGGGACTGCATGGAGGTCTTCATGGATGATTTCACGTGTATGCTAACTCATTTTGAAGCATGCAGGCAATCTATCCGTATTGAAAGATGCATTGACACAAATCTTGTGCTCAATTTTGAAAAATGTCACTTCATGGTGACTGAAGGAATAGTGTTGGGACACCTGGTCTCCAACGGAGGCATCGAGTAGACAAAGCAAGATACATCATTACTTCCCTCCCAGGCCCGCTTAAATGCGGGAGGTTCGCTTCATTCTTAGGACATGAGGCTTTTACAGGAGATTCATCAAAAATTTCAGTAAACTTGCCCCTCACTCTGTCAAGCTGCTCTGAAGGATGTGGAATTCAACTTTGACCGGCCCTGTATGGAGGCCTTTCAGGAGCTTAAGAAGACTCGCATCCTTTTTATTTTGGCACAGTTAGGACCTTCCCTTTGAATTAATGTGTGATGCATCAACTCGGCATTAGGAGCCGTTCTCGACCAAAAACTCAGTGACCAACCAGTGCGTGGTAGCCTATGCATCAGAACTATGGATCCGGCCCAACAAAACTACCAACAACGAGGAAGGAGGCTCTTGTGGTTTTGCCCAGGTGGACAAATTCGTTCCTACATACCGGTTCCAAGATAATTGTGTTCTCGACCATGCCTTGCAGGTACTTGCTGAAGAAACCTGATGCTAAACCAAGACTGATTGGGTGGATGCTTTATTTCTTCAAGAATTCAACCTTGGAAATCAGAGACAAGAAAGGTGCTACAGGAATTACATGTAAGATCATCGAGGCAGGAAAAGAAAAGCGAGCAGGATGCCTATCAGGAGGCGAGTTCCTGATGAGCACTTGCTACATATTAAAAACGTCTCACCATGGTTTGCTGACATTTGTAACTTTTGTTGCAGCATCACGGTTTCCACCAGAGGCATCTGGGCATACTGAATAAACTCGAAGCGTGCAAATACTACATTTGGGATGATCCTACCTTTGGAGACTATGCGGTGACAAGGTCATCACTGGGTGCATTCTGAAGGAGTTCAGTCGGTTCTCCAGTTTTTGCCACTCGGCACCTGGAGGCGGTCACTATGGATCAACTGGGACTGCAGGAAGAAATACTAGACTGGCACTGGCCTATCTTCAGGGGCCGCATGGTCGTCTCCACCTGCGAGAGTTGCCAAAAAGCAGAGGTGGCCATAAACAAAGGCATGAAATGCCCCAACAACCTATCAATTCTGTGAAATTTTTTTGATGTGGGGGAATAGATTTTCAGGACCATTCCGATCTCCGATATGGTTACTCATACATTTTTGCTGGTAGGGATTATGCATCCGATGGGTAGAAAGCGGTTGCCACGAGAACCAATGATTCAAGAGTGGTTGTGGACTTCCTTAAGTCAATATTTTTCTGCAGGTTGGTGTGCCAAAAAGCACTCATAAGCGACCAAGGCAGTCATACGTAGCGAGCTATGGTTTCCCTTCTTCAAAAATATGGAGTAGCATACGCAGGTACTCTTGCCTACCACATAAACAAATGGCCAAGCGAAGTGTTCAACGGGGAAATTAAAAAAACATTGCAAAGATGACCAATCCCAGCAGGAAGGACTGCACGCCTCCTTGAGGATGCTCTGCTGGGCACATAGAGCCTTTATCTGGGACACCTTTAGGGATGTCTCCTCTGAGGATTGTTTTAAATGGCCTGTCATCTTCCTGTGGAGCTAGAACACAGAGCATACTGGGCTGTTAAGCAGTGCAATCTGGCCTATGACCAAGCAGGGAGCAAGAGAAAATTTCAGCTGCAAGAGCTAGATGAACTCAGCTTGGAAGCATATGAAAACTCCGGGATCTCAAGCTTGAAAAATCAAGCGATTCCATGACCCGGCAAATCCTGACGAGAAAAGAATTCGAGTTGGCCAGAGAAAGTCCTCTTGTTTAACTCACGTCTCAAGCTCATTGCAGGTAAACTACGTTCTAGATGGGATGGGCCTTTTATTTATCACTAATGTGTTCCCAGTAGTGCAGTACAGCTAAAGGATGAAACACACAACGGCACCTTCAGGTCAATGGGCATCAGATTAAGTCATTCCATGAAGGACCAGCGCCTATCACTCTTAACATGGAGATAATATCATTGATGGAACCAGCACCTACAGATGACCCTGCCTCGCACTGAGGACAATGCAAATTTTAAGTGTGGGGGGGGGGGATAAATACAGTCATCTGTGCTGCTGTGTCTTAACTCGTTCCTTCCCCTGAACTCTGCTAATTTTTAATTTTTATTTTGTTAGTTTTAATCACTTTGTTGTTTTCTTTCAGTTGCGTCGTTTCATTTTATACAAAAACAATATGTCAGGTTTTTCTATAAAAGCTGCCTAAGCGAGTCCATGCCGGTTCTGTGCCGTCTCGGCGGATCAGAACACATTTGACCTGAATTCAAGTGGATTGTCAATCATAAAAGTGTCTTGAAAAGAATTTTGAATTGGCTTACGGAAGTTCAGAAAGACGGTAGGAGTAACTTTGCAACTTTGACAAGAGAAGTCTCTAACCAGAAGGAGATGAAAATTTGTGCTCTGGGCGATGGCCGACTAAGAATCTAGAAAAAAACCTTGAGTCGAAGCAAATGCAACCTGTGTTAGAGCTTGAGCCTTTGTAAATACTTATGCTTGCATCTTGCCATTCTCCTTGTTCTTGTGTGATTTTGCGTTCATGATTAACTGTATATTCTGCATTTTGCCTTAGCTCTCTAGATACCCTTTGTTTTCACATGCAGGAATGAGATGATCTAGGCCATGTTTCTGAAAGAGCTAGGGCAAATAAAGCCTGCCTGAAGAAAATTCTCTCCTTGTCTACCCCGTTTAAAGCGCATAACCGTTCTTTCTTTATTTCATTACAAACCCAGTAGGAAAACCATGAATAAACCGCACCCTCGGGGAAGATGAGGAGCTTTAGATTGTTTTGGGAGTAAGTCATTACCAAGTGTGGGGGATTCTCCCAGGAAGCAGAATCAATTCAGCATTTATAAAAGCTCGAAAATAAAGAAAAAATAAAGCAAAAGAAAAAACGGTGAAAATATGAGCTGAAGCAGATATAGAAAGCCAGCAGCTGCATAAACTTGTATAATAAGAGAAAAAAGGAAAGTGAGCTGGGTGAAGCAGAAAAAGAAAAAGAACTGATAACATCTTGGGGTTTTCCCTCATCTTTGATAAAAGCCTACTCATTTGCTCTCTCTTCCTCATGGGTCCTGAAACCTCTGCTTATATTTTATCCTACAGAGTGATCCAGCCTCGCTACAAGCCGAAAAAGTCCTAGTGATCATAACTGCGTGTTTTTGCAGGTGTAAAAGGACTTCGTCAAAGCCATGGTAATATCAGCCCCATGAGCGTTGAGTGTAAATACAAACCCAAACACGAGAGAAGTGAGGAGGTTATTCACTTAAATGAGGTCTCTGTCCTCTTGGTTACCTTCTCACAGTTGCAGGTCCACCCGAATTGCCTAGGGCACATAAGAAGTAATTTTCAGATTGTTAGAGCACCTCAGTCTCAGAGTGAACGAGTGCCGACTCTGTCTCGGTTGAACTGAATAAAGCCAAGTGAAAAATTCTTTTCTATCTTTACAAACTTCCCTTGTGATTTTCATTTTATTTTGCCCAGGAGTGCAAAAGGGTAAGTGTGGGGGTGTGATGAGTCACAATTTACGCACCTTTTTGACACCTAAGAAGGAGGTTTGCAAGACCATTCTATGCTTAAGGATGGACTGTTAGCTAAGATTCATTTTAAGAGATTAATTACAGGAAAAATACAAATCCGTGCTAATTCAGATTTCTTAGCTAAACAAAGAGTATCACCCCTTCTTTTGCCGAGGTCGGGGCCGAGTTGACCAAAGTCAACAAGAGAGGACGAGATGAGTCGTCTCGGCCGGCCAGATTGACTGCAACCCAGAAGCCCAGAAAGAAGTGGCCCAAATGTGTTGATCACATCAGTTATCCAGCTTGGAGGCCACCTCGATGCCAACTAAATCTGCCATGTCACTCAGGAAATCTACCATATCACGTGAGAAGATCTGCATAGGGGTAGAATAGGACATTCATTGTAATTCTGTTAGGATTCGTTAGGATTAGCCAAATCTGGCTCGTGTATATATAGGAGGAGTTGTGCACTGTTTAGACGTCTTTGAATTCACTCTTTTCGCACATCATTTACTTCATCTTCTTCGTTCTCGTTCTTCCATTGCTGGTGGCGCACGGTACTGCAGTGGTACTTCTCGATTGAGAAGTGCAGGTCTAAGACTGGGAAGCTGGGCGTTCACCAGAGGGACCGATCAGACTACTTGCGCACTCTGGTGGAACTGATCCTCAGCCTTAGGCGTGCGGAGGTGAACCACCACCATCAACCTTGGCGATCGTTGAGGAAGATGGAACCATCAATTCAGACCACTGTATTTGTACTCTGTTTTTTATTAATTGATTCCGTTCTGCATTTCATATCTCTGTTCTCTTCCTCTACTTTAATTCACGTTGAATGGGCGATTGCAATTGAACTGTGAACAATGTTAAGCTAAGCCGATTGGAACTGGTTTAACTAATTCAGTAGGTAATCACTTAACGATTGTTGAATGAGAACCTAACATCAGCTCTGCACTCAATCCTGTCAAGCTGATGAGGTAAGCGATTGCATAAATCCTCGGTATGACAATGGGCTGAACCTTTGGCGATTGCCATATGACTACCAAAGGCTGATATGGACTATGAGCTGGAGATTGGAACCTGGACTGGACTTGATTAATGGAACTGAATCTGAATACAGTTATATAATACTAATAGATAATTAGTAACAGTAGTATACATTTACTGCATTAATAGTCTTAGTTTATTTTCTGCATCACTCGCATTCCAACTCCCCGTTTCTTTGTTTTCTTTACTGTTTTCTGGTTGAGACAGGAGGTAGTCCGCCTCTGTAGCGTCTGTTCTGTACTCAGCGAGACCAAGCAGGATAGTCTCTGCCGAGACCATCTCTGCTCGGTCTCTGCAGAGTGCGACTCGGCCAGTACCGGAGAAGAGTCAACACTCCACATCTTAGATTCTGCATTGTTTAGCTTGCCACTAAACCACAATTGAGCACACTGTGTCCTTGAGAAAAATGACCTAGGGTTGACTATACTATAGTTAGCTTTAGTATTTGGTTCGATGGAGCCTCGAACTTTCTGGGAAATGGGATAGGAGTCGTACTGGCATCCCCAAAAGGTTAATATTTTCCCTCCTTGGCAAGGCTGGGTTTCGATTGCACCAACAATATGGCAGAATACGAGGCTTGTGCCATGGGAATCACAATGGCCATCGAACACCAAGTCAGCAGGCTTAAGGTCTTTGGTGATTTGGTGTTAGTAAGCTACCAACTCCGCGGAGAGTGGGAAACACGAGACGCCAAGCTGGTCCCTTACCATGCGCACATAATGGCACTAAGGGAGAATTTTTATTAAATCTCCTTTCATTATGTCCCATGGGACGAAAATCAAATGGTTGATGCCCTAGCAACTCTGTCAGCCATGCTCCAAGTAAACTACGGCAAAGAAATGACCATACATGTCTAGCAGCAGACTAAGATGGCCCACTACCAACAAGTAGGCAAGGCAGAAAATAATGGAAAACCCTGGTATCATGACATCAGGGAGTACTTAAAGAAGGGTGTCTATCCCCCGGAAGCAACTAAAAATGATAAGAGGACACTAAGGAGGCTAGCGACAGGCTTCCTCCTAAGTGGAGTAATCCTCTACAAAAGAAGTGCCGATTCGACTCTTCTACGTTGTGTAGATGACTGCAAAGGTCGAGAAATAATGTAAGAAGTGCATGGGGGAGCCTTCGGCACTCATGCCAATGACCACGCCTTTGCCCGCAAAATCCTTCGAGCCAGATATTACTGGTCCAAGATGGAGTCAGACTTTGCCGACATGTGAAAGATGCGTGAAATGCCGGATGTATGCCAACAACATCCACATGGCACCCTCCGCCTTGCACAACCTAACCTCTCCATGGCCATTCTCCATGTGAGGATTAGACATGATTAGCCCGATAGAGCCCAAGGCATCTAATGCACACATATTCATCCTGGTAGCCATCGACTACTTCACAAAGTGGGTGGAAGCTACCTCATACGCTAATGTGACGAAAAGCATGGTGATTAAGTTTATCAAAAGGGACATCATATGCCGCTACGACCTTCCAGCTCGCATCACCACAGACAATGGAACAAAATTGAACAATAAGATGATTACCAAATAATGCGAACAATTCAAAATCAAGTATCATAACTCCACTCCCTATCGCCCCAAAATGAATGGAGCAGTAGAAGTAGCCAACAAAATCTTTAAAAAAATAATACAAAACATGGTGGTGACATACAAAGACTGGCACGACATGTTGCCCTACGCTCTGCATGGATACCAGACATTAATGCGCACGTCCACAAGGATAACCCCTACTCATTGGTGTACGGTATAAAGGCGGTTCTCCTGGTAGAAGTAGAAATACCCTCGCTGAGAGTCCTAGCCGAGGAAAAGTTGGATGAATCCGAATGGGTCCAAAGTCAGGTAGACTAGCTGAACTTAATAGAAGAGAAACGCCTAACCGTTGTATTCCACAGGCAATTTGTACTAGTAGAGGATGAAGAACACAGCCGATAAAAGAGTCAAGCCTCGAGTGTTCAGGAAGGGACTTGGTACTTAAGAAGAGGCTACCCAACATCAAGGACCTGTAGGGCAAGTGGGCTCCCAATTATGAGGGACCATATGTAGTCAAGCAAGAATTCTCGGGAGGAGCCTTGGTACTAACCGACCTAGAGGACAAGAATTAATCCACCCAGTCAATAGAGACACAATCAAAATGTTCTAACCTTGAGGGTTTGATCAGGAAAGAATCTAAAGAATCAACCTCCAAGTCTCTAGGATGGAGGAGTTAACGCCGACTGATGCCAAGGAAAGCATTATTAATTTCCAACTAAAAGCATTAGGTCCACAATTGGTCTTAATTTGTACATCTTAAACAGCCAGCTAGATCCCCCAGTAGGGATCCGCCATTATATCACATATTCTTAATAAAAATAATATCCTTGTTACACAACAGGCCCTAATTCGTAAACACGCAATTCCCAACACCGGTAAGGAAGATGCATAAGGCCAAGCCAAAATTCGAAAACTTCGTTGCCACGGGTGAAACTCGCGAAGCCTAGGCTCAAATTGGGACCACCATAACGTGAACAGCACCCCCCCTGGCCATTGTAAATTAGAATGATGTGCGTGATGAGTCGCAAATTATGCAGCTTTTATGGACCTAAGAAGGATGCTCACAAGACTATCTTGTGCTTAAGAGCTGAGTGTTAGTTGAGATTCATATTATGGACCTAAAAATGTATGTGTTAATTCGAGGATCTTAGTTAACTCTTCTTTTCTTGCAGGATCAGCTGAGATGTTCTCGGGTCCATTATAAGAAGACTCAACCGAGATGAAGTCGTCTTGACCAAGGCCGACTCCATCTCGGCCAAACTAGAACAGGCCAGGCTTCACGGCCCAGCAACCCGAGTAGGTGCAGTCCAATAAGGTGCGGCCCAAAGACGCTATCCACGTTAGTAGTCCAGCTCAGGTCCACCTCAGCTGCCCGTTACTACTGGGTAACTTACAAGCGCAAGTTACGCAAAAGGTAGAATAGGCAATTCATATTGTAATTCTGTTAGAAATCGTTAGGCGTAGCAAGTCACAGCTTCGTGTATATAATAGGGAGTTATGCACTTTTAGGGGTCTTTGAATTCATTCTCAATACACTCTCATTATATCCATTTCCTTGCTCTCGTTTCTCTCCATTTACGGTGGTGCGGTGCTTTTGGTGTTTCTCTCGATCGAGGAAATGCAGGCCTGAGACTGGGAAGCCGAAGTTTGTCAAAGGAGACTGATTGGGATTCCCAACACACTCTGGCGAATCTGATCCTCAGCGCTCAGGCTATTGGAGGTGAACCACCACCATCAACCATGGCGATAAATCGTGGAAGATGGGTCCACCTGAATTCAGACCACTGTGTTTCTACTCTGTTTTCTATTAATCAATTTCATTCTCCATTTCCATCCTCTCCTTTAATCCATGATTTAATCTACGATTGCAGTTGAATTGTGAAAAATGTTAAGCTAAGCCGATTGGAACTGGTTTAACTAATTCAGTAGGTAATCATCTAACGATTGTTAATCAAGAACCTAAAATCAGCTATGAACTTAATCCCTACCAACTAATGAGGTAGCGATTACGTAATTCCTCGGTATGGTAATGGACTCACCTTTGGCGATTGCCATAAGACTTCCTTAGGCTGATATGGACTGAGAACTGGAGCGCAGACATTGGACTGGACTTGGACTAATAGAAATGAACACAAACACAGTTATATCATAATAATACTAATAGTAAACCAGTAGTGATAGTATATGTTCAATGCATTCATAGTTTAGTTTATTTTCTGTTTTACTTGCATTTCAACCCCTCACATTTTTTGCTTTTCGGTCAGAGACAGAGATAGTCCATCCCTGTAGCATCTATCTACACTCAACTGAAACCAAGCTGGATGATCTCTGCCGAGATCATCTCGGCTCGATCTCTGCCGAGGCAAGTCAATCTTGTACATCTCGGATTCTCGTCATTTCGCTTCACTTTGAATCACATTGAGCCTGTGTGTCCTTGAGAAGAATCGACCTAGGATTGACTATACTATAGTTAGCTTTAGTTATTTGATGCTCGTTAAGGCGACTGAAAAGCGAGTCTATCAAATTGGCATCGTTCTTTGGGGACACAAGTTCTTTTGTGTTTTCATGTGCCAAGTTAAGTGAAGTCGAATCCCGAGTCTATAGAGTGTATGTCAAACCATTTTATTGAGTCTTTTGAAATTGTCTATGTCTGTCTTCTAGGCTTTTGATCCTAAATAAACAGCATGTTGATTGTTGTTAATTTCTCTGCATGAATTCACCGCCAAAAAAAAAGAAACAAACAAAAACTACAACAAAGCATTTATTTCTACAGTACATAGTGTTAGCATTCTGTTTTGCATTTATCTCTGCATCTCACAATTGACTTGCATTTTTTTTTATGTTGCATTCTCATAAGTTTTATTAGGTAATTGACTGATAGTTATAGCTTACTATTTGTAAGTATTGTTCCAAATCTGATTCTTCTGCATAATGTGTAAAATGCAAGACTAGGAGTATTACTGACCTAGAGATAGAATTAACCTTATGTAGATTACGAAAATTTAGAAATACTGTAATAGATATTAGTAGTAGTTCAGATTCTGCCACCAATTCTAACCTGTCTTCCTCTAACACACTTGTTTCTAGTTCTAACATTTTTTGTAGGGCCGAAACAGATGGAGAATAATGACAGAAAACTGAAGGAACTGGCCACTCCAAACGTGGTGTATCAACCTTGGTGTATCCAATACCCACAGCTGGAGCCAGCTCAAACATATGAATTGAAGTCTGGTCTTATACACCCGTTGCCTAAATTTCATGGTCTTGCAGGAGAAGACCCCCACAAGCATCTGAAGGAATTCCATGTGGTTTGCTCCACAATGAGGCTGCAGGGGATATCGGAGGACTACATCAAAATGAAGGCATTCCCATTCTCCTGGATGGAGCAGCAAAAGTTGGTTGTATCTTCAGTCAGTACTTTTCAACACAGAGGGGAGACATGAAGCGCTTGGCGTTCTGGAAAAGTTCTTTCAGGCATCTCGAACTGCATCCATTAGGAAGGAGATATGTGGGATAAGGCAGCATACAGGAGAAACATTTGCGAGTACTCGGAAAGGTTTAACAAACTCTGTGCACCTTTCCACACCATTAGATCAGCGAACGATTTGCTGATCCAGTATTTCTATGAAGGACTATCAATGATGGACGAAGCATGATAGAGCGCAGCCAACGGAAGAACCACGATGGATAAAACGCCCAGTAGCGACCAAGGCATCGATCTCTAATATGGCAAGCAACACACAACAGTTTTGGATCAGAGGGCCAAGTCAAACTCGAATGGTGAGTGAAATCGGTGCAGCTTCCAACCAGAGACTGGAGAATCACCTGACCGAATTGACATCATTGGTGAGACAGCTTGCAGTTGGACAACACCAACCAACCATGGCAGCAAAGGTATGTGGCATATGTACTTCTGTGGAGCACCCCCGATATGTGCTCCACTCTTCAAAAAAGAGTCAGACCAAACAAAGAACATTGGACCCATAGGTGGATTTCAGATCACGGGAAACAGCCGTATCAGAATTGGTCATTTGATAGCCAACAACATGGGGAGACTGACCATTTCAGCCAGGGTAGAATCAGGGGCCATACGCAGCTCAACAATTCAGATCCATACCGAATACCTATCAGAGGCAAGAAAGTTATCAACAGCGACTCCGCAATATCAAGCACCACCTTTCCAACAGCAACAGCAACAACAGAGAGTGCCTACCCAAGGCAACTCTCCATCTCTGGAAGACCTAATGAAACAGCTTGCAACCAGCAACCTGGAGTTCCAACAATCTGTGAGCTCTAGTAATATGCAGTTCCAGCAGAACATGACCGCCACCATTCAAGACCTCAAAACGCAGATTGGGCAGCTAGCTAATACTGTGAGTCAATTACAATCGGCAGGATCTAACAACCTTCCCTCTCAAACCATTCCAAATCCGAGAGGAAACGCCAATGTAGTCACTCTTCGAAGTGGAAAAGAATTACCTCAACCTACACTACAGTAGTTTCGAGATCAGGTGAAGTCGACTTTGGGCCAAATCTTGGGCTTGCAGTCTCGGCCAGATACAACTATCCCATTGCCATTTCAATCTCGGATCACCGCGGCAAGAAAGCCAGAATCAGATGAATTGTTGAAGATGTTCCAAAAGGTGGAAATCAATATTCCATTCCTCAACGCTATTAAACAGGTCCCTAAGTACTCAAAATTCCTCAAGGAATTGTGCGTACATAAAAGGAGAAAGATAAAGGGGAGCAAGGAAATTGGAGGCGTGGTGTCGGCCCTGACGAGAAATGAAGAAATCACTGCAGGCGCTTCAACTTTGCCAAAGAAATGCAGAGACCCTGGAATCTTTTCTGTCCCATGCACCATCGGCGAATGCACTTTTGCCGATGCCATGTTGGACCTGGGAGCCTCAATCAATGTCATGCCCACATCAATCTACAGGTCCCTGAATTTTGGTGACTTAGAACCCACAGGGATGACCATTCAACTTGCAAATAGGAGTGTTGTCCAACCCCTGGGAGTTCTCGAGGATGTTCTCGTCCAAGTCAACGAACTAATATTTCCAGCTGATTTTTATGTGCTAGAATGGAGGACGAAACATCCGGGAAGGAATCCACCTTAATTTTGGGAAGACCTTTCTTGATGACAGCCCGAACAAAGATTGATGTGCATGTAGGGATGCTCTCGATGGAATTCAGTGATACCATGGTGCAATTTAATATTTTCGAAGCTATGAAGCACCTAACCGAAGACCACTCTCTCTTTGGCATTGATTTACTTGATGAGATAGTTGAAGAATACCTTGACTAAATGGCAACGATGAAAACATTGAAGTTTCTTTGAGAGGCTGAGGAGAGCAGCTGCCTAGGGGTCGTAGATGAAGAGGCTGACCATGAGGGAATACAAGACCTTCCCAACTCGGAGGACAATCATAGTGATATTGCTGACTTGGCCTTTGAAGTGGAATTGTCCGAATTACTAGACTAAGTCTGCAACCAAGAACATTCGGAGTATACAATTGATGTAGAAATCAAAGTCGTCGGCATTTGAAATGTCTTCCATTGCACAATTAGCGACAATTTTCATGGACAAGATCAAGTCGGCCAAAGAAGATCGAGTCGAGGAAGAAATAAAAGTCAACTCGGCCGAAGAGTCAAATAGTAGGCCTGACACGCTTGCGAGGACCAGTCTCGGCTAAAGAAGACTAGACTCGGTAGGGATAGAAATTAATGTTCCATGGGATCCGATTCGAAGAAGGGCTAGAAGCCCAATTGATGATGTGTTTTTCTGATCGTTTCAGCGCTTACCAAATAACTAAAGCTAACTATAGTATAGCTAACCCTAGGTCATTCTTCTCGAGGACACAGTGTGTTGGGTTGTGAATTGGTGTGAAGTGAAGTGACGAAGAATCGAGATGTAAAATCTTGACTCCCCTCGGCTTTGGCCCGAGCCGGCTCTCAGCAGACCTGAGCCGAGATGATCCCAATAAGTAATCAGAAGCTTGGTCTCTACTGAGTCTTGAACAGAGCCATTCTGAGATGGACTATCTTTGTCTCGGACTAAAAGCGATAAACAAAGGGGGTTGGAATGCAATTGGAATCGAAATAGAGGTTAACTATAATCAAATGCAATTCGCTACTCTAATGCTATTGCTATTCTGCGTTCATGTTTAGTTCTAATAATCAAGTTCTTTCTGGTTCAATCACTCAATTCACGGTCCTCATCAGCCTCAATGTTCTTATGGCAATGCAAAAGGTCAAATCCGTACCATACAGAGGATTTACACAATCGCCACCTCATGGGTTGGTAGAGATTAAGTTCAAGCTGATTTTAGATTTTCAATTAACAATCGTTAAGTGATTACTCTTGAATTAGTTAAACCCGGTTCCGATCGGCTTAGTTTAACATTGTTAAGATTTACCAGGTGCAATTGCAACCGCAGTAATTGAACTTAACTTCAGGAATGCAATGGAGTTCAGAATTCAGAAAACACTCATAATATTGAAAGCAAAATACAGACACGGGGCCTGGATTCGATGATTCCATCTTCCACGGACGATCGCCGTAGGCGGCGGCGATGATTCACCTCAACTAGCTCTGACGCTGAAGTTCAGGTCCACGAGTGCATTGGTGCTCCAATCGGTCTCCTCTGATAACCCGGCTTCTCGGTTCCTAGCCTGCATTTCCTCAATCGAGAGAAAGCGCCATTAACAGACACCGTGTACCACGGCGGAGGAGAAAAAACGAGAGAATTTAGAAATTATGGGAGCGGGAAGGTTTGAATGCCAAAAGCCCTATTCGTTCGAGTTCTATCTATTTATACAAGAGTGGACACACTAACGATGCTAACAGAATTACATGTACAATTCCTATTCTACCCTTCTTTGTGACTTGCGTTGCAAGCTACTCAAGTAGTAACGTGGAGCCGAATTTGGACCCAAGGTGGCTCACGATTCTTGTGAGGCATTCCCCCGGATCTACCTTTGTGCTCCTGCATGGGTTGAGTCTCGGCTTTGGGCTTCGATGGGTGAGCTTGAGCTTGAGCTTTGTAATAAAAGGTAGTTAGCTAAAAACCTTGATTAAGCACAAGTTGTGTTTTACTCAAGTTTAGGCCATTAATCTCGATCTTAGCTAACAGTCATCTTTTAAGCTCGTGAGTTGCTCAATGGTGCCCTTCTTAGGTCAGCTTAAGATGTACATTTATGACTCATCACCAATGCCGACTCAATCCGACAAGAACAGAAGTCGCCAAGTCGGCCGGCCGAATCAACCATGGGCGAAATCATGTCGACACACTGGTCTTTGAGTCAAGATCAAGTCGGCCCAGGCGAATCAAGCTCGATAATTGAAAAATCTCCATTCTTGCCACCACCCATGGAATTGAAAACATTGTCGAGTCACTGAAGTATGCCTACTGGACGGGGAACAACAACTCCCAATTATCATTGCCAACAATCTCCACCGGGAGCAAGAAGACAAGTTCTTTGGAGGTCCTCGAAAGCAACATAAGAAAGGCAATAGGGTGGAAGCTAGCGGACCTTCCTGGTATAAACCCCTCCATCTGCATGCACAGAATCTTGATGGAGGAGGAAATCAAGCCCATCAGGCAGTAGCAAAGAAGACTGAATCCAACACTCCTGGACGTGGTTAAAAAGGAGGTCACCAAACTCCTTACTGTAGGGATCATCTACCCTATTTCAGACAACCAATGGGTGAGCCCTGTGCAAGTGGTGCCGAAGAAGTCCAGGATGACTGTTATGAAAAACCAGCAAGATGAGCTGGTACCAACAAGGATTCAAAATAATTGGCGAGTCTAGATCGACTATAGAAGATTAAACCTGGCAACTCGCAAGGATCACTTCCCTTTGCCTTTCATTGACCAAATGCTCGAAAAACTAGTAGGGAAATCCTACTACTACTTTTTGGAAGGATTCTCAAGCTACACGCAAATACATATCGCACCTAAAGACCAGCAAAAAATGACCTTCACTTGCCCATTTGGTACCTTTGCGTACACACGCATGCCATTTGGCCTTTGCAATGCTCCGAGTACATTTCAACGTTGCATGATGAGTATCTTCTCGGATTTGCTACAGGACTACATGGAGGTATTCATAGATGACTTCCACGGTGTCGTTGACTCATTCGAAGCATGCAGTAATCTATCCAAGGTGTTAAGGAGATGCATTGACACAAACCTTGTGCTCAACTTTGAAAAGTGTCATTTCATGGTGACTAAGGGGAATAGTGTTGGGACATCTGGTCTCCAACGGAGGCATTGAGGTAGATAAAGCCAAGATAGACATCATCACCTCCCTTCCCAAACCCCGCCTGCAATGCGGGAAGTTCGCTTCATTTTTAGGGACACGTAGGCTTCTCTGGAAGATTCATCAAGAACTTCACCACACTAGCCCCTGCCTCTGCTATAGAAGGATGTGGAATTCAACTTTAATTAGCCCTGTATTGAAGCATTTTAGGAGCTGAAGAGCGGACTCACATCCGCTCTATTTTGCAAGCACCGAACTGGGACCTACCATTTGAATTAATATGTGATGCATCCAACTCGGCATTAGGAACTGTTCTCGGCCAGAGAGCTAGAGTCGGCCAGCCAATGCACGTGATTGCCTATTCATCCGAAATTAGCGATCGATTTCCACGGTGGCTAAATAGAGACGGAATTAGCGACGGAAGGATTTTTTCTAAAAAAAGAAAAATTAGCGACCGATTTAGCAACCGAAAAAATATATAAATATATATATATATATATTAGCGACGGAAATAGCGACCGAATTTCAGAAAAAAAAAATAAAAATACATTAGCTACCGATTTAGCGACCGAAGTGTAAAAATAAAAATAAATAAAAAAATATTTATTAACGACGGAATTTGTAAAATTAAAATATATATATATATATATATATATATATATATATATATATATATATATATATATATATATATATATATATATATATATATATATTAGCGATAGATTTTTAAAATTTTGAAAGAAAAATTTTCCCTCCCATTTTCCCTCTCTTTTTTCCTTCTCCCTCCCTTATTTAAACACTCCTCCTCTCCTTCCCATTACTCCATCCTCTCACTCCTCATCTCCTTATAAAGTCACCACCACCACCACCACCACCACTGCCCGCCACCCACCAGTAAGCGCCATATGCTTCCTATCCCTTCCTTTCTCTTCTCTTCTCTATTCTCCACCTACCTCTCTTCTTCCACAACCACCACCATCACCTTGTTTTCACTACCTCCTTTCCTCTTCTTTCTCCCACTCTTATTCCTTCTCCCTTCCCCCTTCCCTAACCACCAATAATCAACCACCACCACCATCACCTTCCTTCCATTCCTTTCTCTCATCCCTTCCCTCCCTTTCAACTCCCTTCTCCCTCTCTTTTTCCCCACTTCCCTAACCACCAACAATCTACCACTACCATCTAACTATTTAAAAAAAAAAAATAGCGACCAATTTAGCGACCGAATTATTTAAAATTAAAAATCAAATAGCCATCAAATTAGCCACTCAATTATTTTAAAAAAATAAAAATAGCGACCGAATTAGCGACGGATTTTTAATATATAAATAAATAAATAAAATAAAAGTCACCGGATTTTTTTAATAATATAAAATAGCCACCGATTTAGAAACCGAATTTTTAATATAGTTAGCCACCGATTCTATTTCGGTCGCAAAATGCTTAGCGACTCAGATTTTCGCAACGGAACGGAATCGGTCGCTACTTCCGTCGCTAAATCATTTTGCGACCAAAATATTACGTTAGCGACCGATTTCAGCTTTAGCGACGGATTGTTTCGGTCGCTAAAAATGAATTTTTTGTAATGAAGGCTCTACCTTTTGCATGGAGAAAGTATTATGGAAGAAATATATAAAGTGCTTTATCATATTCTACATGACAAATTGGTGAAGGTATTTGATACAACAATTAATGATACTAACTTTCGTATTTTTGAAAAAAAAAAAAAAAAAAGCTCAAAACATATACTTTCAAGCTTTCTATAAAAGCATTACGAGAAGGCAGGTTTCAAAGAACAATAATCTGAAAGTGAAGAGAACAATAACATGAACCTAGTTTCATTTATTTATTTAGGACATTCTCTACAACTCATGTATATTCTTGAAGCAAGTAGGCTGTCACTTTTTTTTTTTTTTTTTGTCAATTCTATAAAATGATAAACTTAAGTTACCCTATTGTAAGCATATTCTATATTATGTGTTAAAGGTTTTATGGTTAACGTATCAACATAAGGTGTATTATGATCTAAACTAAAAAAACACAAACTAGACACCCAACTTCATTGAGCACAATAACATGCAAAAATAACCACCCACTTTATTTCTTGTAATGAAACTAAAATTTCTAGACAAACCAAAATTTTACACATCATAGTCAAAATAACCATAAACAAATAAAGTTTTTACGCAAACTAAAATTTTACATACATGGTAATGACATGATCCTTGACTACCAAAGTCATTTGCTTAAACATGAAGAAAAAAATATACTTTATATACCATGTTGAGATAAATAATACCTGCTAATCACACAAAAAATTAAAGTACAACTATGGGAATTGGATTGATATTTAAATCCCTTTGCTTTCTAACTAAAGTTTTATAAAACAAGTTATTTTTAATTATCTAAAATATTCATTCGTTTGTCAAGATTACATGTTTTTAAAAGACTTACAAAAGTTTTTATAAAACATAATTCAATACCTCCTTTTAGGTTTCCTTGTGCAATTACAGTTTGGTATCAAAGTTAAGCCTCTAGAGTTGAACAACATGTAGTGTTAGAGGAAAAAAAATACAAAGATCTCATGACAAATCTTGAGAATTAGCTTATTGATAAATAAGCTTCCATCACAAGGCCGTAGCCTTATTTGGGATTCCACTCCTTCTAGAGAAAGATTTATTTTTCCAAAATCACAGTGGATTCAAGAAGATATCAACAAAGATGTAGTTAAATTCAAAGACCAGATTCCTCATCACATATACACTTTCCAGGAACAAATACAACAAGATTTTTGGGCGAAAAATAGCCATAGAGATGTGGGATGTTTTTGCTTTCTTAAATGAAGGCACTATTAATGTCAAAAGAAGAAAAATAAGACTCTTAATTAGACAATATAGCATGTTTAAGATGAATAAAAATGAGACAATTGATTAAATGTTTGAATGATTTCAATTTATAATCAAAGTTCTCCAACCTATTGAAAATGAGTCTATATTAGAAGAAAACAACATGAAACTTTTTGGATAATCTTCCCAAGGAATAGGAACACAAAAATATAGTAATTCAAGCCGCACATGATCTTAATATCCAAAAGCTAGATGAGCTTCTTAAATCCTTTAGTATTCATGATTTTTATCAGAACCAAAGAAACGGAGCCAAGAAAAATAGGTTCATTGCCCGTAAAGCTAGAAACTCTAAAGAAAGTTTAATCAATCTCAACTTGAAGAAAGTTCAGCTTTGAAGTCTTAAAAGCTGAAGAAGAAACTAACGAAGACTCAGAAAAAAAAAAGCAAGTGACAAATCTACAAATGAAGACAATGAGATTTCACTATTGTTTAAAAATTCAAAAGAATGCTAAAAATTAAAAGGAGAATAAAATTCAATCTCAAGCAGAAGTTGTGAAATACTCAAAGGATGAAAAGAATAACATTGCCTACCTCAAGTAATAAAAGTCAAGACATGATATGAAAGAAAAATGTCTAAATCTAGAAAATAGATGGTACGGTTTCCAAAGGAAAGAAAAGAAAGTTAATAAGAATTTATTCCATATCTTTTCTATCCCAGCAAGGTCCATGACCGAGAGGAAGGATGCCTAATGGAAAGTTCGACTCTGCATTTCACCTTATGCATTCAAAACTACGTGAACTTTGATTCCTTTATGCAAGGAGAGGTACGTAGGAGCAAGAGGCCTACTCTTGTCAAGTTATGCATCCAAAACATCCCAACTCTATACAAACGCATTCCCTTAGTTCTAGTCAGTCATTAACAATAAAGGTAAAAGTTACGTTGCATGCATTTCATAGGGTAACTACCAGATGGTAGGTGGATGAGGTGATACGTCTTTCCCATGCGTAGTCAACTCCTTACCCAGACTCCGCGTTCGCCGACTTGCCTTACCCACCCCCGGGTTCCAACGTGTCTTTAAATATTGGTGGTGACTTCAGTCCGAGCCGAGTTAGGTTTGGTCAATCTCCCTGGATTGGCCAAGCCTGCGCTGACTCATCGAAGCTGACTCTCCCCTGGAGGTGGATTCAGCTCCCTTTCAAGTTTTCAAATCAACCAAACAAGTTTTGTTCTCGAAATCACCCCAGCTCGATTTAGGTCGCGTTAAAGGCCAAAATTTGTGAGGTTACAACTGTCACCTATCACCTCCTGTTCCTATGTACGTAGTACGTCCTTAGGGACTTCTATTGAAAACCATATGATGTATCCAATGTTTTCAATCTATCACCTATGTATATGCAAGGTGCAAATTTAGATGCATTTTGGGAACTTAGGCTTATGTCTGAATTTGCTAAAAGCTTGAATTTGTTAAAAGAAAGAATGCATGGAAGGTTGCTTGGAGAGGCAAGATTTAAAGAATATTTGCGAGGATTTCTAGAGAGGCAAGATATAAAAGAATAGTTATGATCTTGCTTAAAGATGCATGATTTAAAGAACACTACGACAAATGTGCAAAATAGAGTCAAAATATTAGTGTCAATCTCGACTTGGTGCTATTAGATTTGGTTAGGCTAATACAAAATAGAAGCAACCCTTCAAGTGTCATTTTTTTATTATTAAAAAATTAATGTATGTTGGCTAAGTTAATGTTATTAATATTTTATTTTAAGATTTAATTAATTTTTCATCCCTCTAAGTTAATGCTTTTCCATTTTTTGTTCTTGGAATTTTTTTTTCAAAATAATCCTTGTAAGTTTGATAATCATTTTTAATCTATGCTATCAACCTCCGTCACAAAAACAAATTAAGTTTTGACATTATCATAGGTCATATCAACAAAAGATAATTGTCACAACCCGGATATCGTGACGCAATGACCGACTCACCTACACTTATGACCGAATTGCTTTCGGCCGTCTGGAGTCGCCACCTACATTTTTTAGGAATATAGGAAAACCTAAGGAAAGGCTGGTCGGACGTCAGGGATATGGGTTCGAGAGTTGGTTACACGCTAGGGGCATAGGGGGCCCCCAGCATGCCTATCACTTGATAGTTACCCTTAACTAGCCATATGAGAAGAGGGATAGTGCTTGTATTTGGGTTGTGTTTTTGGTCTAAGTCTTGGGAAGAAGGAGGTTTCAGGTAAGGTGTTCTGAGAGTTTTGGGATTTAAGATTTGAGGAATTTGGGATTTGACTTGATAGAGGTGTGCCCTCTAGGCCTACGTACCTTGGCTTTAGAGGGTTCAAAGTCTACGTAGTTCTGGGATTTAGGCGGGTGGGGAGTTAGGCTGGCTGTGGTCTCATCTTTCTAGCCGAGTCATGCTCGGTCAAGAGGTTTCGACCGAGACAGACTCGGCCTTGGGTGGGGTCTCGGTTTCTCTTCGGCTGAGGACTACTAGGCTAAGAGGGGATTCAGGGAGGGATCGTGCTTGACGATGCGAACAATACTATGCTAATTATGAAAAGAAAAGGAGACCAACCAACCTGGATCCTGAAGCGAGTAGATGCCTCTTGCTTGTAGACCAGTACTTCTGCTTGCCCTTCAATCTGGACTCGGGACGCTTCCTTCCTTTCTTATCAATCGTCAGCTTTTCGTTTCCGCTGTTCTTCCCTTCTCCTCCTCTTTTTTCCTCTTTCTCTTCGTAGCAGGGGTTTATATAGGGTTGAGTAGTGGTTGGGTGGCCTCCCTTGGGCTTCGCAGGGTAGTAGTTGTTGGGCTAGAAACAGAGGCGGCTCCGCGTGGGGGGGGGGGTAGTTAAGATTCCTAAGATCCTGGGCGACTCGGCTGTGGATTGGATAGGATTGACTCGGTCTCGGTTAAGATTCACCTAAGATCCCAGACCACTCGACTGACAATCGGCGTCGTGGATGAGGCAGACTCGGTCTCGTCTTCAGTTTTTCCAGTCTTGGTTTGATTAAGTCCAGGTGGCCTTTAGGCGGGCCAGGGTTGACTCGGGGTTGACTCTGAGGAGGGAGGTCTGGCCCATTCTGAAAGATTGGGCCGGACCGATTTGGGGTACAATAGTGGCCCCCTCTTTATTTAGGTTTTTTCTAAAAAGGATGTGATCCTTTTTGGATAAGCGTAAATAAAGATAAAGACTTGGATTGGTTGGATGAGGATGGAGGCTTATGACCGTGGTCAAAGTGCAAGCTGGCCAGCTGGTACCCCAACTTGTAAAGTGTTTAGCAGCAGGCGAGGTAACCACTGGCTGGTGCCTTGGCCCCCCTAGGTTTCAGGGCAAGCGGGGTGCATAGTATTTGGCAGCAGGCGGGGTGCACACTGGCTGGTACCCTGGCCCTCCAAATTTCCAAAGTAAGTATCTGGCAGCAGGCGGGGTACACACTGGCTGGTACCCAGGCCCTCCAAATTTCCGAAGTAGTATTTGGCAGCAGGCGGGGTACACACTGGCTGGTACCCAGGCCCTCCAAATTTCCGAAGTAGTATTTGGCAGCAGGCGGGGTACACACTGGCTGGTACCCAGGCCCTCCAAATTTCCGAAGTATAGTACTTGGCAGCAGGCGGGGTACACACTGGCTGGTACCTGGGCCCTCCAAATTTCAAGGTATAGTATTTGGCAGCGGGGGGGGTTCTGTTGCTGGTACCCAACCCTCAAATTTCAAGGTATAGTATTTGGGCAGGCGGGGTACACACTGGCTTACGGAGCCCTCAAATTTCTGAGGTAAGTATTTGGCAGTAGGCGGGGTACACACTGGCAGGTACCTAGGCCCTCCAAATTTCCAAGTATAGTATTTGGCAGCAGGCGGGGTACACACTGGCTGGTACCTAGGCCCTCCAAATTTCCAAGTATTTGGCAGCAGGCGGGGTACACATTGGCTGGTACCCAGGCCATCCAAATTTCCAAGTATAGTATTTGGCAAGTATAGTACGCATGTATTTGGCTGTACCAGGCCCTCAAATTTCAAGTAGTATTTGGTAGCAGGCGGGGTACACACTGGCTGGTACCCAGGCCCTCCAAATTTCCATGTATTTGGCAAAGGTGGGGTACCATAATTTGGTACCCCCCTCAAATTTCCAAAGTAAGTATTGGCAACACATAGGCTGGTACCCAGGCCCTCCAAATTTCCAAGTATTTGGCAGCAGGCGGGTACCCAGGCCCTCCAAGTTTCCAGGATAAGTATTTTATATTTGTGTTGTTGTTTTTATTTTTTTTTTTAAAAATGTAGGAGCAACGATCTTTAGGTTCTTGTGGGGAGGATGACATGAGGGGAGCTTGTTGTCTGTGTTCTGGGGTTGGACCATGGACAGAACGACTACTTGGCCGAGACCAAGACGGCCTACGCGAGGATGAATGAGATAGAGACGGCCCAGGGGCAGAGATGGAAGCGGCCTGCGCAAGGATGACTGAGATGAAGGCGGTCCATGGGAGGCGATCGAGGCAGCTTACGCGAGGATGACTGAGATGGAGGCGATCCCTTGGAGGGTGTGGAGATAGAGGCGGCCGGCGCGAGGATGCTGAGATGAAGGCGGTCCATGGGAGGAGATAGAGGCGGCCAACGCGAGGATGACTGAGATGGAGGTGGTCCCTGGCGGGGTGTGGAGATAGAGGCGGCCAGCGCGAGGATGGCTGAGATGAAGGCGGTCCAAGAGTGTATCTGGATTGGGCCGTAGGTACTTGGGCCTGTTTTTTTTTTTTTTTTTTTTTTGGGCTTCAATATTTGAATTTTGGGGGCAGTTGAAGGGTTGCGCGTGGAGGGACGCGCTTCGCCGCCCTTCGGACAAGACCCTTCGTTTTTTGCGTTGCATTGATTGGGAGGTGGCGCCATGATTGCGCCGTTATGGGGACGCGCAAACCCTTGATCATTAGTTGCGGGGTTTCAAGAGGGCGCTCATTTCTTCCATCTGCTTGTGTTTTCCTTCTCTTTTCCTTTCATTCTCGCCTGGGTTTGCGCTTCTGTACTTCGTTCTTCTCGAGCCTTCGTCTTTTTCCAACCATTACCAACTTTCGCCTCCTCGAGCACCATGTCAAGTACTTCGAGTTCTGAGACCTACTCTTCTTCTTCCTCTTCTTCATCGGGTGAGGCTCTAAATGCCATGCCCGTGGCTGTGGCTGAGGGAGGGGCTTCACCAGTCCCTAAACCTCTGGTACCGAAGGTGGGTCCCGTGGCGTGGATCCATAAGGATGTGCTAGAGCACATGTCAGAAATGTCCCGCTCTGAGGTGGAATCTCTGGCGGTGGAAGGAAAATGGATTCGCAACTCGCATATAGGTCTATTGGAGATGGTGCGCTGTGGTAAGAGGGAGCGCGTGTGTGATGTCGCCAGGGAGGGGAAAGCGCCCTTCGTCTTCATGTATGAGACGGTGTTGGCGGATTTAGGGGTGACTCTCCCCTTCGACTTCTTCGAGGCGGACGTCTTGAGGGTCTTGGGGATAGCTCCTTCCCAGCTTCACCCAAATGGTTGGGCGGCGATTCAAGCCTTTAGGGTGGTCTGCCTGGCCCTAGGGCTCCTACCTACCGCCTTAGTCTTTCTTAGCCATTACACCGCCAGAGTCGGCCCATCGGTAGGGTGGGTCTCATTAACCCCTTTGCCTAACTCGAGCCTCTTCACTTCTTACTCGGCCTCCTACAAGGGTTTCAAGAGCCGCTTCGTGAAGATCAAGGCGGTTGAGGCGGGTCATTTCTGCATTGACCCGCGGCCTTTACCTTTGTATTGGCGGGAGCCCTCAAAGTTCAAGGGGTTGGCGAGGAGTCAACTTTCCTTAGACGCCAAGGTTGATCTACAACTGTTGGACAGCCTGCCGAGAGGAATGAGTTGCCGGGACATAGTGACCTGGATCTCTTCAGGGGATGCTACCCTTCGCCTAAAGAGTGAGTTTTCTAAGTTGTCTTCGGACTCGGCCTCGCGCCGAATGTACTAATGTACTATATTTTGGCTTGCAGGTATGTTGAAGAAACAAGGCATTGATATGGCCGAGTTGATCAAGAAAGCCCGCCTTACCAACGATGCCAGGAGCTCTGGCCGAAAGGCCTCGGGTGTTGAGACTGCTGCGGCCAACGCTGAGAAGAGGCCGAGTAGCAGTTTGGCCGAGAAGGACTCAGCCCGCGTGGTTGAGAAGCTGTTGGCTTCGACTGTGTCCGACAAGGAGGCGATCAAGCGGAAGGCCGACTCCAACGCGGCTGAGGAGGTGGCTGCCAAGAAAGGGAAGGCCATTGCTCCTTTTTCTCCACCTATGCCTACACAACCTCAAGGCAAAGTGGTGGTGATGGCAGAGCCGGGTTTGCCTCTTGGGGGCTTACCTTGCTATGTGGCCCCCCCATTGTTGGTTCTTTGTGGGGGCCCGGATTCGACATGCGCAGCCTGTTTCCTGCCAGTCGCATACCTCCACATGATCGAGGGTTGTTGGTGTCAGCCGGCGTTGACAGTTCGGTTGACATGGTGATTGCTTATATGGCCCGCTCAATAGCCTCTTTGGAGATCTGGCGAGGCATGCTGCGGAAGGCCGAGCAGATTGTGGCCAAAGAGGCCATGTCGAAGAAGGAGTTGGAGAAAGCCCAAAAGGCTAGGGTCGAGTCCTTGGCTGAGGTCGAGAAGCTGAAGGAGGCTAGTCAGAAGGCTTGCACTGAGGTTGAAGGCTTGAAGGCCCAACTTGCTGCTTCTTAGGCCGAGTCCTCCTTGCTGAAGACAAAGGCATCTTCATTAGAGGCTGAAGTAGCTTCGTTGAAGTCTACACTTGCTGATTCTCAGTCAAGGGTGGTGGAGGTGGAGGCTGCTCTTGCTTCTGATAGGGAAGCTTTGAAGGTGGTGGAGGCTAAGGCTGCGGCTACCAAGTCGGAGGCGGGCAAGTTGAAAGAAGAAAACGCTGGTCTTGCCGAAAGGGTGGCTTGCTTAGAAGGGGCTATTGTGGAGCAGCATGAGGACGGCTTCAATAAGGCCCTTAGGCAAATAGCTCTACTGGCCTTAGATTTTGACCTCAGCCCTTATGATATGTCAAAGGATGTTCAAGATGGGAAATTGATTTCCCTCTTGGACTCTCCTTGAACTTGTAATACGCTTATTTATTAATGAAATGATTTTGGCATTCTCTTCGTGTTTTGTTTTTATTTTTGGGTTTTCTGTTGGTTATTTATTAATGGTGTCAGTCGGATTGAGCTAATGGACCTAATACTAAGGGTAGTAATGGTTTTAATTCGGACTTGGGGTTTGGGGGTAATAAGAATGGGGCGATGATTGCTGGACTCAATATTTGGGCGTAATGGGTTAGTGGGATTAATACTTAAGGGAATGGGGATAATACAAGGGAAAATGATGACTTCTAGATTCAGTGTTTAATGGAAGGAAATGTAAACGCTACTAATGGAATTGATGGCTTCTAGACTCGGTGTTTGGGTATAATGGCTTAATGGAAATAATACTAAAGGGGATGGTGGCTTCTAGACTCAATGTCTGGGGGTTATGGGCCAATGGGATTAATACTCTGGGGAGGTAGTGGATTGGGACAAGTGGGTGGTTCTGATTTGGACTCGGCCTTTTGGGGGTAATCCTAGCCCAGACTCGGTCTTTCGGCTATGGTTGTTTTAGGTCAGACTCGGTTGTCAATGAGATTGGTGATTGGTTTTGGAGATGCAATGGTTAGGCATGGCAACTAGAGTGGGTGAATGTCCAGCCGGCTCTGCCTTATACTCGGTTTGACCCGCGTGGGAGTGGTTTCGGTTTGGGTGAGGCGGTTCGAAAGGGTTGGGGTAGTTGCTTGAACTGTAGGTGAGTTAAGGTTTTGGATCACCCGTTTTGGCCGTCTAGCCTATTCGGGTCGGGATGCGGGGTGTGAATGAGTTGGCCGTTTGGAAGTCGGTTTCAGGTGCTTCTTGGTGTTCTAGGGATTCGGGGTGGACCCGGCGCTGGGGTGGACTCGGTCCTGTGGGCTCTCTTTTTTTTGTAGAAGCGATGTGGGGTATAGGTTAAGCTGAGGCATGGGTCCTTCTGGACTTAGGGGATTACAAGTCCATGACGTATTTGGAAATGTACTTTGTTTATGACAGTTTTAGCATGCGTCGAAATATTGAAAGACTCAAGCGAGGAAAAGGAAAAGAAAGGAAGGAGATTGTTATTACTTTATTGAAAAGTTACAAATTATTTTAACAATAACCCCTACTAACTTATTTGGGAATGAAACGAAAACTACTTGGACCGTGTTTTCCTTGATCTTCCATCGTCCAAGCGAGAGTCTCCACCTTTTACCGTGTACTCTAGGGCATTTCAGGGGTAGAACATTCTAACCGCATCTGCATTGACAGGGTAGCTCAGGTCCTGTCCTTCGATGTTGGTTAAGGTCAATGCTCCTCCAGAGAAGGCCTGCTTCACCACGTATGGTCCCTCATAGTTAGGTGCCCATTTACCCCTCGGGTCCTTGAAGTTGGGCAGGACCTTTTTTAGCACCATGTCCCCCTTCTGGAAAATGCGGAGTTTCACCTTCTTGTCGAATGCTCTCTTTACCCGTTTCTGGTATAACTAGCCATGGCACAGGGCAGTGAGTCGTTTTTCCTCGATGAGGTTTAACTAGTCGAAGCGTTGTTGAACCCATTCGGTTTCGTCTAGCTTGGCTTCGGCCAGCACCCTTAGGGAGGGTATTTTTACCTCTATTGGCAGGACTGCTTCTGTGCCGTACACGAGTGAGTACGGGGTTGCTCTGGTGGATGTTCGCACGGAAGTACGATATCCATGTAGTGCATATGGTAACATCTCGTGCCAGTCTTTGTAGGTGACTACCATCTTCTGTATTATCCTTTTCAGGTTTTTATTAGCCGCTTCCACTGCTCCATTCATCTTGGGATGGTAGAGTGTGGAGTTGTGGTGGGTGATACGGAATTGCTCACAAAGTTCAGACATCATTTTGTTGTTTAGATTAGTGCCGTTGTCTGCGATGATGTGAGCGGGGAGGCCATATCGGCATATGATGTCCCTTTTGATAAATCGTACTAACCGTATGCGCGGAACGGGGGAGTAGGAAGATGCTTCCACCCACTTGGTGAAGTAGTCAATAGCCACCAAAATGAATCTGTGCCCGTTGGACGCCTTTGGCTCGATAGGGCCGATTACATCGATGCCCCAAATGGAGAAGTGCCAGGGGGCATTGAGGCTGTGTAGTGTGGAGGAGCAACGTTGAGGTGATTGGCGTGGATTTGGCACTTCGCGCATTTACGAACGTGCTGGTAACAATCTGACTCCATCTGGGTCCAATAGTAACTTGCCTAGAGTATCTTGCGAGCCAGGGCATGTCCGTTCACGTAGGTGCCAAAAATTCCCTCGTGCACCTCCTCTATGATTTGCTTAGCTTCTTGCTTGTCTACACAACGGAGAAGTGTCATATCGGAGTTTCTTTTGTAGAGCGTGGTTCCACTTAGTATGAAACCAGAAGCTAGGCGCCATAGAGTTCGCTTGCTGTTTTTGGGGGCATCGTCTGGGTACTTGCCTGTTTCGAGGTATCTTTTTATGTCGAAGTACCATGGTTCGATACTTGATATTGCCGTCTCACGGGAAAGGCAATGGCAATATGCGGTTTGCGGCTGCTGCCGAACTTGGATCACCATTTCTTGTCCCTCATTTACCTGTACCATGGCGGATAGAGTGGCAAGCGCATCGGCCGTTTGATTTTCTTCGCGGTGGACGTGATTAAAGGTGATCATGTCAAATGCTGACATGATCTCCTTTGAATGGTCATGGTATGGGATTAACTTGGCGTCTCTTGCCTCCCATTCCCCGCGGAGTTGATAAATGACCAAAGCTGAGTCTCCGAAGACTCTGAGTCTTTTTACTTGGTGCTCTAGAGCCATCAGGAGCCCCATGGTGCATGCCTCATACTTGGCCATGTTATTGGTGCAGTCAAAACCTAGCTTGGCGGCAAAAGGGAGACATTGATTATCTGGCGAGATTAGGATGACCCCGATCCCGTTTCCTACGACATTGGAGGCCCCGTCAAACCACATTGTCCATTCGTCGTTGCGTTGGTCCTTGTCTACCGTGGCGGCCATGAGATGTTCATTTGGGAATTCATAGCTCAATGGCTGCGAGTCTGCCAAGGGGTGGTAGGCAAGCTGTTCAGCCAGGGCGCTTCCTTTGACGACCATTTGGTTCACAAAGAGGATATCGTACTCGGATAAGGCCATTTGCCAACGTGCGATTCGTCCGATGAGGGCGGGCTTTTCGAAGATGTATTTGACTAGGTCATTCTTGGCTACTAGCCAGGTTGTGTGGGCCAGCATGTATGGTCTGAGCCTTTTAGCGGCCCAGACGAGGGTGCAACAAGTCTGTTCGAGTGCTGAATATCTCGCCTCGCAATCCGTAAACTTTTTGCTGAGGTAGTAGATGGCTTGTTCCTTTTTCTCGGCGGAATCACGCTGACCTAGCATGCCTCCCATGGATTCTTCTAGTACAGTCAAATACAATATCAGTGGTCGCCCTGGCGCGGCTGGTACAAGTACTGGGGGATTTTCTAGGTACCGCTTGATCTTGTCGAAGGCCTCCTAGCATTCTGAATCCCATTCCTTCCTTTGCTTCTTCCGCAGGAGCTTGAAAATGGGGCCACAGGTGGCTGTTAGCTGGGAGATGAAACGAGATATGAAGTTGACTCGTCCTAGGAATCCCTTGACTTCTGCCTCTGTTCTAGGGGCTGGCATCTCCCTGATAGCCTTGACCTTGTCCAAGTCTACCTCGATACCATTTTTGTTGACCACAAAACCGAGCAACTTGCCTGTTTTTACTCCAAAGGTACATTTGGCCGGATTTAGCCGTAACTTATACTTACGGAGCCTGGCGAAGAGCTTTCGCAAGTCCTCTATGTGTTGCTCTATTGTTTTTGATTTTGCGATCATGTCGTCCACGTAGACTTCAATTTCTCTGTGCATCATGTCGTGAAACAAGGCTACCATGGCTCGCTGGTATGTTGCACCCGCGTTTTTAAGCCCGAACGGCATTACCTTGTAACAGAAAGTCCCCCATAACGTAATGAAGGTTGTCTTCTCCTAGTCCTCTGGGAGCATCATGATTTGGTTGTAGCCTGAGAATCCGTCCATGAATGAGAAGAAGGAGTGTTGAGTGGTGTTGTCCACGAGTACGTCAATGTGGGGTAGTGGGAAGTTATCTTTGGGACTGGCCCTATTTAAATCCCTGTAATCCACGCACATTCGCACCTTCCCGTCTTTCTTGGGAACTGGTACTATATTAGCTACCCATTTGGGGTAATGGGCCACCGAGAGGAATCCTGCGTTCCACTGCTTTTCTACCTCGTCCTTAATCTTGAGGGCCACCTCTGGTTTCATTCTCCGTAGCTGTTGCCTGATCGGGGTGGCCCCTGGAAATAAGAGCAATCGATGTTCGACAATCTGTCGATCTAAACCGGGCATGTCCTGATATGATCAGGCGAAGATGTCTGCGTACTCTTCCAGAAGTTCGAGGAGCTTGACCCGTGATGCCGAGGGTATTTGTTTGCCTATGCGAACCTCCCTCTCGCCTATTTCTTTCTGCAGGCTCACCCTTTCGAGGTCCCCTATTAGGGCCTCGAATCTTGGTTTTTCTCTGCTCACATCCCGTTCTATGTCTACAAGAGCCTCGGCTTCGGTGTCGATGCTTTTGCCTGGCGTGTCAGGTTGGTCAAGTTCTTCATTCCCTAAGGGCGGGTTGTCTATCGGACTGTTTTTTTTTTTTAAAGGAGATTTATTTTAGCGTGACGTAAGAAAGGACAAAGGCGAAAGAGAAAATAAGACATGCTAAAACTTTGTTGGCAATGGAATGGTCTGGGTGATCTGTTACAAAAAATAAATGAACGGAAGAAATGAAAACAAGCCATCAAAAACAAATTACATTTCCAAAAGGTCTAGGTCTAGTAATCTTTCCGTGGTCCAGTTGGTGAGCTCCTCTTGCATGGCGTATACCCATGGCTCCCGGTCTTCATGCCCTTCCCCAATTGCTGACACGTTCCCTCGCACAAATGCGGGCCCCTGAGCGCCCCCTTGGAGGTTGCTTGCCTGGTAGCCGATTCCAAACCGTCCTTGGTTTTCGGACACCTGGATTGGGGCTGGTGTGCCTGTCAGGTGGGGGCCCAGTCCTTTGCCCGGTTGGTATCCTCCCTTGATCATGATCTGTAGCGTTGTGCTTGCCTGAGGGGATGTGGCGCCCTTGGGTTCTTGTCCGCTATCGATCTCTAATGATTGAAAAGAGGTCTCAAGTGCTTCTTCGTCTCCCTCGATGTATTCCTCGGGGACGGGAGTGGTGATCACTAGCTCCTTTTCTCCCGTGACGCTGATTATGCGGTGGTCACTGATGAACTTCACTTGTTGGTGAAGAGAGGATGGCACGGCGCCTGCAGCGTGTATCCAAGGGTCGTCCAGGAGGCAGCTGTAAGCCGGACGGATGTCCATGACCTGGAAGTCGATATTGAATAAGACCAGCCCGATAAGGATGGGTAGGGAGATTTCCCCCATGACTTCTCGCTTCGACCCATCAAATGCCTGCACCACTATGGAGCTCGCCTTCAACTGTGTGTCCATGGGGGTGAGCTTATCCAGTGTCACCTTGGGGAGGACGTTCAGAGATGATCTGTTGTCGATGAGGACCCTAGCAATCATATAGCCACCACATTTTACCGAGATGTGGAGTGGATGGTTATGGCCCTTTCCTTCCTTGGGTATCTCATCATCAGAGAAGGTCAGATGACCTTTGCTGGTGATGTTGTTAACCAAGGTGCCGAATCTTTCTGTGGTTATGTCATGGGCCACATGAGCTTCCTGTAAGACCTTTAGGAGGAGGTTTCGGTGGGCCTCGGAGTGGAGTAACAGGGATAAGAGCGAGATTCGTGCCAGGGTTTTGTTCATTTGGTCGAGGAACTGATGCTCGTTGTGCCTTATGATCTTCAGGAATTCCTCATCCTCTTTTCCGGGTGTTTCAGCATTCAATGTTGTTTGGGTGGCGGGCCTTTTGTCGGAAGTTTGAGCTTTCTGGCCTCGGAGAGCCTCGGGCGTATAGATGCGTCCACTTCTGGTGAGGCCTCCCTCCTCAGCTATATTGATGACCTCTTTCGCATGCTCTTCTTTTTTGGCTATCTCCGGTGGTGCTGGTTCATATAGCCATGGTACGGCATGGTTGTCATGGTAAGCTGGCTGGGCTACAACACTGATGGTGAGGGAAGGGCTCGTCATTTGCACCGGATCGTAGTAAATGGTAATTGGCTCCCTTCGTAGGGGCTCGTCTTGCTCTATTACCGCGATCTGGGGGATGGTATGCCCCCCAGTGTCCTGCCCGGTGGATTCGTGATCCAGGGCGTTGACTGATGCTCCCTCGTGAGGTGGGAGGGGGTTGGTACTTACATTGGGCTTCTTTGCCTCCAACTTGAGCCATCCCCCTTCCAGGAGATCCTGTATTTTATGTTTCAGCGCCCAGCAGTTCTCCGTGGTGTGGCCCGGGCCCCCTTCATGGTATTCGCATTTGGCGTTCGGGTTGTAATTCCGAGGATACGGGGGTTCCAGAGGTCGTAATGGCGTCATCGTGATCATCTATTTTTGCAGGAGCTGATGGAAGAGCGCCGTGTATGACATCGGTATGGGGGTGAAGACTCTCCTGAGCCTCGTTGTCCTAGGATCTTGGGCGTTGGTCGGGCTTGTAGTTTCGACTCCACTTGGACTCGGGGTGTTGGGGGAGACGATTATCCCTGAGGGGCTGAGGGTGATTGGGGAAGTATTCGGGCTTCCGATGGTCACGGCATTGGCATCCCCTTTCCTTCTTTTTGGTAGGAGTTTTCTTGCGGAATTGGCAGAATTGTTGATGAATTTCCCGCGTTTGATGCGGACTTCGATTCTCTCCCCTAAGATTACCAGGTCTGCGAAATTAGAAGCCACGCTTCCCACAGTTTTGTCGTAGAAGGGGGCTGGTAATGTTTCGATGAACAGGGAAACCATTTCCTTCTCGGTTAGGGGAGGTTTAACCTGCGCGGCCAGCTCACGCTACCGTTGGGCATAGTCTTTGAACCCTTCAGAGTCAGCCTTAGACAAATTTTGGAGACGGGACCGATCTGGCGCCATATCCTCATTGTATCTGTACTGGCGGACGAACGCCTCTGCGAGATCTCTCCAAGTTTTCACTTGCCCCTTCTCTATGTTGACATACCAAGTCAGGGCGGGGCTTGTAAGGCTATCTTGGAAGCAATGCATCAAGATCTTGTCGTGGTGGACATAGGCTGCCATTTTCCGGCAGTACATAGCCAGGTGTACTCGGGGGCAAGAGCTACCCTTGTATTTTTACAAATTTGGGGGTCTTGAAATCTGCCGGGAGGGCTACGTCTGACATTAGGCATAGGTCTGCCGCGTCTAGGCCGTGGCCTCCAGTACCTTCAATGAGTCAAACCCGTTGCTCGAGGGAACTAATCTTTTCGTCGCGGACTGGGGTGACCTCCGAGTGCCTAAGGGTGATCCCTGCCTTGGCCGAGGAATAAGGGCAGTGGGGGAGGCTTGCCGTGGCAGGGGGCAAAGGTCGCCCTGTTTCAGGTTCTTTCAGTGTCGGGGCTTCAGCGGGTGCGTTCCACCCCAAAGGCATTCCGTATTGTGGAGTGAAGCCTAGGGGGTACGTTAGGGTTCCCTGGGTGGCGGCGTTAGAGGCCGTTCCGATCGTATCTGCGAGAGTGGGTGGGGGCGCGCTTCGAGTTAGAAGCTCGAACACTCTATTCAGCTGTTCCTTTATTTCACCCATGTTTTCCCTCATTTGGCCGACCTCTGCCCTGGTCTAGATGCTTTGCTGCTCCAGCTCGTCTATTGCTTGTTCCATGTGACGGGTGCGGGCTCGAGTATGATATTGGTGGCTGGGTGTGTGTATCGTGATTGGCCTGGATTGGACGTAAGGAAAAGGAAAAAACGGATGAGAGGAACAGGGTATGCATGCAAAATACATCTAATTACGGGTGTTATTTCAAAAAAACGAGTCACCAAACACACAAATAATTCCCAAAATAGTACACGGCCTAATTTAATCAGGGCGGGGGGACCCAGGCCCTTAATTGGTCATAAAACTCCCTACAAAGACTTAAAAAGCTTGTTATTTCTCTAGGTAATTTTATGAAGTCGGCCATGCCCTCTACTGCGCGGAGGCTCTGGGGTATGTGTTTTAGCGCTTGGTTGCCCAGACTTGCTAACTTGAAGAACTTGTCTTTCCAGAACGAGGTTTCGGCTGTGGCCGCATTTACTTGTCCTTGGTTACCTGGTTGCGCTCGGCCCTTCTCGCGCACATTTCCTGGTCGGCAGCCCTAAGGCAACTGCTGATCCTTAACCGGGCCTCGTGCTCTACCCTGGCCTTCTTGGTAATCTCATCGTTCACGTGCTTTTCGTGGTAAACCTCATCCAGTGCTTCCTCGAGTTTTCGTTTCCAGTGCGCCTTTTCGGCCCTTGTCTGGTCCAGGGATCTTTTGAGCCTTTCGACCTCGAGAGTTTCCTTCACTTCGTACGGTTGAGTGTTCGGGCCATGAGGCTGAACCTTGTCCCAGGGAAGTTTGAGGTCCTTGACCCGTTTTTCCACCCCTTGGCGGTATTCTGATGAAGCCCCGCAGCTCTGGAGCTTTTCCGAAGTCCCTTTTTTGGTCGGGTTAATCCAGGCGCGCCGTATCTTTCGGTAATGGATCCCTTCCCATGCCTCGGGTCCCAGCAATGCGAAAGGGGTCAAGGCCTTCTCTGATGGCGGGACAATTATCGGATAGCCGGCTTGCCGAACCGCCAATTCTGGATTGTAGTTGATCGCCCCCTGTGTCCCTAGCAAAGGTACGTTTGGATACCCTTCGCATTTGACGATGATGTGTTCTCTTTCATTCCATGGTGGGTACCAGCGGACGGATCTCTCAGTCGCTTCTTCGAACTTTCGAGCCCATTCCTTGTTAGTCATGGGGGGAATCCAACTCCATTTAAAATTCTCTATAGGACAGGTGGTGCGGTGTTTGCATTGAAAGAGATGGGAGGTCAACCAGAGATATAGAAGGGGAGTGCAGCATCTTAGGATCCCTCGCCTTCGTTCGCCACACTGGTGGAGGGAATAATATGTGTCTGCCAGAACCGCCATGGTGGAGTTTTCTCCTTTGTTTTTCCTGGCTAGAAATACCTCCATAGCTGTGCGGTCCACGTGATCTTCTATCTGGGGGAACAGTAGGATCCCGTGTATTAGTAGCCCGAGAATGTCTATGAAGGCAGGCCGAGTTTTCTCTAGTCGGAAATGATCGAGTCTACATTCTCGGGTAAGCTTTGGGGTGGCCTTAAAATGCAGATTTGCGTTTTTTCTTAACTTCGGATTATGTCCTCCTCCGAAGTCTTTAATAGGCGAGCTATGGTGCCCCAAGAAGGCGTCACGCTCTTGGTGGAAGTATAGTGTCCCGTCTACCAAGGGCAGGCCGAGCAGGCGTTCGTACTCCTCCATCGTGGGGGCCATTTGGAAGTCGCTGAAAGTGAAGCATCTTGCCGGCGCATCATAATACTGGATCAGGGCTTCCAGGGCCTCGGATTGGGTCTCAATCTCCAAGATTTGCAGGAGGTTGCCATGCATCTTCTCGAAGCTCCTGCGCCACTGCCCTTTTAAATGACTGCCGAGGTTGTGGAGAGTGTGCAATTCTGGAGTCCGGACTTGGACGGGATACCCTATTCTGCTGCTGAGGATGTGTCTGGTTATCATTTTCTGAAAGTCCCGTAATTAGTTTAAGTCACCATGCAATACCAAGTAAAGGCTAGACGGTTTCGGGTGAGGATGGATTGGGCTGATTCGGGTTGGGGCTAATTTGGGCAGACTCGGCCTTGATTTGGGAGTGGCTGACTTGGACCAGGGTCAGTTGGACTAGGTTTTAATTGGCCGACTTAGGTTTCGGGGTTAGGTTTACGGTTTGGGCTATGGCTCGGGCTAAGGTTTAATTGGCTTAGGGTTTCCGACTCGGGCTAGGGTTTAGTTTGTTTGACCTGGACTCAGTTTTGTGACTCGGACTAAGGTTCATGACTCGGGCTAGGGTTTGGTTGGCTGTCTTGGGCTAAGGTTAGTGACTCGGACTAAGGTTTATGACTCGGGCTAGGGTTTAGTTGGCTGTCTTGGGCTAAGGTTCGTGACTCGGACTAAGGTTTATGACTCGGGCTAGGGTTTAGTTGGCTGTCTTGGACTATGGTCTACGACTCGGACTAGGGTTTAGTTGGTTGATTTGGACTATGGTTTATGATTCAGACTAGGGTTTATTTGGTTGATTTGGACTAAGGTTTACGACTCGGACTTGGATTATGACTCGGACTAGGGTTTAGTTGGCCAACTTGGATTATGGCTCGGACTAAGGTTTAGTAGGTCGACTTGGACTGGGGTTTATGACTCAGACTGAGGTTTAGTTGGCTGATTTGGACTAGGGTATACGACTCGGACCAAGGTTTAGTTGGCTGGCTTGGACTAAGGTTTGGTTGGCTGACTTGGATTGGGGTTTATGACTCGGATTGAGGTTTAGTTGGCTGACTTGGACTGGGGTTTACGATTCGGACTAAGGTTTGGTTGATTGACTTGGATTATGACTCGGACTAGGGTTTAGTTGACTGACTTGGACTGGGGTTTATGACTCGGACTGAGGTTTAGTTGGCTGACTTGGACTAGGTTTACGATTTGGACTAAGGTTTGGTTGACTGACTTGGATTATGACTCGGACTAAGGTTTGGTTGACTGACTTGGACTGGGGTTTTTGACTCGGACTGAGGTTTAGTTGGCTGACTTCGACTGGGGTTTATGACTCGGACTGAGGTTTAGTTGGCTGATTTGGACTAGGGTACGACTCGAACTATGACTCGGACTAGGGTTTAGTTGGCTGACTTGGATTGGGGTTTATGACTCGGACTGAGGTTTAGTTGGCTGACTTGGACTGGGGTTTATGACTCGGACTAAGGTTTGGTTGGCTGATTTAGATTATGACTCGGACTAGGGTTTAGTGGGTTGACTTGGACTAAGGTATACGACTTGAACTAGGGTTTAGTTGGCTGACTTGGACTGGGGTTTACGATTCGGGCTGAGGTTTGGTTGACTAACTTGGATTATGACTCGGACTAGGGTTTAGTTGGCTGACTTGGACTGGGGTTTACGACTCGGACTGAGGTTTAGTTGGTGGATTCGGTTTAATGTTTACCCCATTTGTTTCCCCTTAGGTTCTCACCATTAGATATTTAGACCTCCTCACCATTAGGCTCCTGGGTCTATGGACTCCCTGAGGTTTCCAACACAAACAGGACCAGTTTCCTAGAGTGTGCTGGCTCCCTTAGGTCATCAGCCCCAGGTGGAACTATCACGGTCACCGGTACAGAGAAATCTCCAGTATGGGTACCGCTACACGCTCCGCACTCCTTAACTCTCAGGTCCGGGAATAGGACTGCACTCGTGGATATATACACACTCATCATGGCAGCCCTCTTAAAGGGGTGCCCCGTATAATCCCCCACAGTATAATAGCAAGATATTGTCGTCTACCCTATGATTTCATACAAAACATACGAAAGACGAGTAAAGCTAGAACCACACAACACTTAGCATCGTAAGCACCATCCCCCTCCAACGTGGCTAACCTAACAGGGCTCAACTCTCGATGAAATTAGTCTTCCCTAGTGGAGTCGCCATCTGTCACAACCCGGAAATCGTGACGCAATGACCGACTCACCTACACTTATGACCGAATTGCTTTCGGCCGTCTGGAGTCGCCACCTACATTTTTTAGGAATATAGGGAAACCTAAGGAAAGGCTGGTCGGACGTCAGGGATATGGGTTCGGGAGTTGGTTACACACTAGGGGCATAGGGGCCCCCCCAGCATGCCTATCACTTGATAGTTACCCTTAGCTAGCCATATGAGAAGAGGGACAGTTCTTGTATTTGGGTTGTGTTTTTGGTCTAAGTCTTGGGAAGAAGGAGGTTTAGGTAAGGTGTTCTGAGAGTTTTGGGATTTAAGATTTGAGGAATTTGGGATTTGACTTGATAGAGGTGTGCCCTCTAGGCCTACGTACCTCGGCTTTAAAGGGTTCAAAGTCTACGTAGTTCTGGGATTTAGGCGGGTGGGGAGTTAGGCTGGCTGTGGTCTCATCTTTCTAGCCGAGTCATGCTCGGTCAAGAGGTTTCGACCGAGACAGACTCGGCCTTGGGTGGGGTCTCGGTTTCTCTCCAGCTGAGGACTACTAGGCTAAGAGGGGATTCAGGGAGGGATCGTGCTTGACGATGCGAACAATACTATGCTAATTATGAAAAGAAAAGGAGACCAACCAACCTGGATCCTGAAGCGAGTAGATGCCTCTTGCTTGTAGACCAGTACTTCTGCTTGCCCTTCAATCTGGACTCGGGACGCTTCCTTCCTTTCTTAACAATCGTCAGCTTTTCGTTTCCGCTGTTCTTCCCTTCTCCTCCTCTTTTTTCCTCTTTCTCTTCGTAGCAGGGGTTTATATAGGGTTGAGTAGTGGTTGGGTGGCCTCCCTTGGGCTTCGCAAGGTAGTAGTTGTTGGGCTAGAAACAGAGGCGGCTCCGTGTGTGGGGGGGGGGTAGTTAAGATTCCTAAGATCCTGGGCGACTCGGTTGTGGATTGGATAGGGTTGACTCGGTCTCAGTTAAGATTCACCTAAGATCCTAGACCACTCGGCTGAGAATCGGCGTCGTGGATGAGGCAGACTCGGTCTCGTCTTTAGTTTTTCCAGTCTTGGTTTGACTGAGTCCAGGTGGCCTTTAGGCGGGCCAGGGTTGACTTGGGGTTGACTCTGAGGAGGGAGGTCTGGCCCATTATGAAAGATTGGGCCAGACCGATTTGGGGTACAACAATAATATTACAATGATATTATCAGTGCCATGTCAATAAAAAATGTTACGTTAGTAACAAAGACTAAAAATAAAAAATTTTTAGGGATTAAAAATGAATATTTTTATAGAGATGAAAAATAAAAATAAATTATATGATCTAAAAAAACTAACATATTTGCAAGCATGAACAAATATTTAAGTCTTAAATATAATGCATAAATTTAATTTAAAATTAATATAAACTAAAAATTTTAAGAAAAATAATTATTTAATAATGGATAGCACATCTTATTGGATTTAAAACTAATATCACTTTATTGTAATTTTTGTTGACTCAAACACCTTACATACTACTCGAGACTTTAAGACTTTTATTAGAACTCATTACTCAAGTCATCAATCAATTGAGCAGAAATGCAAAGAGAATAGAAATTGTGAGTTTGAAATGGAAAGAGAGAAAGTTATGCAGGGTAGAAAGATATGAACTTATGTGTTGTACTTATATGAGTTGTATTATTAGGAATAGAAACAGGTTAGGGCAAACCAAACTTTGTTAGGGTTAAGATTGACCTTATAAAGCATGATCTAACCTTTGTAGTCATCATAAGTTCTTTCTTTTATATAAACCTAACTTTACATGCATATTTACATACAATTATATTGCTTACAACAATCCATGTACTTAGTAAAGTTAGCACTCGAATCATTCGTATGTTATAAATGATTAAATGAAAAAAAATAATCGATCTCTCCTTAAATTTATAGTAATCAATCAATCTCTCCTTACATTTATAGTAATCAAGATAAGTTCATCAATTGCTTCTCTTATTAATAGACAATTTGTCCTAAACAAACTAATAGAATTTTTGAATTTAGTCTTTGAACAATATTATACCCTACAAAGACCTAATTTGTCAATAAATTATCTTAAGAGTTCGATTTTGTTAGGTTAGGTTATATTTCTACACAGGTAGGTAGAATTGTTTTTCAACTTATCATTAAACCATTAGATGATTACACATTTATAAATCTAAATTCACTTGATTGAAGCTCGTTTGTAGATATATCACCATTATAGCCATGAGTTGATAGTTATAAAGAATTATATGGCTAAACCAGATTGGTATTTTAAGTTATTACACTCTTATAGAGAGGTCAACCAATGTGTTGTCCATTTAGTCAAGATGGGGATGTCATCTAACGATGCTCTAGTAATTTTGCACGAACCTCTTGTATCATTGAGACATCTTCTCCTAGCATATGCTTTGGGGGACCTTGTTTAGTCGGGTTTGGTTTCTTTTGTTTTTTTTTATCCCTTGTAAACAAAAAAACAAATTCTAATTGACTTTACACATTCTTGCTAATTAGGAAAAGGGTACTTTTCACACAATAAAAAAACTACATTTGATAATAAAGTAGTAAAAATATGAATATCAAAAAAAAAGAAGAGTATATAGACCTAATCACACAATCCTTATGAAACTAAGTTTTGAGTAACCTCAAACTATAATTTTGCTCCTCATGGGAGGCATGAAAATGAAAAAAACAAAGAAGAAAAAAAATAGAATTAGAAGAGAGAACTAACCCTAGCCGTCAAGTGTTAGAAACTTGGTTTAATACATAATGCAAATAAGAGTCCTTAATTAAGAACCAAAACAACCGGTACAAATTTCTCTCCTAAATATTTTTAAATCCCTTTTATAAGTAGCATTTTTAGAAACTTCGCCTAATACATATTGAAAATAAATGAGTCCTTAATTAAGGCTCAAAATACTAAACAACATATTATTATTTCTAATTAAGACTAAAGACAAAATAAAATATCTTGATCTAATTTCTTGGTAGTCCACGAATGTTACACTGAACAACAAGATACGGTGAATAATTTTGACTTCTTGTTTCCTTCCTTCATATTTGATCCCAATTTAGCTCTCATTTGATTTCAGGTTGATGATTTTGCTTCTTACATAAACATAAATAAAAAAAACACCAACATAAATAAGAAAGATAAAATATGCAATTTAATAAAAAAAAAATCTTTAAATGTACTAAAATGTACATAAAGAATGAAAATTTATATCTAAAATGTGATGCTTCAATTAAAAAAAAAAGTCCATATCTTTAAAGGTTACAAGAGAAGTAACCGTATTAAGAATGAATAATAATTAATGAAACGATTTCTTTTTTCTTCAAAAGAGATATCCCCGTTACATTAATTGAAAATTAAAAAATATAACATGGTTTATTTTTATATTTCCTATTTTGAATATCTATAATTGTGAATTAAATATTCAATAACTAAAGAAATTCTTTTAAAATGAAGAATTTGAAGAATGGTTCATAAAAAATTATGCAGGTAGCTGTATAAGATTTTGATAATTTAAGACATTAAATTTAAAAATGGATATATCAATGCCCTTAAGCAATAGAATTACCAAATTTCAACACACGTGCATATTTAGTGGTTATATAATCACTTAAAATATCATAAATATTTTTCTTTCAATTTTAACCATTTAAATATGATTTAATACACTAAAAAAAATTAAGTTTGGCGACCACAAAATTCGGTCGCTAAACTTCAAAAATTGGTCGCTAATTTTGAATTTTGGTGGCTAAATGGTTTAGCGACTACATTAGTGACCGATATTTTTCATAGCAAAATCCGTAGTTGCTAAGCAATTTAGCGACCAAATTGCTTTCAATGGCTAATTGGAGGCTGAAAACATGGTCGCTAAATCGTTCGCTATTTTAGTTTTTTAAAAAAAATGCATTAATCAGTCACTAAGTTTTTATTTTTAATTATTTGACATAAAAAAATGGACACTAATTTTGGATTTTTATTTTGAACAATTTGATTGCTAATTTAGTCGTTAATTTTGAATTTTTATTTTAACCAATTTTGTTGCTAATTCAGTCACTAAAACTTTTTTTTTAAAACTAAATTGCATGGTGGTCGATTAAGTGGTGGTTGGAGGTGGGGAGGCCTATTGAAGGGAATGAGGGAGAACGAAGAAGAAAGAGAGGGAGAGGGGAGGGAGGAGAGAAAGGAAGGGAGGGAAAAGAGGAGAGATGGAATGGAGAAGAGGTGGTGGAGGAGAGAAACGAAGGAAGGGGAGGAAACGGCGTGGCAACAACGATGGCGGAGGTGCCGATGGAGGTGGTGATGGCAGAGTGGAGGGAGGGAGGAGAGGAGAGAGAGTGAGTGAAAGGTATAGGGAGGAGAGAGAGAAATGTTTAAATAAATAAGTCGCTATTTATTTATTTATATATTTTTAAAATAAATAATAATTCAAAAGCCACTAATATTCTTTTAAATTATTTTTGACGTTTTATTTTCAGTTGATAAATCAATCACTAATAAATTCCTTTTGTTTGACATAAATCAGTCTCTAAATCGGTTGCTAATTTGTTTTTTATTTTTTCCAATTGTTGTTGCTAATAATACATTTTTTAATTATTTTTGATGTTTTACTTTTGGTCGCCAATTTGTTTTTTTTATTTTTATTTTTTCTGAATTTCGGTCACAAAATTTAACTTTTTTTTTCTTTTTATTTCATTGCTAATAACTCCTTTTTAAAATTATATTTTAACATTATAATTTCAGTTGCTAATTTTATCGCTATTTAGCAATGGATATTTTTGGTCACTAATTTCTGTCACTAAAAATGTTTTTATTGTAATGATAGTCTATAGTAATAGTTTTATTTTTTAGCATAAAAAATATTCGATATCATTTAATTATCTCTATCTCTCCCTCCTTCTCTCTCTTTCTTTATATATATATATATATATATATTCCACATGTTCTAAGAGTTACTGTTCTTGCTTTTTATTTTCTTTTAATCTAATAATTCTACCAAGCAATTCATACGTGACCATTAGATTAAAAAAATGAAGAGAGATGATGAAAATTAACTTTTTTAGAGTGACTTTTGGAGTAAGTGAATCCCTTCTCACACATATATATGTGTATATATATATATGAGTATTCATAATCAATCCAATTCAAAATAAATTTGCAAACCGATCCATTGAAAATAGAAACAAATAAAAAATTGTTTAGATTTTTTTAGACTATTTTCTTGCTCAACTATTCGAATCTTAGATGAGGTTTGTAAAACCAAAATCAATCTAAATCCAACCGACACTTTTAATACATATAGATTATTATGTGTTTTATAAAAAGAAATTTATATGTTTTTTATGTTTTTTTCAGTTTCATTGATATTTATATTATAATTTTTTATGTATGCAACCAACATAGAAAAATTATATATACTTTGTTCTTCATAACTTTTATTTTGAATATGTATGTTCTTATATCTTTAGGAAGAAAAAGCTATGTTATAGGATAATTAATTAAGATATTATTTTTTTATATTTCATATTTTTTGTTTTAACTAAGTTATTAATATATTTAAACTTAAAGATAATTAACTTATTTTAAAAAAAAGTTCAATTTTGAGTTAAAGACTTTTAGTAATAAAAAATTAAAATATTGGTAAAGATATATTGATAAAAATTGAATCTTCCACTTTAATTTAAACTACATTTTATCGGATTGAATTAAATATTTTTTTAAAAAATAATCCAAATCCAACATCGATCTTTAGAGCAGATTTTTTTTTCACTAAAAACAATCCAAACGATATGCAAACACCCTTTGCGTCTGATTTAAAGTATCTAATCATGTACAATCAATATATACTTTATAAAATTAATGTATTTATGAACACATGGTAGGCAATAATATTTTTAAATATGTCATTCATTTCTTTTTATTTATTACTCTAACTTTTCCTACGTACTGGTGTTTACTTTTGATTCTTGATAAGTGTACAAAATAACTATTAAAAAGGTAAAAAGAAAATTGTGATTTAAAATAGTAATTTTACACTTTTAAATTAACAAATAATTAAAATAAATATTTTATTTTTTAAATTATTAATAAAAAGGATGTATGGAATATTCAAATTATTACTCTAAACTTTTAAAGAGGATATTAATTTTTGTTCGTCAAAGCAAATGATAAAAATCCGTCCTACGATGAATGAGGCATGAAGTAAATCTTAAGAGAGATATTTTATTTTAAATAAGAGAGTTATATGTCAATTTTTTTTTTGTCAAAATACGTAATTTTTTATTTTATTAAAATTAACAACAAATAATTTTTGATTGATGAGTCTAAAACTTCACTTTTAGTAATTTTCCTTCTGGATTGATCCACTAAATATACACTCTTGAAAAAATATATAAAAAAACAAAAATAATTAGTTGCGATCGTTGATCTTCGTTTGCTTTTGTTCACAAACATTGAATTGCTTATCGAAGCACCCACTTACACATTTAACTCGTTGTAAGTAAGTCTGAATTTAAAAACTGTACAAAAGTTATGGTTGTTTCACCTACTTTGCAATCTGTCACTGTGAAACTTATGTATGCTATTATGAATTTTCAATATATATTCGGTGTTTGAAGAGGTTGGCTAAAGCAGGTAAGGATCCATACGCCCTTTTTTATCTCTTTTGTTACTAAAGGGAAGGATATTTTTTTTTTTCTAGAATTTTTTTAGATGAGTTTTAAAAGCTCCCTAAAATTAGGATAAGTTTCAACTTCCAAGACTTTATCAATACTTATAAAAATAATTATAAATTATTTACCAACATAATTCTCACTTTAATAATGAAATTCAAATTCATATTTTTGTAAAATATGAACCATATTATCTTTACCAATTAAACTATCATTTGTTAGTTACATACTATCACTACAAAAAATTTAATTTTTAGTTGGGGGTTTATTTGTGGGGGTTATTATAAACCGCCACAAAATAGTACAATTATTGACAACCTCTTTAACCTCCACAAATTAAAAAAAAAATTAATGTAATTTGTGGCGGTGTTCATAAACCTCCAGAAAATCTGACACAATATAACTAACACAAATTGATAGTATCTTAATTATTTCTTTTAATTAATACTTAGTTTTGACATTATGTAATTTTTAATTAATTTTTTTATCTTTTTATTAATTTAACTTGTCAAAAAAATAAATCATATTTATTTTTTATAAACATCATATTTATATATAACTTTTATTAATAATTAATATTGATAAAAAAATTAAAATTATATATATTGAGATATATAATTGACTTTTTAAAAATTAAAATTAATTTTAACATATCAAAATTGATTAAAAAAATAAATTATGAATATTAATATAATTATCATTACTGTATATTTATAAAAAAATATTTATAAGTAAATATAATTTTTAGTAGTCTATGCTCATTTATTATTGCGCTAATCTTCTACTGCGTTTACAGAAAGACGATGGTTAGGTGCTCTCAGAGGTTCACCAATCCGCGAAGAAGCTCCTAGGTCGTGAACGACGAACGCCTCGAGTACTCTGCAACCGCCACTGTCGTCATCGCCGGTCCGAATTTGAGAATTTGTCGTTTGCATCGAGATGGACGGCCTCGGCAATCAAATCACCGCCAAGCCTCGGCGTAATTTCTGGAAAAGGTGAATCGAATGATTCGATTCGAATCCCGATCTTGGTGAATCAGTTGTTTTTGTTAGGACAATTATCTGTTTTGATGAAATTGCTTTGATGATTTTATGTAATGCGAGTTGATTAGAGTTACGGTTTGTGGAGTTCGAATTGTGATTTTAAAGTTCTGTTTCTGAATTGCATTTTGGGCTTTGATTCTTCTCTATTATTTGGTTATATTTTGTATACTTACAAGTGCCAAATGTTATTATATCTTGTTTTCATTTTCTTCATGAATTTCATCTGGAAACTTTGGCTAGGGCCCATCAGAATGCAGATACAGCTTCAATAAGAAATATGTTACTGTTTCAGTTTTTGATTCCCCTTCTTTCTCTTTATTTTTTCCTTTTATATCTGGGGCCCAACTACCTCAGTCCCATCACCTTACCTAGCGTACCAGCCCATCATTATTAACACTGGCACACGATACAATTAATGCTGAATGACTACTCTTACGCTGTCTAATCAGGACGGCCGTATTGAATCCTGGATGGGCATCACCTCGGCTGGCGGTCGTCCATAGGCCGGGTCGTCCATAGGCCGGCCATAACATAGCCCCTTGCGAGCCTAGCTAGGTCTAGAGCTAGAGCTCGTAATCTCAAGACTTCTGGCCACCGGTGCTCTCTTCACCTTTGTGAAGACCGTTCTCGACCTCATGATCCTCTTATCTGACGAGGCGTTTGTCTCTTCGATTTCTCAGGGAATTCGAGGCGTTTTTTCATTTAATGCTGACATGATTAGTGCGCATATTCCCGAGGAACGGCGCACTAATCATTCACGCCTTTGGATATCTTACTCTTCATCCTTTCTTCCTCATTTTTTCCCTAACAACCTCCCGCTTCTCTCTGCATCTTCTTCCTCCGTTTTTCATTTTGCTTCAGTTCTCGCTGCATTCTCGTCGCGCCCCCAGTACCAACTTTCGCTATGGCTCCTAAAGGTATGTCTCCTCTTCCACTGCATTCTGCCCTGTGTTTCGATATTTTTCTTTTTACGTATTCTCGTATCCGCCTAGCTCCTTTAGTCGGGTCTTTTACTGACCCTTATCTTTTCGTCGACAGAAGACCTCCTCGAGGATGCACCTGGCCCCTCCACTAAAGGAGACCAGTCTCCCGATGAGGCCGCTCCTGAGGCGAGGGTAGAAGCTTCTAGGGATGAGCCCTCGGGCTCTAGCTCCAGTTCCCTCAACTCCTACCCCTTTGAAATCTGGTACCGCGACGATTCTCGGGACTCCCTTGGTGAGGATCCCTATTCGTGGGTCGATGCCGAAGTGACAAAGGTGTCCTCCGTACTGAACCGCTCTAGTTCCCTCCTTGGCATGGCTAGAGCCATATGCCAGAAAGGGCCGTGGTCTGTTCGAGTGTCGCCCTGCCGTGCTGGGGAGGCGGTCAGCACTATCGCACCGGCCGATCTCCAACCTTGTACATACATGTACGATACGCTCCATTCCAAGCTCGGTGTCCGGCTGCCCTTTACTCATTTCGAACGGGCCGTGCTCCAGGCTCTCAACGTGGCGCCTACACAACTCCATCCGAACAGCTGGGCTTACGTGAGAGCCTTCGAACTCCTCTGCGAAGACCTTAAAAAGGCTCCGACCCTGGGTGTCTTCTTCTGGTTTTATGGCGTGAAGAAGGCTGAAAAGGTTGGCTGGACGTCACTCTGCAGCCGGCCCAAGCGCAAACTATTTCAGCCGTTCTTGGCTAGCTATAAGAAGTTTAAGACTCGCTTCTTTAAGGTGACTCCTGGGGACGCCGGCCCTAACCTGTTAGTGGACCGCTCTGGCCGACCTTTCTTTCCACTGTATTGGACGCATCAGCCTGCCGCCTCTATCTCTGTGAAGCTAGATGACCTTGAAGGTTGGGAGAAGGAATTCGCCAAGGAGTTGGATGAACTCCCTTTGTTTTCCAGCGCAAAGATTATCAAGGACGCCGGTAAGTGGCCGTCTTACTCCTTTATCTATGTATTATTTGCCTGTTACTTACTTCATCTTTTTCTCTTGTTTTGTGGACAGAGTACTCCGCCCGGTCTCTTCGCGAACTAAAGAAACGGAAGGCGGCCTTGATGGCCGAAGCCGATTCCCCCTCAGCTATTGGTTCCGCTGAGCCTTCTAATGCTGCTGCTTCCGCTGAGCCTTCGCATGCCACGGCCTCTGCCTCTCCTTTGGCCGCTGCCAAACCCCCTCCTGCTGAAGCGGCCACTAATGAAGCTTCCGACTCCACTTCCTTAGTGGTCTTGAATGACACCTCCTCCTCTCCCACAGCCGATCATGTCAAGGATGATGTTTTACCGCCGTCGGATAGCCGGCCCTCCAAACGCGCACATGTGGATGAGGTGCCTTATTCGGCGGACGCTGAAGTGGAGCAAGAGTCCCAACCTACCGGCGGTTTTCAGTGGGATGCCTTAATGACAGGGGATCCAACCTCTTCCACTATCATGGGACCTCCCGTCTTCCTAGGGCAGGCCGTGGACAAAGGTTTAGCTTCGGCCGGCGGCGACAAGGTACAGCAGCTAGGTGTGACCGGTACTTGTCGAACCCTGCAGCAATACGCGGCCTTTTCTCTTATTCTCGCAAGGGTTGCCGAAAAAGAATTTGGAAGGTTGGAGTCCCAAAGCCGGTCTTCTGACGAGCTCGCGCAAAAGCTTCAAGCAGACCTCCTCCAACTCTCCAAGGTTTGCACTGATAAAGAAATAACAATAAATACATACAGGTCGGCCACTGCTGCGCTCGAAGAAGATCTCCAAAAGACCGTGGCCAAGAATAAAGATCTGATGAGCAAAAACTTCGACTTGGACATGGCTGTAGATAATGCAAACACAGAGGTCGAGCTTCTGAAGCAAAGGAATGAGGACTTGGAGGCCTCCTCTGCTGATTTGCAAGCCAAGTTGGCTTTGGCCGAGTCTTCATTGAAACGCGCTCTGGAGGACATTCAGTCTCGCGATGAGACTATTCGAATGCGCGATGAAGCACTCCAGGCTCAGGCTCAGGTGATCAAGGCTCACGAGAAGACCGCTATTGAGCTTGGGGGTGACATTGTGGAGCAATTTGAGGCTGGATTTGCCAAGGCTCTGGACCAAGTTCGTTACCTGCACCCCACTGTTAACTTGGAGGAGGCGGATCCTTTTAAGGAATTTGTTGACGGCCAACTTGTCTTGGTTCCGACCCCTCCTAGTTCTCCCGCTCCCGAATGATCCTTTTAATGTTTGTTTATATTTTCTATGTTTTCGGTGCTTTTTGATGTAATCCGAACAAATAATATTTTGGCACGTTTGAATGTAGTAGAAATTATACCGATGTGTTTCTTCGTTCTTGATTATCGCCTATGATTTGTATCGATATTTTCGCCTCGTGCCGTATTAAGATTTTCTTACCTTGATTGTTTTCCCTTGTCATTTATGGTCCGGTTTTTTGCTTTCGTTCGGATTGAATTTCATATGTTGGCGCTTTAACATTCATTATACTGCATCTTGCACTGGAGCTGATTGTTCTTTTTACTAAAGTGTCGATGCCGGGTCGGCTATGACGGCCGCTCGCTTGGATACGTTATCTTATGCCGTCGGGTGACCTTAAGTCAGCCTCTTGGTCGGCCTGTTATATAGGCTTATAACTTCGGATTTATTTCTTCGCGGAAAGACCCAGGGTTGGCCTCGTGGGCCGCCCATTTTGGGTTCGTAGTTTGGACGTTTGTAGAAAGACCCCGGGTCGGTCTCTTGGGCCGCCCGTTTTGGGTCTTGTAGCTTGCGTTCCGAAGGGACCCCGGGTCGGTCTCTTGGGCCGCCCGTTTTGGGTCTTGTAGCTTGCGTTCCGAAGGGACCCCGGGTCGGTCTCTTGGGCCGCCCGTTTTGGGTCTTGTAGCTTGCGTTCCGTAGGGACCCTGGGTCGGTCTCTTGGGCCACCCGTTTTGGGTCTTGTAGCTTATGTTCGAAGGGAACGCCCGTTTTGGGTCTTGTAGCTTGAACTAGTTTTGAATCTCGCCTTACTATCGTATCGTTACTCCTTCCATTCGGCCAACTCCTTGCACTGCAACATTAATTAACAATACCCAAAACAGGTTCATGCGTACATGTATTACATACTCATGCTTACTGCTTTTTTTTTTTTTTAACTAAAATACCTCCTCAAGTTGCCAGCATTCCACGTGCGTGGTATTCTTCGGCCCTCCAGATGTTCTAGCCTATAAGCTCCTCTTCCTACTCTTTCCACTATTCTGAATGGTCCTTCCCACTTTGGCGTCAGTTTATTTTTTTCTGCTGTCATGGTTATCCTTCTCAATACCAGGTCTCCTTCTTGAAAATCTCTAGGCACCATTTTTCTATTGTACCTCCTCGCCACCTTTTCCTTTAGTGCGTATTCCTTTACATGTGCTATCTCTCTGGTTTCTTGCAGGAGATCTAAGTTTGCTCTCAACTCGTCCTCGTTGGCGGCCGGGTCGAATAACGCCGTCCTGGGAGACGGCTCCCCTATCTCGACTGGTATGACCTTTTCAGGCCCATCGTCAAGCGGAATGGGGTCTCTCCTGTTGTGGAGTGCGGAGTCGTATGATATGACCACAAGACTTGTGGAAGTTCCTCTGCCCACCTTCCTTTTGCTTCTTCTAGCCTTCTTCGCAAACCTCTTAGGACAACTTTATTGGCTGCTTCTGCCTGACCGTTTGCCTGCGGGTGTTCGACCGAAGTGAAGGATTGTCTGATGTGCAGTTCTTGGCAGAACTTTGCCGTCGTTGAGGATGCAAATTGAGTGCCATTATCTGAGACTATTTCGGCTGGTAGGCCGAACCGACATACAATTTTCTTCCATACGAACCGTTTCACCCTTTCTGCTGTTATTGCCGCCATTGGTTCCGCCTCCACCCACTTGGTAAAATAGTCTATCGCCACCATCAGGAATTTAAGCTGCCCAGGTGCCAGAGGGAATGGCCCCAGGATATCTATCCCCCACTTATAGAAGGGCCACGGGGAAGTCACTACATGCATTTGTTCCGCCGGAGCGTGATAGGTGGTGGCAAATCTCTGGCAAGTGTCACACCTCTTCACGTAGTCCATACAGTCTGATTTCAAGGAGGGCCAGTAATAGCCCGCCCTCGCTACCTTTCCAGCTAGCGCCCTTCCCCCGATGTGAGTTCCACACACCCCTTCATGCACCTCTTTTATCACGTACTCAGCTTCCTCATGATCTATGCATCTTAGTAAAGGAGAAGAGAAGCCTCGGCGGTACAGCCGCCCGTCCACTAGTGTATACCTCGGTGCTTCCTTCCGTATCCTACTAGCCTCGACTGGACTATCTGGCAACCTTCCCTCCTTCAGATATTCTACTATAGGATCCGTCCATGTTATCCTTCCTTCACTGTAGTGGACTTCGGGCTTCTCAATGGTTGGGGCGTCTATATTTTCATGTATAACCGACCGTTGTAATCCCCTTCTTGTGCTGGCCAACTTGGCTAGTAGGTCCGCTCTTTCATTTTGGTCTCTCGGCACATGCAAGAGTTTGAAGCTTGCAAATGAGGTCGCCATTTCCCTTGCTCTTTCTCTGTATTTGGCCAATTTTGGATCTTTGGCTTGGTACTCCCCGTTCACCTGCCCTGTTATCAGTTTGGAGTCGCTCTTCGCAATTAATTGTTTGGCCTCTATTTCTAGGGCCAATTTCATCCCTGCCAGCAGTGCCTCGTACTCGGCTTGGTTGTTGCTTGCCTTGAAGTTGAAATGTAAGCTCTGTTCCACTAGTACTCCATTTGGTCCTTCTAAAATCACCCCAGCTCCGCTTCCTGCCTGATTAGATGACCCGTCCACAAACAGATACCACTCTCCGTCCACCTCCTCTCGTCCTTTAGCAAACTTCTCTACTGGTCTTTGTTGCTCATCCGTAAGCTCTATTATGAAATCAGCCAGCGTTTGCGCTTTGATAGGCCCCCTCCTTTCAAAAGAGATGTCGAACTCAGACAGTTGTACACTCCAGGCTACCATTCTTCCTGCTAGGTCCGGCTTCCTCAGTATTTGCTGGATGGGCATGTCTGTCCGTACTACGATACTAAAACTTTGGAAATATGGGCGAAGCCTACGTGAGGCTATCACCAAGGCCAGGGCTCCTTTCTCTATCTTCTGATACCTCTTCTCAGGTCCCTGCAATGTCTTACTAATGAAGTACACTGGCCGCTGTTCCTTTCCCTTCTCCTGTATCAAAGGCGAAGGCCGGCCAGCGGTATCGGTAACCGATATATATAGATGCAATGGCCGGCCTATCTCTGGTCTTATCAAAATGGGAGGGGTAGCTAGCATGGCTTTCAATCGCAAGAAAGCCTCCTCACACTCTGGGGGCCAGGTGAAGTTCCTTCCTTTCTTCAGTGTTTCTAGCACTGGGGCCGCTATATCAGAGATCCTAGATATGAAGCGTGAGAGTGCGACTATCTTCCCCATCAGTTGCTGAACTTCCTTTACACTTTTGGGGCTTCTCATGCCTATGACCGCTCTGCACTTATCCGGGTTTGCTTCAATTCCTCTTTCTGTAAGCACATACCCCAAGAATCTTCCCGCCTGTACCCCAAACGAGCATTTTTCAGGGTTCAACCTGAGCTGATGGCGCCTCAGAATTTCGAATACCCGTTTCAGCGCCTCGCAATGACTTCGGCCTCCTTCCGACTTGGCTACCATGTCATCTACATATACTTCTATGTCTTGTCCGATGGCCTCTTTAAAGATTTCGTCCATTAGTCTCTGATAGGTGGCCCCCGCGTTCTTTAACCCGAACGGCATTACTTTGTAACAGAAAGCTCCATTATCTGTAATGAAGGCTGTCTTTTCCTCATCATCTGGGTGCATCCTTATTTGATTATACCCAGAGTATGCATCCATGAAGCTTAGAAACTCATAGCCTGACACATTGTCCACCAGTCTATCTATGTTAGGGAGAGGGTACGGGTCTTTCGGGCATACCTTGTTCAGGTTTGTGTAGTCTGTACACATCCTCCATTTCCCATTGGCTTTGCGCACCATGACTACATTGGCCAACCACTCGGGGTATTTGACCTCCCGTACGAACCCGGTGCTCAACAATTTATCCGTCTCCTCCTTAATGGCCCTCATTTTTTCCTCCCCCTGCTTCCTTTTTTTCTGCATGACCGGCTGTGATCCGTCAACTATCGACAGTCGGTGACTCATGAACTTTGGGTCTATTCCTGGCATATCTTGGGGTGACCATGCAAATACGTCGCTGTTCTGCCTCAAGCACTGTATTAACTCAGTCTCTTGTTCCTTCGTCATGGTGGTACCTATTCTTGTCTTCTGACTCTCCCACCTGCCTATTTGTATTTCTTTGAGCTTCTCTCTTGGCAACGGTCTTTCCCGCTCCTCGTGACACCTCGGATCTAGTTCCAAGCTCAACGTGTTCACGGCTGACCTCCTCTGTCCTACTCTCAGGCTGTCCTGATAACATCTCTTAGCAATGCTCGAATCCGCCCATATGGCTCCCACTCCCCGTGCCGTCGGATATTTCATACACAGGTGGTAGGTTGACACCACTGCTCTCAACTGATTCAGGGCTGGCCGGCCTATGATGATGTTATAGGAAGTTTCTGCTTCTATCACTATGTATAATATTTGGATTTTCCTCGTGCTGCTGCCTTCTCCAAAGGTAGTTTCGATCTCTACTGTGCCCTTAATCGGCACTTTCTCTCCTGAAAAACCGTACAAGTATCCTGACGTCTCCTTCAAATCAAATAGGCCCAACTTCCTACAGGTCGACCCATATAAAATGTTGGCCGAGATTCCTTGATCAATGAGTACTCTCTCTACCTTGAAGCCCTCCGCTGCTACCGATATCACCATCGGCTCATCCCCAGCTTGCTCGCTCCTTCGGTCTTCTTTCTTGAAACTGATTGTGCGTCCTTCCTCTCTCTCTCCTAGGGGAGTGAGATTTGCCCCTGTCAGGATTTGGTAGGATTGGTAGTTTGGATTTGGAGGCTTCAACTGGTAGTTTTGCTCCCTTCTTTGGTAGCTCTGAAGGTCGTCCTGTCTTTCTTCACCGCCTGAAATGGTTGCAATAGTCCCACGATAGTCTACCGCCCGAGGTGATTTAGATCGCCCTCTACCTTCTCTGTTAACCCTCTCTTCTCTTCGTCCCTCTCTGCTTGACCCTCCCGCTCTGTCGTTTCCCTTTCCTCCTTCTCTCCTCACATAGCGGTCTAACCTTCCTTGCTGGACCAGTCCCTCTATCTGAGCCCCTAGAGTCCAGCACTCCTCGGTCGAATGACCGACCGCCCTGTGAAAGTCGCACCACTCTTTCCTATTCTTTCCCAGCTGTTTTCCCCCTGCTGCCTGAGGGAAACTCAGTAGCCTGGTGTGGCAGATTTCCCTCAGGATGTGGGTCTTCTTTTCTCTCAATGGGGTGAATCTTTGTTGAGCTTCCTGTTCGGTCTTTTCCTTATACCTGCCAGGGGGGTCCCGTCCGCCTATAAGCAGCGGTTTTTGCTTGTTCATCGGTCTCGTCCAACCGTCTCTGTTGCTTTGTTGGGCCTCTCTCTTTTCAAAGCGACTCTCCTCCATCTCGATATGCTTCTCCGCCCTAAGGCGGATTTCTTCCATGCTCACAGGCCTTTGGAGGGCCAAAGCGTCACTGAAGGGACCTACTCTTAATCCCTTTTGGAAAGCTTTTACGAAGAACTTTTGATCGGGGTCGTCGACCCTCATTGTGGCGTCGTTAAAACGAGCCATGTAATTTTTCAAACTCTCCCCGCCAGCTTGCCTGATGTCGAATAAGTCTGCTACCTCCAGACGTTTTGGTTTGTTGGCCGCGAACTGTGACAGAAACACACTGGCCAAGTCCTTGAACGTACCTATCGACCTAGGTGGCAGGTTCATTATCCACTGCAATGCTACTCCTCTCAACGTTCCTGGGAACAATTTGCAACTTAACTTATCGTCGCCCCCGCTTATATACATTTGAGTCTGGAATGCCTGTATGTGTGCATGAGGATCCTGTGTCCCATCAAAGGGATCCACCAATATCTCTCTGAAATGGTGCGGGATCCGCGCCTCATCTACCTCTTCGCAAAAGGGTTGCTTCCATAAGGGTGGTGCTGTGTGTTCACCTCTTCCTTCTGGCTCCTGCTCATTTCTGGCTCGCATGTTTGCTATTTGTCTCCTAAGCTCCTCCTCTCTCTGTTCCGCCACCTTCATCGCCTCTGCGTGCCGTTCTTCTGCCAACCTGTGTCTGTTTTCCGCCTCGGCGCTCAGCCTAGAGTGTTCTTCGCTTCGAGCTTGCAACTGGGCTACTGCGCGCAGCAGTCTTTGCAGCATATCCTCCTCCCCCTCATTGGTCGAGCTGGCTTGATTTCTGGTCACCGGCATGTCCTCCCCTTTGCTCTTCTCTGTTCCTTCAAAATGGTAGGATTAGTTTTACCCGAGTCCCCCTACCTGGCGCGCCAATGTTTCAGTTTTTGATTCCCCTTCTTTCTCTTTATTTTTTCCTTTTATATCTGGGGCCCAACTACCTCAGTCCCATCACCTTACCTAGCGTACCAGCCCATCATTATTAACACTGGCACACGATACAATTAATGCTGAATGACTACTCTTACGCTGTCTAATCAGGACGGCCGTATTGAATCCTGGATGGGCATCACCTCGGCCGGCGGTCGTCCATAGGCCGGGTCGTCCATAGGCCGGGTCGTCCATAGGCCGGCCATAACAGTTACCAAACCTCAAGAATTTCACTTTGCCACAGATGAAAGAATCCCACCCCCTCCTGCTGCCGTGGTTGATTTATTTGGCAAGGTAGTCTAGAATGATGAAGTATCTGCTCAAAGAGAACATTCAGTAATCTAGAGAATATAAAAAGAAACGAGAGGAAGAAATGCAAAGGGAACAGGAAGAAAGACAGAGAATGGATAAAGAAGAGGCCCAGCTGAGAGAGTTAAGGCACAACCAATCTTAAAAGAGTGAGCAACAGACATTTTTTAATGTGCAATTAGATGAAAATCTACAGGTGAACTAATTTTATTTTTATTTTCCATGGATGTTATTAAATGCAGGGATCCAATCCCCGTTCTAGAAAAGGTCCGCAAACCCCTCACACAAGTTCAGGGGTTTGATTTACATGTGAATCATCGGGCTGTGGATAGAGCACAATTTGATGAAAGGGGAAGGAAAAATTCCATATCTTTAATAAGGCCAGCCTTTCTAGATGAACTCTTGGCCACAAGGTAATAACTGTACCATACTGAAGTAGCAGAATTGCATGGGGCAACCACAAATTCTCTGATTTAAACAAGTCATTCAGCACCAACTGTATTGGATAGTTTAAATCAAACTTGAATGTTGTTGAACCTGTATCCAAAAAAAATTTAGATACTCCAGCATTATGTGTGAATAACAATGGCCCCTCTGTCTCAACCCTCCCATCATTTGGTTCTTTTACATCCATAAGCCCACCAACCACAGGATCAAAGGAAATGAAACAAGATGCATTTGAGTTAATATGTTTATCTTCAGAAATATGAGGTGATATTGGAGTTCGCTTGCAAAACCACCTTCTAAAATAAACAATTGGATGCTTGTCATCTTTAGGGCAATTGAAGCTTTGCAATGGGGAGTTCTTCCCAGAGTTGTCACCTAATTAATGATCTGATACAGAATCTCTGGAAAGGTTACTTTTACCCTCCCTTGGGGAACTCTCAGCTAAGCATAATTAGCTTTCACCATTTTCTTTGCATTTCAAATCTATGCAGTATCTATAACAATCCGAATAGTGGTAAGTAAAGAGTGTTGATGCGATTATATAAGATTATTAGTAATTCTTTATGATTGTATTGATTAGTTTGGATTTTTCTATTTCTGAATGCAGTTTGGCTTCATGTTCATTGCACTGATCTGGAAATTTGACTTCTCTCCTTTTATGGTTTTGATTATTGCCATCCTGAATGATGGTAAAGTTCTTATTTCTCTGAATATTCCATGAAATCTCTTTTCATGTTGAATGACAAAGGGGGTCTAAAACAATACTTGTCATACTACCAGGAACAATCATGACAATTTCAAAGAACATGGTTAAGCCATCTCCCTTGCCTAATAGCTGGAAACTAAAAGAAATATTTGCTACTGGGATTGTGCATGGAGGTTACTTGGCATTGATGACTGTTATATTCTTCTTGGCAATGAAAGAGACTAGGTTCTTCCCTGTAAGAAATATCTACCTTACAATGCTCTTCAATGTCTGACACCTTTCCCTTGATTGAAGAACAAATTTGGAGTTAGGCCAATTCATGACAGTCCAGATGAAATGACTGCTGCTTTGCATCTACAAGTCAGTATAGTTAGCCAGGCTTTGATATTCATAACGCGTTCGTGTAGCTGGTCCTTTATTGAACGCCCTGGATTGCTATTATTGAGTGCTTTCTTTGTTGCTCAGCTGGTAAGGATCATACTCCATGTGATCAAATTAGGATGTTACTTGATTGATTATAAGAACTATGAGAGAAGGGTGGAGTGATATTTTGAGCTCATGGTCTTGCAGATTGCTACAATAATAGCAGTGTATGCCAACTGGGGCTTTGCAAAGATCAAAGGAATTGGCTGGGGTTGGGCAGGAGTCATTTGGCTCTATAGTGTTGTCTTCTATGTCCCACTTGACTTTATGAAGTTTGCCATCCGCTACATCTTGAGTGGCAAAGTTTGGTTGAATCTCCTAGAAAACAAGGTATTATTTCATAATTTGTTCACTTTTACTTGTTTCTATGCATTGGTTTCAGATTTGTGACTCTTGTTTCATAATGTTGGTAACAGACTGCCTTCACCACCAATAAAGACTATGGTAAGGAAGAGAGGGAAGCTCAATGGGCACTTGCTCAGAGGACCCTGCATGGACTTCAACCACCAGAAACTTCTAATATCTTCAATGAGAAGAACAGTTATAGAGAACTATCTGAGATTGCTGAGCAGGCCAAGAGAAGAGCTGAAGTTGCAAGGTAAGATTACAATAAACAATTAGAGGGTCTTACTCATTAACGATAAAATCAACAGTAATGTTACATGCACACAACAAATTATGAATAACTATACAAATGATTAGTGATTATTTTCTTTATTCAATCTCACTTCGGAAGAGGCAACTCTGATGGTTATTACAATATGAATAACTATAAAAATGATTAATGATTTGTTATATTCAGAGAAAGTCTTGTAGTGGAACTAATACATAAAATTTGTCTCTTTTTCACCTAGGCTTCATTAGCTCCACACACTTAAGGGACATGTTGTGTCTGTGGTGAAGCTGAAAAGTCTGGACATTGACACAATCCAGCAGCATTACACCGTGTGATAAACAACACAAAACGTTGTAGATAGAAAAAGGGCCAAAATTGAATGGTTTAAATGAAAGAAGAGACAAGGAGAAGGCCTAACTATTTATGCTTACTAGGTAGGGAGAGGAAGCATGTGATATATCTCTCAGTCTGTTTATCTTTTTTCATGTATTTTCTCTGTTTTGGTCTAAATTAGCTTTGATGCTTGGGAGAAAGTGATGTTAACTTCAGTCCTTGATTTTCATATGCTTTTGGGTCCTTCCTCAACTGGGACTGTTATTGTTTGTTGTATGTCACTTTTAAGTGCTAGGGGCTAGACAATGAACTTCATTGGGATTTTTGTGGTAGGAGAATAAGAGTTTATGGAAACTTTAACGGCATCGTGCTTTCTATCATCCAACACTATTTTTTTCTAAAACCAAAGCCTTTTGCTTTCTATCCTTCTTCTGCGACTTCAAATACTGTGCATAATTTTTTGTATAGCCGGTAGTTTGAATTGGACAGGAGGATTGAGTCTTCAAAGATTAAACAGAAAAGAGATTTTGATGAGTTTAAGTAGGAGTAATTCTGCAGTAAATAGCAGTATAGCCTTTTGGAATTTGGTTGGTTTAATTTTTTGTACTTCAAAACAATTCTGGTGACAATAGCTTCTGCCGAGTTCTTATGCTTCTATTTTTTATTTTATTTTTCCTTTTCTATGGCATTCTCTTCTATTTATTGCATTTCATTTATTTTTTGATTTTATTATGAATTTAGGGCTGACGAGAAACCTATTGATCGGAAGAGATATCTCGAAGAATATTGCAAACAGAAATGCGTAAAATTATTATTGGAATTTCAGGTATGTTTTTTTAGAGTAAAGAATTATAAGTTGGATGATATAAAAATGAGATTTATTTGTAATTTAAATTATCAATATATGATTATTTTATTTTCTAGATTTTAATTTGACCATTGAAATTGAATTTTACAGTTGAAAATAATAAGTAGGTAATTGTTGACAATTTTAAGTAATAATTTGCTAATGTGGCAGTTAAACTTCAATTTTTTGGTGGTTCCAAACTGCCATTAAATGTCTAACAAAAAATAAAAATTCATTTTCGGGCGGTTTATAACTGTCAAAATAAGTTAATTGTAAAAGGAATTGGTACATTTATTGGGGGTTTTAAACCGACACAAAATATCAAATGAAAGAATACCGATGTTCAGTTTTTGGCGGTTGTAAAAGGCCAATAAATATTTTTTATTTTCTAGCGAAAAACCAGGGGTTAGATAAAAACCGCCAAAAACTGTTTCTGGCGTATGCAGAACCAGCGGTTATTTTAACTCCCAGAAAAACCGTTTGTGGGGGTTTTTAACCGCTAGAAACTGTAATTTTAACCCCTACAAATAACATTTTTTTGTAGAGCTACCAGAGCTGGGGAACAATTCTTTTGTGGCATATGATGAAAAATTGAAAGATTACGGCGAAGGCCAGTAACAAAGTTCATATAGAAAAATAATTTATTTATGATGGACAAGTTTCATTAAGTAATATAGCTGAGGTGTGTTAGCCTTCCAAAATACGGACACCACATGAAACCTGCATAGAAATTATTTAACACATAAAATATAATAAATTTTAAAAGTTATAGAACATAATATAATTATAATAGAATATGTAATGTTTGTATAAAGATTCAAATACATATTCTATTCCTATATTTTTCTTTTGATTTTATTTTTGGTCTTTATATTTTAAAAGTTTAATTTTTTATCCTTTTAATTGAATAAATTTAGGTTTCGACCCATATATTTTATTTTGGTTTTAGTTTAGCTAAATTATATTTTTGGTATCTTATTTTATTGTAAAAAATATTTTTATCTTTTATATTTTAATTTTTTAACTTTTAAATTTGATTTAATATCATTCTTTCAAAATTATGATATTTTTTGAATTGGAGACATGATTTTAAACTCTTCTTTTTATTAATTTAAGAAATAAAATTTATCACATTATATATATCTATATAAAAATTATGAAATATAATTAATATTTAATATAAAAAATAATATATTTATTTATATAAAAATTATGAAATTTAACTAATATTTAATATAAAAAATGCCATAAATAAAGTAAATAGTGTAAAAAACGAGTTTTACAAACAACAAAGAAAACCAAAAAGAGATCTCACAATTACTTGTAAGACTCTCACTTTTGACCGCCATTATTTTATATCTTGCAAAGCACATGTTTGGCATATTATTAGTAGTAAACTGAAAACCAAAACCAAAACTTTTAAAACTTCGTAAGAACTAAAAATAAAATTATTTTTAGTAAATGTGATTTTGAAGTATAAAATGTATTTAAATTTGGTGTAAAAATTAATTGAAATAGAAAATAATATTTTAAAATATTACTATAAGATTTTTTTGATTTTATTATTAATTTTAGCTACCATTTAAATGAGTAGGTAAGTCTTAACTAATTAATTATTAATGAACTAGAATATTATTTTTTTCTAGTTAAATTTAAGTTATGTTCATTTATAATATTATTACTACAAATTAATTACAAAATAACTATAAATTTTAAAAATTTACTACAAATTAACAAAGATTATTTTCTTAACTAATTTGCTATTTATTTCATGCTATCATTAATATTATAATAATTTTGTAGCTAATTATTTGTATTAGAAATTAGTTATGAAATAACTATTGATTTTAAAATTAGTCACAAAATTATTTGGTAATAAGTTTTATTTTTTTAATAATATATGTATTTATTGTCACATTTTCATTTATATGAATAAAAGTTAAAAAATAAAGTTATAAATTTATAAATTTATTTAAATAAAAACGTGTTAGTTACCCATTAAATATACAACCGATAAAGTACAACTATTTAGCAGGACCTCGTACTGTCTTCTTTCAGCTGACCTAAAGCAAACCAACATGCATGCATTTTTCACACATTAAATACAACGACGACTATTTCAGATTTTAACCCAAAAAAAATCAGTTGAATAAATTAACTCTGCCCTTCTGCCCACAGCACAGATCCAGCAACGTGTCTCCCGCAAGTTGTTGTGTAAATAAATGTTATGGTTCCACTCCAAACTCAGGCAAAAAAGTGCAAATATAGTACTATTGATGTTAAAATGCAAGAATCTCTCTCCTTCTCCGTGTGAATTACAAACTTTAATATTATTAAAACAATAATGTATAATATATTTAAAATATATTAACACTTTTTTACAATAAAGATATATTTATGGTAAAGAAATTACATACAAAACACTAATTACTTATTTATATGTATATTATATTCAATTGACATAAAATCGATTCAAAAAACATTTTTTAAATCAACTGTATCAATTTTTAGATTGGTTATTCCTTAAAAAAATCATTAATTAGCTTTGTCCAAAAGTTTGTGCTAGTCAATGAAAATATATGCAAAATTGTTATTAGCGTTAATTTTTGCGTCAGCGATGAGTTTGACATTAAAACAAAGCAACATTGTGCGTCCATTTTATACGTGGATGCTAATTTGCGCTTGCTATTGACAAAATAAAATTACCGACTGTAGTCCCTACTCCATTGTTATCACCAACTCCATAAAAAACTGGAGTTGTTATAGGCTTTTGCCTAGCTTCTGGAATTGCCTACTCAACTTTAATGACACTATTGTCAGAAGCAGTATTAGACGATGAAGAAGAACCTCAAGACTTCTAAGTGAACACCCCACGATGAACATTTATAGACAAGCCTATAGACATAAACTCATCATTTGCTCTTATCACCAACAACATTTTTTCATATGCCAATCCTAACTAGCAATTGAATCTTGTGACACTCCTCGTAATCTATTTATTAATAATTAAATAATTATTTAAATAAATAATTTAAAACTTTCAAACGTCATATATAATTCATCCATTTGTAAAAGATTCATATAATGATTCTCATCATACCGAAAATAAACTTATTAAATTATAAGTATCTCCTAGCTCTCAAAAACTAATTTAACTATTAAATCTAAAAAGAAATTCATAAATCTTAACAAAAAATCAAATTATAATATTTTCTTGATATCACACGTCCTATCATAGTAGAACAAAAATCTAAAATAAACTAAGATAAAACAAACAATAGCACAAGGAGTCCAACTTACTCTTCTTGTCTTTGCTCGTCCTCACTTGCAAATGACATTTAACTTAAACACAAACAAGATATAAACAAAAATAGAGTGAGAATACATCTTAGTGCCACAAAGGAATACCTTAACAAGGTTGGGTAGCATACACAACGACAACAACATATATAAATCAAAGCACTCGCAATTAACAATATTTGTTTATGCACATGCAGTGATAATGATGCATCCTACTCACTACTCCATATGCATGTGTTACCAACTCAAGTAGTGATAGTAGGCTAGGGCAACCATACTAATATTTGCCTTTGTGGTTAGTCATGCCATGCTAGCATGATATCTTCTAGTAGCATGTCAGGATCTATTTAAATTTGTAAGTATGCTCTGGCATGTAGGATCAGACACGACCATTAGAAATTAACTATCAAGTAGCCCTTAGAAGGTCTAGTGACCTTACCAATTAGGTTCGCATATACTTTCTTACATCACTAGTTGCATTATGTGATGGATGTCAAACAATAAATTTCTTTTATATTCTCTTCCAAATTGGGCTGATGAAAGCCATTCTCACCCCTCTCGAGCTAGGCAGCTCATCCCACTAAACCCATAAAATTAGTGAGCACCATTCTCACATCTCACAAGCCTAGGTAGCTCACTTAATAAGTGTTATTCGAGTTCCTTTCTCTCAATCTCTTGGCATAAGCAACTCGTAACAATGACCCATTATCTCATTACTTATTTTCATATCTTTTCTCGTTCTTTCAAATGCAGTAATAGTCTATTTATAAACATATGTAGTTCACTAATAGCAAAGATATACATCTTAAGTCTATAGTTTAGGAGTACTTATTCACTAGGCCATCCTCGCCCATTGGAAGAGGACTACAAGGAGCCCTATACTAGCACTTGCCTGGAAAACCACCATGTTCACTCAATGAAAGAAGCCTTAGATAGCTCTTGCTCTCTTGCTCTCACACTCTTGTCCAATGAGTCATCTCACTTGCCCAACAAATGAAGTAACAAAGAATTCCAATGCTCTTATTTGCCCAGTGAGCCTCACGCTCGCTCAATGAATAGAGCAACAAAGACTTGTCACTCTTTGATTTTCTCTCTCTTACTCGGCAACTCTATCACTCACCCATTGAGTTGAGCTACAAAGAGCTCTAATAGTCTTATTTTCCAAGCAAGCCTTGTGCTCGTCCATCGAATAGAGCCACAAAGAGTTCTAATACTCTCATTTGCTCAATAAGACTCGTGCTCCCTAACAAATAGTCACAGAGAGTTCTTACTCCATGACTCTCACTCTTTCGCCTAATGAGACTACCTCTTGCCCAATAAGTAGAGCTAAAGAGACCTCTACTTTTAGACCCTCTCAATTTCCTTTAGCAAGGCTTATTGGTTGTGAGGGGAGCCATAGTTAGTTTCAAGGCTCGTCTTCACTTAATGAGCCTCTTAACTCGCACAAAGAATAGAGTCATAGAGATTTGGTATTCTCTACTTCTTGCACTCTTGGCCAACGAGCCACAAAGAGTTCTTACTCTATGACTCCCACTCTTTCGCCCAACGAGACTACCTCCCGCCTAATGAATAGAGCAATAGAGACCTCTACTTTCAAACCCTCTCAATTTTTCCCAACAAGCCTTACTACCGGTGAAGGGAGCCATAGTGAGCTCCAAGGCTCGTATTCGCTTAGTGAGTCTTTCCACTCATGCAATAAATAGAGCCATGAAAAGTTATTGTTCTTTATTCCTTATACTCTTGACATCCAATGAGAATGATGACCAGTAGTTCGCATGCTTGCAATTTTTTCCCCAAAACTCAACCAAACTTAGGGAGAACTTTAGGCTTTTATGTTCCTATAATCTCTACCAACTCTAACACCTAAAAACACACATAACGTTGTGAAATTACTCAATTAAACACAGATTCATAGCAATCCCTAATTTTTGAAACAACTAAACTCTAACAACAAGAACAGTTAAGTAACTCAATCAATTCAAATATATAACACAATAAGTCCAACAAGGTCTCAAGGACAACTCCTCTATCCATACTTACATAAAGATAACCCACAGTGAGATAAACTCACTCCCCTTTATCTAGTAAGCAAAACAGTAGTAGAAAACACAAGAATGCTCCGTATGGAATTTGTTCACGTTCCTTGAAAGGTTCCAATACATGTTTTCTTTCCTTTCTCTCAACTGTAGAAATGACACTTGTGAAAATTGACCTAACAAAAAAAATGACTTTGACGTATAAAGGGTCACAACAATATTTCACCTAATGGGTCTAAACACTTTTTTTTTTATCAAAGCAAGCCCAATCGATCTATTCTTAATTTAGTTAATAAAAAATCAATTTAAAGCTCACATATATTTTCTCAAATTAATGTTTATTTAATATAATTAGCGACAATATAAATTAATCAATCACTTAATAATAATAATAATAATAATAATAATAATAATAATAATAATAATAACAACAACAACAACAATAATAATAACAATAATGACAACAGCAACAATAATAATAATAATTAAAGAGCAATATTTATAAACAATAATAAATAGAATAAAAATTGAGGTGTTATAAATCTCTTGCGTCCTACTCGTTGAGACCTCATCAATTTGCAATTTCATCTAGCTAGGATGTTGATTTTGGGAAGTCTAGCATTGCTTACGTCAATTCTTGGGGTGCGGCTTATATATTTGTTGAACAACCTCACTTATCACCAAGTTGGGAATGTGGCTTCTAACTTTGCTGACTTGGTGGTGGTAGGCAAGAGAATAGAGGTGAGCATTCGACGAGGAAAGTTCGCCCAAACCAATAGGGTCGTTGGCTTCGCCAAGAAGACGACATCAGAAAAGAAGAAGGGTGAGACTAATGTTGTGCTAATCAAACCCACCTTCCCTCAAACCAAGATAAACACTTCTTCGTACCCCACTCAGATGGGATCCCGGCTAGTAGTAGCATAGTCGACACCGTACATCCTACCAACCCAATTGCAAGCAGATGCGGGGGCTACCACCAATCCTAGGCCAACATAGCAAGCCGCGAAAAGGTCACACAGGGTGCTAACACCAATCCCTATGACCTATACCAAGATTTTTCCCCTATTGCTGGAACAAAAGCTAATAGAGGTGGTTTCCCTAAAGCCTCTTGAACCTCCATACCTAAGGAGTTATGACCCCAATGCCAGGTGCGATTACCATGGCGGAGCCATAGGACATGCCACCGAAAGATGCTTGAGTTTGAAGCATAAGGTCCAGGATCTTTTGGACAACGAACTCCTTGGGTTTGAAGACAAAGGACCCAACGTGCATAATAATCCCCTCTCGGCCCACGATACTACGGCAGACAATACCATAAGCCACATGGATGAGAGGGTTGCGAGTCCCAATAGGAGAAGGGATGGAGAACCCAGACAGACCGTAGATTCGACTAACCAGGTGGAGGAAGGATCCCACCTATATTAGCCAAACGATGTCACCATAGTTGCATACATTGAGGGAAGTGACAACCTTCGCTCCAAACCGTTAATTATTCAATATAATTTGGCTCCCAGACTTGCGCCTTTTATCATACAGGTCGCGACCAAGCCTGTTTATAATAATAATGCGGTACCATGGAGGTATCCGACAGAGGAACCATAGGCACCTCAAATAAAAGAAGAGACTACAACCCCTGAAATCACCAATATAGCCGGAACAGGGGGCATCACACAGAGCGGGAGGATATGCTCCCCCGAAGCCTTGAGAAATAAAGAACCGACCCCTATGAAAAAAGAAGAAACAATAGAGTCACCCAAAAGAATGGTGATGGAAGAAGAGGCTTAAGAGTTTCTTAAAGTAATCCGACACAACAAGTATGAGATACTAGACCAATTGTATAAAACACCCGTGTGAATCTTGCTCCTTTCGCTGTTGATCAACTCGAAAAGCCATCGGGAACTCCTCCTAAAGATTTTAAACGAAGCCCATGTACCCCAAGATATTACACCCGTAAAATTCGGGGGTATTATCAACAACATCACTGCGAGTCGTCACCTGTCGTTCTCTAAAGAAGAGGTCCCAGACGAGGGCAAAAACCATAATCATCCCTTTCATATTGCAGTCAAGTGCGGAAACTACATGATAGCAAGGATGTTGATAGACAATGGGTCCTCGCTCAACGTCATGCCAAAAACCACACTGGACAAACTCTACTTCCTTGGTGCCATCTTGAGAAACAGTCCAGTGGTGGTTAAGGCTTTTGACGACTCCAAACAAGAAGTGATGGGAAAAATCACTCTCCCAATACGCATAGGGCCAACAACATTTGACATCACCTTCCAGGTGATAGATATCTGGCCAACATATAGTTGTCTGTTGGGCCGACCCTAGATACATGCTGCGGGGGTAGTCCCTTCATCACTACACCAGAAAGTCAAATTCATAATCGATGGACAACTGATCAGCGTCTTGGGAGAGAAAGAAAAATTGGCCAGCACACCCTTTCCCACATAATACATAGAAGAAGATGAAGAAGCTCTAGAAACCTCTTTTCAAGCACTTGAAATAGTAGGTACAACCAGCATCGAAACAAGAAGGGGTGACATCAAGCCATCCAAAGGTGCAATTATGGCGGCAAAAGTGATGATCACTAATGGCTTCGAACTCGACAAAGGGTTGGGAAGAAGACTCGACGGCATGGCCAACCTAGTGGCAATACAAGAAAATCCAGGACAAGCCGGACTCGGCTATAACGGGGCCGCAGGAAAAGCAAAGTCAGGGTGGAAGGTCCAAAGCAAGCAACAGGCAAGGGCTAGCCTCTACTACCGCTTCATTAGTGGGGGCATCATGATTCTAGGACACAAAGAGATGGTAGAAGATCAACCGACAGAGTCGGCAGAGTGGGTGTACCCCATGGTGCAAGAGTTGGAGAATTGGACTGCCGAAGCGTTGCCCGAACCAACCTTCTGAAAAATGTAATGAAAAACATGTAAAAAAAAAGGAGGGCCTGATGAGCCACAAATTATGCAGCTTTTATGGACCTAAGAAGGATGTTTACAAGACTATTTTGTGTTTAAGAATTGAGTGATAGCTGAGATTCACATTATGGACAGAAAAATAGAGAAAATACAAATCGGTGCTAATTCAAGGATCTTATCTAACTCTTCCTTCTTGCAGGAATCAGCTGAGTCTTCTCAAGTCCTTCATAAGAAGACTCGGCCGAGATGAAGTCGTCTCGGCCAAGACGGACTCCATCTCGGCCAGACTAGATCAGGCCAGGCTTCATGGCCCAGCAACCCAAGTAGGAGCAATCCAATAAGGAGCAGCTCAAAGACGCTATCCACGTCAGCTGTCCAGCTCAGTACCACCTCAGCTCCAGCTCAACTGCCACGTCACTTCTAGAGTAGCTTACAACATGAGTTACGTAAGGATAGGATTGGCAATTCATGTTGTAATTCTGTTAGGAATCATTAGGAGCAGCAGGTCACAGCTCGTATATATATAGGAGGAGTTGTGCACTTTTTAGGGGTCTTTGAATTCATTCTCAATACACTCTCATTATATCCATTTCCTCACTCTCATTTCTCTTCGTTTTCGGTGGTGCACGATGCTGCTTTGGTGTTTCTCTCGATCGAGGAAATGCAAGTCTGAGACTAGGAAGCCGAAGTTTGTCAGAGGGGACTGATTGGGATTCCCAACACACTCTGGTGAATCTGATCCTCAGCACTCAGGCTATTGAAGGTGAACCACCACCATCAACCATGACGATCGTCATGGAAGATGGGTCTACCTGAATTCAGACCACTGTGTTTGTACTATGTTTTCTATTAATCAATTTCGTTCTACATTTCTCATCTTCGTTTTCTTCCTCTTCCTTAATTCATGATTTAATCTGCGATTGCATTTGAATTGTGAATGATGTTAAGCTAAGCCGATTGGAACTGGTTTAACTAATTCAGTAGGTAATCATTTAACGATTGTTAATCGAGAACCTAAATCAGCTTTGAACTTAATCCCTGCCAACTGATGAGGTAGCGATTGCGTAATTCCTCGGTATGGTAATAGACGAACCTTTGGCGATTTCCATAAGACTTCCCTAGGCTGATATGAACTGAGCACTAGAGTACGGACATTGGACTGGACTTGGACTAATAGAAATGAACACGAACACAGTTATATCATAATAATAATACTAGTAAACCAGTAGCGTTAGTATATGTTCAATTCATTCATAGTTTGGTTTATTTTCTGTTTTACTTGCATTTCAACCTCCCCCCTGTTTACTGCTTTTCAGTCCGAGACAGAGATAGTCCATCTCTGTAGCATCTGTCTGCACTCAACAGAAACCAAGCCGGATTGATCTCTGCCGAGATCATCTCGGCTCAGTCTCTGCCAAGGCAAGTCAATACTCTACATCTCAGATTCTACATCATTTCACTTCACACCGAATCACATTTGAGCACACTATGTCCTTGAGAAGAATCGACCTAGGGTTGACTATACTATAGTTAGCTTTAGTTATTTGGTGCCCGTTAAGAAGACTAAAAACGTGTCTATCAAGTCCTAGAGGCCACTTCCAAACAATACAATAAATAATAAAAGTTGTGTATATTTCCACTTATATTCTTGCGTAGTCGTTATTCTTTCATTTTTCATTTTCATTTGCATTAGAGTCGCGTCTGAAGCATGTTTCTTTTCCTACTTTCTTTTAAAATACGAACACAATAATAATCATCCCAAACATAGAAACCTTCCCCCAAATCAATAACACGACCCTTGAGCCCGATGACATTGACGAATCTAGTAGGCAAGACGAAGGGGAAGAGACGGAGGAAGAAGCCTTAAGAGAACTTGAAAGGTTGTTAGAACAAGAAAGGCCAAAGTTCCAGTCTGGCATTGAAGAGCTGGAGATAATTAATCTTGGCAAAAGAGAAGAAACCAGAGAAATACAGATAGGCAAACTAACCCCACCAGATTTCAAGCAAAGGTTGACAGAGCACCTAAGAGAATACGAGGATATTTTTGCGTGGTTGATGAGTCACAATTTACGCACCTTTTTGACACCTAAGAAGGAGGTTTGCAAGACCATTCTATGCTTAAGGATGGACTGTTAGCTAAGATTCATTTTAAGAGCTTAATTACAGGAAAAATACAAATCCGTGCTAATTCAGATTTCTTAGCTAAACAAATAGTATCACCCCTTCTTTTGCAGGTCAGGCCGAGTTGACCAAAGTCAACAAGAGAGACCCGGCCGAGATGAAGTCGTCTCGGCCGGCCAGATTGACTGCAACCCAGAAGCCCAGAAGAGAGTGGCCCAAATGTGTTGATCACATCAGTTATCCAGCTTGGAGGCCACCTCAATGCCAACTCATCTGCCATGTCACTCCGAGGAAATCTGCCATGTCACGTGAGAAGATCTGCATAGGGGTAGAATAGGACATTCACATTGTAATTCTGTTAGGATTCGTTAGGATTAGCCAAATCACAGCTCGTGTATATATAGGAGGAGTTGTGCACTGTTTAGACGTCTTTGAATTCACTCTTTTCGCACATCATTTACTTCATCTTCTTCGTTCTCGTTCTTCCATTCTTTGGTGGCGCACTGATGCTGCAGTGGTACTTCTCTCGATTGAGGAAGTGCAGGTCTAAGACTGGGAAGCTGGGCGTTCACCAGAGGGGACCGATCAGACTACTCGACGCACTCTGGTGGAACCGATCCTCAAGCACTTAGGCGAGCGGAGGTGAACCACCACCATCAACCTTGGCGATCGTTGAGGAAGATGGAACCATCCGAATTCAGACCACTGTATTTGTACTCTGTTTTTATTAATTGATTCTGTTCTGCATTTCATATCTCTGTTCTCTTCCTCTACTTTAATTCACGTTGAATCCGCGATTGCAATTGAACTGTGAACAATGTTAAGCTAAGCCGATTGAACTGGTTTAACTAATTCAGTAGGTAATCACTTAACGATTGTTGAATGAGAACCTAACATCAGCTCTGCACTCAATCCCCTGTCAACTGATGAGGTAGCGATTGCATAAATCCTCGGTATGACAATGGGCGAACCTTTGGCGATTGCCATATGACTACCAAAGGCTGATATGGACTATGAACTGGAGATTGGAACCTGGACTGGACTTGATTAATGGAACTGAATCTGAATACAGTTATATAATACTAATAGATAATTAGTAACAGTAGTATACATTTACTGCATTAATAGTCTTAGTTTATTTTCTGCATCACTCGCATTCCAACTCCCCCGTTTACTGTTTTCTTTACTGTTTTCTGGTTGAGACAGAGGTAGTCCGCCTCTGTAGCGTCTGTCTGTACTCAGCCGAGACCAAGCCGGATAGTCTCTGCCGAGACCATCTCTGCTCAGTCTCTGCCGAGTACGACTCGGCCAGTACCGAGAAGAGTCAACACTCCACATCTTAGATTCTGCATTGTTTAGCTTGCCACTAAACCACAATTGAGCACACTGTGTCCTTGAGAAAAATGATCTAGGGTTGACTATACTATAGTTAGCTTTAGTATTTGATAAGTGCGTTGAAACGACTATAAGCGAACGATCATCAAATTGGCGCCGTTGCCGGGGACGCAAGTTCTTTTGTGTAAATGTGTGCCAAGCTAAGTAAGGTCGAATCCCGAGTCTGTGAAGTGTAAGGCAGTCCTGAGTATTTTGAATTTGTCTATGTTTTTCTGTTGTTTCTGGACCATGAATAAAAAGCATGCCCTATATCAATAATTTTTCTGTGTAAAACCATTTTGTAGTACTTAGAGGTAGCATTTTGTTTGCATCTTTCTTTTCTGCATAATCTGCATGATGCATGACTAGGAGTAGTACTGATCCATTGACTGTTTTTGACCCAGAAATAGAATTAACCTTACGTAAATTACGTAGAATTAGGAACGCTGCAGTAAATACTAGTATCAATATAGATTCTGTAGCTGACTCTAACCAGTTTTACACTAACAATTTTGTTTTTAGTTCTAACGTCTTTGCAGAATCAGGACGAATGGAGAATAACGATAGGACGCTGAAGGAATTAGCCACTCCAGACGTGGTGTATCAACCTTGGTGCATCCAATACCCACAGCTGGAGCCAGCTCAAACATATGAGTTAAAATCTGGTCTTATACACCTGTTGCCTAAGTTTCACGGTCTTGCAGGAGAAGACCCCCACAAGCATTTAAAAGAATTCCATGTGGTCTGTTCTACAATGAGGCCGCAAGGGATATCGGAAGACTACATCAAAATGAAGGCATTTCCATTCTCCCTGGATGGAGCAACGAAGGATTGGCTATATCTTCAGCCAGTACTTTTCAATACCTGGGGAGACATGAAGCGCACCTTTCTGGAGAAGTTCTTTCCGGCATCCCGCACTGCGTCCATTAGAAAGGAAATATGTGGGATAAGGCAACATACAGGAGAGACACTGCACGAGTACTGGGAGAGGTTCAACAAACTCTGTGCCACCTGTCCACATCATCAGATCAGCGAACAGTTGCTGATCCAGTATTTTTATGAAGGATTATCGCTGATGGACAGAAGTATGATAGACGCAGCCAGTGGCGGGGCTCTGATGGATAAAACACCAGCAGCAGCGCGGCATCTGATTTCCAATATGGCAAGCAACACACAGCAGTTTGGGATCAGAGGGCCAAATCAACCACGGATGGTGAGTGAAATCGGTGCAGCTTCCAATCAGAGGTTGGAGAATCAGCTGACCGAGTTAACATCATTGGTGAGACAGCTTGCTGTTGGGCAACACCAACCAGCCATGGCAGCAAAAGTATGTGGCATATGTACTTCCGTGGAGCACCCCACTGATATGTGCCCCACTCTTCAAGAAACCGAGTCGGACCAGCCAGAAAATGTTGGAGCCATAGGTGGATTTCAGTACGGGAAGCAGCCGTACGAGAATCGGCCATTCGATAACCAGCAACAGGGAAGACAGCCATTTCGGCCAGGACCGAATCAAGGACCATATGCAATCCAACAATTCGGATCCACACCGAGCACCTATCAGAGGCAGGCAGGTTATCAACAGCCGACTCCGCAATACCAAGCACCACCTTTCCAGCAGCAACAACGACAGCAGAGAATGCCTACTCCAGGCAACTCTCCATCTCTGGAAGACCTAATGAAGCAGCTTGCAACCAGCAACCTGGAGTTCCAACAATCTGTGAGCTCCAGCAATTTACAGTTCCAGCAGAACATGACTGCCACCATCCAGGACCTCAAAACGCAGATTGGACAGCTAGCTAACACTGTAAGCCAATTCCAGTCGGCAGGATCTAGCAACCTTCCCTCTCAAACCATTCCAAATCCGAGAGGTAACGCTAGTGTAGTCACTCTTCGAAGTGGAAAAGAACTACCTCAACCGACATTGGAGCAGGTGCCGAGATCGAAAGAAGCCGACTCCGAGTCAAATGCCGACTTACAGTCTCGGCTAGAGACAACTGTCCCATTGCCGTTTCCATCTCGGACCACTTCGGAAAGAAGGCCAGAGTCAGATGAAGAATTGTTGAAGATGTTCCGTAAGGTGGAAATCAATATTCCACTCCTCGATGCTATTAAACAGGTCCCTAAGTACGCAAAATTCCTCAAGGAATTGTGTGTACACAAAAGGAGAAAAATAAAGGGGAGCAAGGAAACTGGAGGTGTGGTGTCAGCTCTGACACAGAATGGAGCAATCACTACAAGTGCCTCAACTCTGCCAAAAAAATGCAAAGACCCTGGAGTCTTTTCGGTCCCATGCACCATCGGCGAATGCACTTTTGCCAATGCCATGTTGGACCTGGGAGCCTCAATTAATGTCATGCCCACATCAATCTACAGGTCCCTGAATTTTGGTGACTTGGAACCCACAGGGATGACCATTCAGCTAGCAAACAGGAGTATTGTCCAGCCCCTGGGAGTTCTCGAGGATGTTCTTGTCCAAGTCAATGAACTAATATTTCCAGCTGATTTTTACGTGCTAGACATGGAAGACGAAACATCCGGAAAGGAATCCACCTTAATTCTGGGAAGACCTTTCTTGATGACAGCCAAAACAAAGATTGACGTGTATGTAGGGACGCTTTCCATGGAATTCGGTGACGCCTTGGTGCAATTCAATATTTTCGAAGTTATGAAGCACCCAACCGAAGACCACTCTCTCTTTGGCATTGATATACTTGATGAACTAGTTGAAGAATATCTTCAACTAAATGGCAGTGGTGAAAACATTGAAGAGTCTCCTGAGAATGACGATGAAAGCAGCTGCCCAAGAGTTCCAAATGAAGAGGCCGACTATGAAGAAGTACAAGACCTCTCCAACTCTGAGGACAATCATAATGATGTTGCTGACTTGGCCTTTGAAGTGGAACTGTCCGAATTATTAGCCCAAGTCTACAGCACAGAACACTCAGAGTATTCAAATGATGCAGAAAACAAAGTCGCTGAAGCTGAAAAGTCTTCCATTGCACACTTAGCGACAATTTTTACGGCCACGAATGAGTCGGCCAAAGAAGGCCGAGTCAATGGAGAAGTCAACGCCGACAAGCTTGCCGAGACCATCTCGGCCACAGAAGACCTAACTCACACCGTAGCAAAAATAAAGAGTCCATCTGGATCCGACTCAAAAGCGAGCCGGCCGAAGCAGACAGAGGCCGAAATCATGTCGGCACACCTGGTGCCTGATCAAGATCAAGTCGGCCAGTCGGATCCAACCTCAGAAACTAACAAATCTCCATCACCGTCACCACCCATAGACTTAAAAACATTGCCGAGTCATCTAAAATATGCCTACTTGGATAAGGCACAGCAACTCCCAGTTATCATTGCTAGCAATCTCAACCGAGAGCAAGAAGATAAATTGCTGGAGGTCCTAAGGCAACATAAGAAGGCAATAGGGTGGAAGCTTTCTGACCTTCCTGGCATAAATCCCTCCATTTGCATGCATAGAATATTAATGGAGGAGGAAATCAAGCCCATAAGGCAGCCGCAAAGAAGATTGAATCCAACACTCCTGGACGTGGTTAAAAAAGAAGTCACAAAGCTCCTTGCTGCAGGGATCATCTACCCCATCTCGGATAGCCAATGGGTGAGCCCTGTGCAAGTGGTGCCAAAGAAGTCCGGGATGACTGTCATGAAGAACCAGCAGGATGAGCTGGTGCCAACAAGGATTTAGAACAGCTGGCGAGTGTGCATTGACTACAGAAGATTGAATCAAGCAACTCGCAAGGACCACTTTCCTCTGCCTTTCATTGACCAAATGCTTGAGAAGTTAGCAGGGAAATCCCATTACTGCTTTCTGGATGGATTCTCAGGCTACATGCAAATTCATATAGCCCCTAAAGATCAACATAAAACAACCTTCACCTACCCATTTGGTACCTTTGCGTATACACGCATGCCATTTGGCCTCTGCAATGCTCCGAGCACATTCCAACGTTGCATGCTGAGCATCTTCTCGGACTTGCTGCAGGACTGCATGGAGGTCTTCATGGATGATTTCACGGTGTATGCTAACTCATTTGAAGCATGCCTGAGCAATCTATCACGAGTATTGAAGAGATGCATTGACACAAATCTTGTGCTCAATTTTGAAAAATGTCACTTCATGGTGACTGAAGGAATAGTGTTGGGACACCTGGTCTCCAACAGAGGCATCGAGGTAGACAAAGCAAAGATAGACATCATTACTTCCCTCCCAAACCCCGCTTCTGTGCGGGAGGTTCGCTCATTCTTAGGACACGCAGGCTTTTACAGGAGATTCATCAAAAATTTCAGTAAGCTTGCCCTGCCTCTGTCCAAGCTGCTACAGAAGGATGTGGAATTCAACTTTGACCGGCCCTGTATGGAGGCCTTTCAGGAGCTTAAGAGAAGACTCACATCCGCCCCTATTTTGCAAGCACCAGATTGGGACCTTCCCTTTGAATTAATGTGTGATGCATCCAACTCGGCATTAGGAGCCGTTCTCGGCCAAAGAGCTCGAGCCGGCCAACCAGTGCACGTGGTAGCCTATGCATCCAGAACTATGGATCCGGCCCAACAAAACTACACAACAACAGAGAAGGAGCTCTTGGCAATAGTTTTTGCCGTGGACAAATTTCGTTCCTACCTTCTCGGTTCCAAGATAATTGTGTTCTCTGACCATGCCGCCTTGAGGTACTTGCTGAAGAAGCCTGATGCTAAGCCAAGACTGATTAGGTGGATGCTTCTTCTTCAAGAATTCAACCTGGAAATCAGAGACAAGAAAGGTGCTGAGAATTCTGTAGCAGATCATCTGAGCAGAATTGAGAAAGAAAGCGAACGGATGCCTATCCGAGACGAGTTCCCTGATGAGCACTTGCTACATATTAAAACGTCTCCACCATGGTTTGCTGACATTTGTAACTTTGTTGCAGCATCACGGTTTCCACCAGAGGCATCTCGGGCATACAAAGATAAACTCCGAAGCGATGCCAAATACTACATTTGGGATGATCCCTACCTTTGGAGACTATGCAAAGGACAAGGTCATCCCATAGTGCATTCCCGGCCGAAGTTCAATTCGGTTCTCCAGTTTTGCCACTCGGCACCTGGAGGCGGTCACTATGGATCAACTCGGACTGCCAGAAAGTACTAGACTGTGGTTTTACTGGCCAACTATCTTCAGGGGACGCGCATGAATTCGTCTCCACTGCGAGAGTTGCAAAAAAGAGGAGTGGCCATAAACAAAAGGCATGAAATGCCCCAACAACCTATCCAATTCTGTGAAATTTTGATGTCGGGGAATAGATTTCATGGGACCATTCCCAGTCTCCAATGGTTACTCATACATTTTGCTGGTCAGGGGACTATGTATCCTAGATGGGTAGAAGCCGTTGCCACCAGAACCAATGATTCAAGAGTGGTTGTGGACTTCCTTAAGTCCAATATTTTCTGCAGGTTCGGTGTGCCAAAAGCACTCATGCGACCAAGGCAGTCACTACTGTAACAGAGCTATGGTTTCCCTTCTTCAAAAAAATATGGAGTAGCACACAGAATTGCTACTGCCTACCACCCAAAACAAATGGCCAAGCAGAAGTGTTCAACAGGGAAATTAAGAAAACATTGCAAAAGATGACCAATCCCAGCAGGAAGGACTGGAGCCGCCTCCTTGAGGATGCTCTCTGGGCACATAGAACCGCATATACGGACACCTTTAGGGATGTCTCCCCACAGATTGTTTTCGGCAAAGCCTGTCATCTTCCTGTGGAGCTAGAAACAGAGCATACTGGGCTGTTAAGCAGTGCAATCTGGCCTATGACCAAGCAGGGAGCAGAGAAAATTTCAGCTGCAAGAGCTAGATGAACTCCGCTTGGAAGCATATGAAAACTCCAGGATCTACAAGCAGAAAATCAAGCGATTCCATGACCAGCAAATCTGAGAAAAGAATTCGAGTTGGCGGAGTAAAGTCCTCTTGTTTAACTCACGCCTCAAGCTCATTGCAGGTAAACTACGTTCTAGATGGGATGGGCCTTTTGTTATCACTAATGTGTTCCCCATGGTGCAGTACAGCTAAAGGATGAACACAGCAACAGCACCTTCAGGTCAATGGGCATCAGATTAAGTCATTCCATGAAGGACCAGCGCCTATCACTCTTAACATGGAGATAATATCATTGATGGAACCAGCACCTACAGATGACCCTGCCTCGCACTGAGGACAATGCAAATTTTAAGTGTGGGGGGGGGGGGATAAATATACAGTCATCTCAACTGCTGTGTCTTAACTCCGTTCCCACTCCCCTGAACTCTGCTAATTTTTAATTTTTATTTTGTTAGTTTTAATCACTTTGTTGTTTTCTTTCAGTTGCGTCGTTTCATTTTATACAAAAACAATATGTCAGGTTTTTCTATAAAAGCTGCCTAAGCCGAGTCCATGCCGGTTCTGTGCCGTCTCGGCCGGATCTGGAACACCTTCGGCCTGAATTCCAAGTGGATTGTCAATCATAAAAGTGTCTTGAAAAGAATTTTGAATTGGCTTCTGGAAGTTCAGAAAAGACGGTAGGAGTAACTTTGCAACTTTGACAAGAGAAGTCTCTAACTTGAAGGAGATGAAAAATTTGTGCTCTGGGCAGTAACTGACTAAGAATCTAGAAAGAAAAACCTTGAGTCAGAGCAAATGCAACCTGTGTTAGAGCTTGAGCCTTTGTAAATACTTATGGCTTGCATCTTGCCATTCTCCTTGTTCTTGTGTGATTTTTGCGTTCATGATTAACTGTATATTCTGCATTTTGCCTTAGCTCTCTAGATACCACTGTTTTCACATGCAGGAATGAGATGATCTAGGCCATGTTTCTGAAGAGCCCCGAGCCAAATAAAGCCTGCCTGAAGAAAATTCTCTCCCTTGTCTACCCCCATTGAGCCGCATAACCGTTCTTTCTTACAGCTCATTACAAGCCACAGCCGGAAAACCATGAATAAACCGCACCCTCGGGAAGATGAGGAGCTTTGGAATTGTTTTGGGAGTAAGTCATTACCAAGTGTGGGGGATTCTCCAGGAAGCAGAATCAATTCAGCATTCTATAAAAGCTCGAAAATAAAGAAAGAAAAGAAAGCAAAGAGAAAAAGCAGCTGAAAATATGAGCTGAAGCAGATATAGAAAGCCAGCAGCTGCATAAACTTGTATAATAAGAGAAAAAAGGAAAGTGAGCTGGGTGAAGCAGAAAAAGAAAGAACTGATAACATCTTGGGGTTTTCCCTCATGCTGATAAAGCCTACTCCCCATTGCTCCTCTCTTCCTCATGGGTCCTGAAACCTCTGCCCCTATATTTTATCCTACCCGTGATCCAGCCTCGCTACAAGCCGAAAAGAAGTCCTAGTGATCATAACTGTACGTGTTTTTGCAGGTGTAAAAAGAGAGCTTCGTCAAAGTATGGTAATATCAGCCCCATGAACGTTGAGTGTAAATACAAGCCCAAACACGAGAGAAGTGAGGAGGTTATTCACTTAAATGAGGTCTCTGTCACTCTTGGTTACCTTCTCTGGTTGCAGGTCACGAATTGCCTAGGGCACATAAGAAGTAATTTTCAGATTGTTAGAGCACCTCAGTCTCAGAGTGAACGAGTGCCGACTCTGTCTCGGTTGAACTGAATAAAGCCAAGTGAAAAATTCTTTTCTATCTTTACAAACTTCCCTTGTGATTTTCATTTTATTTTGCCCAGGAGTGCAAAAGGGTAAGTGTGGGGGTGTGATGAGTCACAATTTACGCACCTTTTTGACACCTAAGAAGGAGGTTTGCAAGACCATTCTATGCTTAAGGATGGACTGTTAGCTAAGATTCATTTTAAGAGATTAATTACAAAAAAAATACAACCGTGCTAATTCAGATTTCTTAGCTAAACAAATAGTATCACCCCTTCTTTTGCAGGTCAGGCCGAGTTGACCAAAGTCAACAAGAGAGACCCGGCCGAGATGAAGTCGTCTCGGCCGGCCAGATTGACTGCAACCCAGAAGCCCAGAAGAGAGTGGCCCAAATGTGTTGATCACATCAGTTATCCAGCTTGGAGGCCACCTCAATGCCAACTCATCTGCCATGTCACTCCGAGGAAATCTACCATGTCACGTGAGAAGATCTGCATAGGGGTAGAATAGGACATTCACATTGTAATTCTGTTAGGATTCGTTAGGATTAGCCAAATCACAGCTCGTGTATATATAGGAGGAGTTGTGCACTGTTTAGACGTCTTTGAATTCACTCTTTTCGCACATCATTTACTTCATCTTCTTCGTTCTCGTTCTTCCATTGCTGGTGGCGCACGGTACTGCAGTGGTACTTCTCTCGATTGAGGAAGTGCAGGTCTAAGACTGGGAAGCTGGACGTTCACCAGAGGGGACCGATCAGACTACTGACGCACTCTGGTGGAACTGATCCTCAGCACTTAGGCGAACGGAGGTGAACCACCACCATCAACCTTGGCGATCGTTGAGGAAGATGGAACCATCCGAATTCAGACCACTGTATTTGTACTCTGTTTTTATTAATTGATTCCGTTCTGCATTTCATATCTCTGTTCTCTTCCTCTACTTTAATTCACGTTGAATCCGCGATTGCAATTGAACTGTGAACAATGTTAAGCTAAGCCGATTGGAACTGGTTTAACTAATTCAGTAGGTAATCACTTAACGATTGTTGAATGAGAACCTAACATCAGCTCTGCACTCAATCCCTGTCAACTGATGAGGTAGCGATTGCATAAATCCTCGGTATGACAATGGACGAACCTTTGGCGATTGCCATATGACTACCAAAGGCTGATATGGACTATGAACTGGAGATTGGAACCTGGACTGGACTTGATTAATGGAACTGAATCTGAATACAGTTATATAATACTAATAGATAATTAGTAACAGTAGTATACATTTACTGCATTAATAGTCTTAGTTTATTTTCTGCATCACTCGCATTCCAACTCCCCCGTTTACTGTTTTCTTTACTGTTTTCTGGTTGAGACAGAGGTAGTCCGCCTCTGTAGCGTCTGTCTGTACTCAGCCGAGACCAAGCCGGATAGTCTCTGCCGAGACCATCTCTGCTCAGTCTCTGCCGAGTACGACTCGGCCAGTACCGAGAAGAGTCAACACTCCACATCTTAGATTCTGCATTGTTTAGCTTGCCACTAAACCACAATTGAGCACACTGTGTCCTTGAGAAAAATGACCTAGGGTTGACTATACTATAGTTAGCTTTAGTATTTGGTTCGATGGAGCCTCGAACTTTCTGGGAAATGGGATAGGAGTCGTACTGGCATCCCCAAAAGGTTAATATTTTCCCTCCTTGGCAAGGCTGGGTTTCGATTGCACCAACAATATGGCAGAATACGAGGCTTGTGCCATGGGAATCACAATGGCCATCGAACACCAAGTCAGCAGGCTTAAGGTCTTTGGTGATTTGGTGTTAGTAAGCTACCAACTCCGCGGAGAGTGGGAAACACGAGACGCCAAGCTGGTCCCTTACCATGCGCACATAATGGCACTAAGGGAGAATTTTTATTAAATCTCCTTTCATTATGTCCCATGGGACGAAAATCAAATGGTTGATGCCCTAGCAACTCATCAACCATGCTCCAAGTAAACTACGACAAAGAAATGACCATACATGTCTAGCAGCAGACTAAGATGGCCCACTACCAACAAGTAGGCAAGGCAGAAAATAATGGAAAACCCTGGTATCATGACATCAGGGAGTACTTAAAGAAGGGTGTCTATCCCCCGGAAGCAACTAAAAATGATAAGAGGACACTAAGGAGGCTAGCGACAGGCTTCCTCCTAAGGGAGTAATCCTCTACAAAAAGAAGTGCCGATTCGACTCTTCTACGTTGTGTAGATGACTGCAAAGGTCGAGAAATAATGTAAGAAGTGCATGGGGGAGCCTTCGGCACTCATGCCAATGACCACGCCTTTGCCCGCAAAATCCTTCGAGCCAGATATTACTGGTCCAAGATGGAGTCAGACTGTTGCCGACATGTGAAAAGATGCGTGAAATGCCAGATGTATGCCAACAACATCCACATGGCACCCTCCGCCTTGCACAACCTAACCTCTCCATGGCCATTCTCCATGTGAGGATTAGACATGATTAGCCCGATAGAGCCCAAGGCATCTAATGCACACATATTCATCCTGGTAGCCATCGACTACTTCACAAAGTGGGTGGAAGCTACCTCATACGCTAATGTGACGAAAAGCATGGTGATTAAGTTTATCAAAAGGGACATCATATGCCGCTACGACCTTCCAGCTCGCATCACCACGCATAATGGAACAAAATTGAACAATAAGATGATTACCAAATAATGCGAACAATTCAAAATCAAGTATCATAACTCCACTCCCTATCGCCCCAAAATGAATGGAGCAGTAGAAGTAGCCAACAAAATCTTTAAAAAAATAATACAAAACATGGTGGTGACATACAAAGACTGGCACGACATGTTGCCCTACGCTCTGCATGGATACCAGACATTAATGCGCACGTCCACAAGGATAACCCCTACTCATTGGTGTACGGTATAAAGGCGGTTCTCCTGGTAGAAGTAGAAATACCGCATTTGAGAGTCCTAGCCGAGGAAAAGTTGGATGAATCCGAATGGGTCCAAAGTCAGGTAGACTAGCTGAACTTAATAGAAGAGAAACGCCTAACCGTTGTATTCCACAGGCAGCTGTACTAGTAGAGGATGAAGAACACCTTCGATAAAAGAGTCAAGCCTCGAGTGTTCAAGGAAGGGGACTTGGTACTTAAGAAGAGGCTACCCAACATCAAGGACCTGTAGGGCAAGTGGGCTCCCAATTATGAGGGACCATATGTAGTCAAGCAAGAATTCTCAGGAGGAGCCTTGGTACTAACCGACCTAGAGGGACAAGAATTAATCCACCCAGTCAATAGAGACACAATCAAAATGTTCTAACCTTGAGGGTTTGATCAGGAAAGAATCTAAAGAATCAACCTCCAAGTCTCTAGGATGGAGGAGTTAACGCCGACTGATGCCAAGGAAAGCATTATTAATTTCCAACTAAAAGCATTAGGTCCACAATTGGTCTTAATTTGTACATCTTAAACAGCCAGCTAGATCCCCCAGTAGGGATCCGCCATTATATCACATATTCTTAATAAAAATAATATCCTTGTTACACAACAGCCCTAATTGTAAACACGCAATTCCCAACACCGGTAAGGAAGATGCATAAGGCCAAGCCAAAATTGAAAAACTTCGTTGCCACGGGTGAAACTCTCGGCCTAGGCTCAAATTGGGACCACCATAACGTGAACAGCACCCCCCCTGGCCATTGTAAATTAGAATGATAATGCGTGATGAGTCGCAAATTACGCAATTTTTATGGACCTAAGAAGGATGCTCACAAGACTATCTTGTGCTTAAGAGCTGAGTGTTAGTTGAGATTCATATTATGGACCTAAAAATGTATGTGTTAATTCGAGGATCTTAGTTAACTCTTCTTTTCTTGCAGGATCAGCTGAGATGTTCTCGGGTCCATTATAAGAAGACTCAACCGAGATGAAGTCGTCTTGACCAAGGCCGACTCCATCTCGGCCAAACTAGAACAGGCCAGGCTTCACGGCCCAGCAACCCGAGTAGGTGCAGTCCAATAAGGTGCGGCCCAAAGACGCTATCCACGTTAGTAGTCCAGCTCAGGTCCACCTCAGCTGCCACGTTACTTCTGGAGTAGCTTACAACGCAAGTTACGCAAAGGTAGAATAGGCAATTCATATTGTAATTCTGTTAGAAATCGTTAGGCGTAGCAAGTCACAGCTCGTGTATATAATAGGGGGAGTTATGCACTTTTTAGGGGTCTTTGAATTCATTCTCAATACACTCTCATTATATCCATTTCCTTGCTCTCGTTTCTCTCTATTTACGGTGGTGCACGGTGCTGCTTGGTGTTTCTCTCGATCGAGGAAATGCAGGCCTGAGACTGGGAAGCCGAAGTTTGTCAAAGGAGACTGATTGGGATTCCCAACACACTCTGGCGAATCTGATCCTCAGCGCTCAGGCTATTGGAGGTGAACCACCACCATCAACCATGGCGATCGTCGTGGAAGATGGGTCCACCTGAATTCAGACCACTGTGTTTCTACTCTGTTTTCTATTAATCAATTTCATTCTCCATTTCCATCCTCTCCTTTAATCCATGATTTAATCTACGATTGCAGTTGAATTGTGAAAAATGTTAAGCTAAGCCGATTGGAACTGGTTTAACTAATTCAGTAGGTAATCATCTAACGATTGTTAATCAAGAACCTAAAATCAGCTATGAACTTAATCCCTACCAACTAATGAGGTAGCGATTACGTAATTCCTCGGTATGGTAATGGACTCACCTTTGGCGATTGCCATAAGACTTCCTTAGGCTGATATGGACTGAGAACTGGAGCGCAGACATTGGACTGGACTTGGACTAATAGAAATGAACACAAACACAGTTATATCATAATAATACTAATAGTAAACCAGTAGTGATAGTATATGTTCAATGCATTCATAGTTTAGTTTATTTTCTGTTTTACTTGCATTTCAACCCCCTCCTGTTTACTGCTTTTCAGTCCGAGACAGAGATAGTCCATCCCTGTAGCATCTATCTACACTCAACTGAAACCAAGCTGGATGATCTCTGCCGAGATCATCTCGGCTCAGTCTCTGCCGAGGCAAGTCAATACTGTACATCTCAGATTCTACGTCATTTCGCTTCACACCGAATCACATTGAGCACAGTGTGTCCTTGAGAAGAATCGACCTAGGATTGACTATACTATAGTTAGCTTTAGTTATTTGATGCTCGTTAAGACGACTGAAAACGAGTCTATCAAATTGGCATCGTTGCTGGGGACACAAGTTCTTTTGTGTTTTCATGTGCCAAGTTAAGTGAAGTCGAATCCCGAGTCTATAGAGTGTATGTCAAACCATTTTATTGAGTCTTTTGAAATTGTCTATGTCTGTCTTCTAGGCTTTTGATCCTAAATAAACAGCATGTTGATTGTTGTTAATTTCTCTGCATGAATTCACCGCCAAAAAAAAAGAAACAAACAAAAACTACAACAAAGCATTTATTTCTACAGTACATAGTGTTAGCATTCTGTTTTGCATTTATCTCTGCATCTCACAATTGACTTGCATTTTTTTTTATGTTGCATTCTCATAAGTTTTATTAGGTAATTGACTGATAGTTATAGCTTACTATTTGTAAGTATTGTTCCAAATCTGATTCTTCTGCATAATGTGTAAAATGCAAGACTAGGAGTATTACTGACCTAGAGATAGAATTAACCTTATGTAGATTACGAAAATTTAGAAATACTGTAATAGATATTAGTAGTAGTTCAGATTCTGCCACCAATTCTAACCTGTCTTCCTCTAACACACTTGTTTCTAGTTCTAACATTTTTGTAATTTCTAAAACAGATGGAGAATAATGACAGAAAACTGAATGAACTGGCCACTCCAAACGTGGTGTATCAACCTTGGTGTATCCAATACCCACAGCTGAGCCAGCTCAAACATATGAATTGAAGTCTGGTCTTATACACCCATGTTGCCTAAATTTCATGGTCTTGGCAGAGAAGACCCCCCACAAGCATCTGAAGGAATTCCATGTGGTTTGCTCCACAATGAGGCGGGAAGGGGATATCTGAGGACTACATCAAAATGAAGGCATTCCCATTCTCCCTGGATGGAGCAGCAAAGGATTGGTTGTATCTTCAGTCAAGTACTTTTCAACACCAGGGGGAGACATGAAGACGCCTCGAAAAGTTCTTCCAAGCATCTCGAACTGCATCCATTAGAAGGAGATATGTGGGATAAGGCAGCATACAGAGAAACATTGCACGAGTAATTTGAAAGGTTTAACAAACTCTGTGCACCTTTCCACACCATTAGATCAGCGAACAGTTGCTGATCCAGTATTTCTATGAAGGACTATCAATGATGGATGAAGCATGATAGACGCAGCCAACGGAAGAGCCCTCGATGGATAAACGCCAAGTAGCAGCAAGGCATCTGATCTCTAATATGGCAAGCAACACACAACAGTTTTGGATCAGAGGGCCAAGTCAAACTCGAATGGTGAGTGAAATCGGTGCAGCTTCCAACCAGAGACTGGAGAATCACCTGACCGAATTGACATCATTGGTGAGACAGCTTGCAGTTGGACAACACCAACCAACCATGGCAGCAAAGGTATGTGGCATATGTACTTCTGTGGAGCACCCCACTGATATGTGCTCCACTCTTCAAGAAACCGAGTCAGACCAAACAAAGAACATTGGACCCATAGGTGGATTTCAAGACGAAACAAATTGTGAGATCAGAATTGGTCATTTGATAGCCAACAACATGGGAGACAGCCATTTCAGCCAGGGCCGAATCAGGGGCCATACGCAGCTCAACAATTCAGATCCATACCGAATACCTATCAGAGGCAAGAAAGTTATCAACAGCGACTCCGCAATATCAAGCACCACCTTTCCAACAAAGAACAAGAACAAAGAGAGTGCCTACCCAAGGCAACTCTCCATCTCCGAAGACCTAATGAAACAAGCTTGCAACCAGCAACCTGAGTTCCAACAATCCCAGAGCTCTAGTAATATGCAGTTCCAGCAGAACATGACCGCCACCATTCAAGACCTCAAACGCAGATTGGGCAGCCTAGCTAATACTGTGAGTCAATTACAATCGGCAGGATCTAACAACCTTCCCTCTCAAACCATTCCAAATCCGAGAGGAAACGCCAATGTAGTCACTCTTCGAAGTGGAAAAGAATTACCTCAACCTACACTACAGTAGTTGCCGAGATCAGCTGAAGTCGACTTTGAGCCAAATGCCGACTTGCAGTCTCGGCCAGATACAGCTATCCCATTGCCATTTCAATCTCGGATCACCGCGGCAAGAAAGCCAGAATCAGATGAATTGTTGAAGATGTTCCAAAAGGTGGAAATCAATATTCCATTCCTCAACGCTTATTAAACAGGTCCCTTTAAGTACTCAAAATTCTCAAGGGAAGGCGCATATAAAAGGGAGAAAGATAAAGGGAGCAAGGAAATTGAGGCGTGGTGCCCCGATTTGACGAGAAATGAAGAAATCACTGCAGGCGCTTTAACTTTGCCAAAGAAATGCAGAGACTCGAATCTTTTTCTGTCCCTATGCACCATCGGCGAATGCACTTTGCCGATGCCATGTTGGACCCGGGAGCCTCAATCAATGTCATGCCCACATCAATCTACATGTGTCCCTGAATTTTGGTGACTTAGAACCCGGGGATGACCATTCAACTTGCAAATAGGGAGTGTTGTCCAACCCCCGAGTTCTCGAGGATGTTCTCGCCCAAGTCAACGAACTAATATTTCCAGCTGATTTTTATGTGCTAGAATGGAGGACTAAAACATCCGGGAAGGAATCCACCTTAATTTTGGGAAGACCTTTCTTGATGACAGCCCAACAAAGATTGATGTGCATGTAGGATGCTCGATGGAATTCAGTGATACCATGGTGCAATTTAATATTTTCAAGCTATGAAGCACCTAACCAAGACCACTCTCTTTGGCATTGATTTATTTGATGAGATAGTTGAAGAATACCTTCAACTAAATGGCAAAGAAAGTGAAAACATTGAGAAGTTTGCCGAGATAGGAGAGAGAGCAAATGCCTAGGGGTCGTAGATGAAGAGGCTGACCATGAGGGAATACAAGACCTTCCCAACTCCTGAGGACAATCATAGTGATATTGCCGATTTGGCCTTTTTTTGAAGTGGAATTGTCCGAATTACTAGACTAAGTCTGCAACCAAGAACATTCAGAGTATACAATTGATGTAGAAATCAAAGTCGTCGACGCTGAAATGTCTTCCATTGCACAATTAGCGACAATTTTCATGGACAAGATCAAGTCGGCCAAAGAAGATCGAGTCGAGGAAGAAATAAAAGTCAACTCCTACCGAAGAGTCAAATAGTAGGCCTCGACACGCTTGCCGAGACCGTCTCGCCAAAGAAGACTAGACTCAAATCGGGATAGAAATTAATGTTCCATCCGATCCGATTCGGCGAGCGCTAGAAGCCAATTGATGATGTGTTTTTACAAATGTTTTCACGCTTACCAAATAACTAAAGCTAACTATAGATAGCTAACCCAGGTCATTCTTCTCAAGGACACAGGTGTTCTAAGTTGTGAATTGGTGTGAAGTGAAGGACGAAGAATCGAGATGTAAAGCATCGACTCCCGGCAAGATCGGTCGAGCGGCTCTCTAGCAGAGACGAGCCGAGATGATCCCAAAGAGGTAATCCGCTTGGTCTCTACTGAGTGCAGACAGACGCTTACAGATGGGACTATCTCCCCCGCACAAAAAGCAAAGAAACAAGGGGGGTGGAATGCAATGGAATCGAAATAGAGGTTAACTATAATCAAATGCAATTACGCTTACTCCTAATGCTATCAAGCTATTATGCGCTCATGTTTAGTTTAATAATCAAGTTCTTCTCGTTCAATCACTCCACTACTTGGGCCCCTCTCAGCCTCCAATGTTCTTATGGCATCGCCAAAGGTCCATCCTGCACATACCGAGGATTTACACAATCGCCACCTCATCAGTTGGTAGAGATTAAGTTCAAGCTGATTTTAGATTTTCAATTAACAATCGTTAATGATTACCTCATCAATTAGTTAAACCAGCCCGATCGGGTTTAGTTTAACATTGTTCCGTTACCAGGTGCAATTGCAACACAGTAATTGAACTTAACTTCAGAATGCAATGGAGTTCAGAATTCAGAAAACACTCATAATATTGAAAGCAAAATACGCATTACTGTGGCCTGGATTCGATGATTCCATCTTTCCACGACGATCGCCATGCATTTATTTATTTATGATTCACCTCAACTAGCTACGACGATCAAGTTCAGGTCCACTAGAGTGCATTGGTGCTCCAACGGCTTCCTCCGATAACCTTCGGCTTCTCGCTTCCTAGCCTGCATTTCTCAATCGAGAGAAACGCCATTAACAATCATGTACCACCACCGAGTTTTGAGGAGAAGAAAACGAGAGAATTTAGAAATTATGGACGCTGGAAGGTTTGAATGCCAAAAGCCCCTATTCGCTCCTAGAGTTCTATCTATTTATACAAGAGTGGACACGCCTAACGATGCTAACAGAATTACATGTACAATTCTATTCTACCTTGTCTGTGACTTCATGCGTGTTACCTGTGTAGTGACGGGGAGTCGAAATGGACCCAAGGTGGCTCGATTGTCACGACGGGCATTCCCCCCGATCTACCCGACCGTGCTCCCCCGCACGGGTCGAAGTCTCCGCCTGGGCTTCATGATGGCGGGCTGAGCTTGGCCGAGCCTGTAATAAAAAGGTAGTTAGCTAAAAACCTTGATTAAGCACAAGTCAGGTTTACTCAAGTTTAGGCCATTAATCTCGATCTTAGCTAACAGTCATCTTTTAAGCTCGTGAGTTGCTCAATGGTGCCCTTCTTAGGTCCACTTAAGATGTACATTTTACGACTCATCACCAATGCCGAATCTAACCGACAAGAACCGAAGTCGCTAAGTCGAGCCTACCGAATCAACCATGGGTCGAATCATGTCACACACCGGTGCCGAGTCAAGATCAAGCGCCAGACTAATCCAAGCTCAATAATTGAAAATTCCATTATCGCCACCACCCATGGAATTGAAAACATTGTCGAGTCACCCGAAGCATGCCTACCGGGACAGGGAACAACAACTCCCAATTATCATTGCCAACAATCTCCACCAGGAGCAAGAAGACAAGTTGCTTTGGAGGTCCTCAAGCAACATAAGAAGGCAATAGGTGGAAGCTAGCAGACCTTCCTGGTATAAACCCCTCCATCTGCATGCACATGTAATCTTGATGGAGGAGGAAATCAAGCCCATCAGCAAGAGCAAAAGAAGACTGAATCCAACACCCCTGGACGTGGTTAAAAAGGAGGTCACCAAACTCCCCATCTAGGGATCATCTACCCTATTTCAGACAACCAATGGGTGAGCCCTGGCAAGTGGTGCCAAGAAGTCCAGATGAGTTATGAAAAACCAGCAAGATGAGCTGGTACCAACAAGGATTCAAATAATTGCAGTCTAGATCGATTTTATAGAAGATTAAACCTCGGCAACTCGCAAGGATCACTTCCCTTTGCCTTTCATCACCAAATGCTCGAAAAACTAGTAGGAAATCCTACTACTAATTTTTTGAAGGATTCTCAAGCCACACGCAAATACATATCGCACCTAAAGACCAGCAAAAAATGACCTTCACTTGCCCATTTGGTACCTTATGCACACACGCATGCCATTTGGCCTTGCAATGCCCGAGTACATTTCAACGTTGCATGATGAGTATCTTTCTGATTTACATGTGACTACATGGAGGTATTCATAGATGACTTCACAAAGGTACGCTGACTCATTCAAGCATGCCCGAGTAATCTATCCAAGGTGTTAAGGAGATGCATTGACACAAACCTTGTGCTCAACTTTGAAAAGTGTCATTTCATGGTGACTAAGTGAAAGTGTTGGGACATCTGGTCTCCAACAGAGGCATTGAGGCAGATAAAGCCAAGATAGACATCATCACCTCCTTCCAAACCCCGCCCAAGTGAAGTTCGCTTCATTTTTAGACACGTAGGCTTCTACGTAAGATTCATCAAGAACTTCAAAGACACTAGCCCCGGCCCGCTTATAGAAGGATGTGGAATTCAACTTTAATTAGCCTCAGATTGAAGCATTTTAGAGTGAAGAGTGATCACATCCGCTCCTATTTTGCAAGCACCGAACTCGGGACCTACCATTTGAATTAATATGTGATGCATCCAACTCCTAAGATTAGGAATCGTTTCGCCGGAGAGCTAGAGTCGGCCAGCCAATGCACGTGATTGCCTATTCATCCGAAATTAGCGATCGATTTCCACTTGGTGGCTAAATAGAGACGAATTAGCGACGGAAGGATTTTTTCTAAAAAAAGAAAAATTAGCTTAATCGATTTAGCAACCTAAAAAAATATATAAATATATATATATATATATTAGCGATTTTAAATAGCGACCGAATTTCAGAAAAAAAATAAAAATACATTAGCTACCGATTTAAGGATCAAGTGTAAAAATAAAAATAAATAAAAAATATTTATTAACGACGGAATTTGTAAAATTAAAAATATATATATATATATATATATATATATATATATATATATATATATATATATATATATATATATATATATATATATATATATATATTTAGCGACCGATTTTTAAAATTTTGAAAAGAAAATTTTCCCTCCCATTTTCCCTCTCTTTTTCCTTCTCCCTCCCTTATTTAAACACTCCTCCTCTCCTTCCCATTACTCCATCCTCTCACTCCCTCATCTCCTTCTCCGTCACCACCACCACCACCGCCACCACCACTGCCGCCACCGCCACCACCGTAGCCGCCATATGCTTCCTATCCCTTCCTTTCTCTTCTCTTCTCTATTCTCCACCTACCTCTCTTCTTCCACAACCACCACCATCACCTTGTTTTCACTACCTCCTTTCCTCTTCTTTCTCCCACTCTTATTCCTTCTCCCTCCCCCCTTCCCTAACCACCAATAATCAACCACCACCACCATCACCTTCCTTCCATTCCTTTCTCTCATCCCTTCCCTCCCTTTCAACTCCCTTCTCCTCTTTTTCCCCACTTCCCTAACCACCAACAATCTACCACTACCATCTAACTATTTAAAAAAAAAAATAGCGACCAATTTAAGCGATCGAATTATTTAAAATTAAAATCAAATAGCCATCAAATTAGCCACTCAATTATTTTAAAAAATAAAAATAGCGACCGAATTAGCGACGGATTTTTAATATATAAATAAATAAATAAAATAAAAGTCACCGGATTTTTTTAATAATATAAAATAGCCACCGATTTAGAAACCGAATTTTTAATATAGTTAGCCACCGATTCTATTTCGGTCGCAAAATGCTTAGCGACTCAGATTTTCGCAACGGAACGGAATCGGTCGTTATTCCTGTCGCTAAATCATTTTATGACCAAAATATTACGTTAGCGACCGATTTCAGCTTTAGCGACGGATTGTTTTGGCCGCTAAAAATGAATTTTTGTAATGAAGGCTCTACCTTTTGCATGGAGAAAGTATTATGGAAGAAATATATAAAGTGCTTTATCATATTCTACATGACAAATTGGTGAAGGTATTTGATACAACAATTAATGATACTAACTTTCGTATTTTTGAAAAAAAAAAAAAAAAAGCTCAAAACATATACTTTCAAGCTTTCTATAAAAAGCATTACGAGAAGGCAGGTTTCAAAGAACAATAATCTGAAAGTGAAGAGAACAATAACATGAACCTAGTTTCATTTATTTATTTAGGACATTCTACAACTCATGTATATTCTTGAAGCAAGTAGGTTGTTTTTTTTTTTTTTTTTTTTGTCAATTCTATAAATGATAAACTTAAGTTACCCTATTGTAAGCATATTCTATATTATGTGTTAAAGGTTTTATGGTTAACGTATCAACATAAGGTGTATTATGATCTAAACTAAAAAAACACAAACTAGACACCCAACTTCATTGAGCACAATAACATGCAAAAATAACCACCCACTTTATTTCTTGTAATGAAACCAAAATTTCTAGACAAACCAAAATTTTACACATCATAGTCAAAATAACCATAAACAACAAAGTTTTTACGCAAACTAAAATTTTACATACATGGTAATGACATGATCCTTGACTACCAAAGTCATTTGCTTAAACATGAAGAAAAAAATATACTTTATATACCATGTTGAGATAAATAATACCTGCTAATCACACAAAAAATTAAAGTACAACTATGGGAATTGGATTGATATTTAAATCCCTTTTTTTCTAACTAAAGTTTTATAAAACAAGTTATTTTTAATTATCTAAAATATTCATTCGTTTGTCAAGATTACATGTTTTTAAAAGACTTACAAAAGTTTTTATAAACATAATTCAATACCTCCTTTTAGGTTTCCTTGTGCAATTACAGTTTGGTATCAAAGTTAAGCCTCTAGAGTTGAACAACATGTAGTGTTAGAGGAAAAAAATACAAAGATCTCATGACAAATCTTGAGAATTAGCTTATTGATAAATAAGTTTCCATCACAAGGTCAGTAGCCTTATTTGGGATTCCACTCCTTCTAGAGAAAGATTTATTTTTCCAAAATCACAGTGGATTCAAGAAGATATCAACAAAGATGTAGTTAAATTCAAAGACCAGATTCCTCATCACATATACACTTTCCAGGAACAAATACAACAAGATTTTGGGCGAAAAATAGCCATAGAGATGTGGGATGTTTTTGCTTTCTTAAATGAAGGCACTATTAATGTCAAAAGAAGAAAAATAAGACTTTAATTAGACAATATAGCATGTTTAAGATGAATAAAATGAGACAATTGATTAAATGTTTGAATGATTTCAATTTATAATCAAAGTTCTCCAACCTATTGAAAATGAGTCTATATTAGAAGAAAACAACATGAAACTTTTTGATAATCTTCCCAAGGAATAGAACACAAAAATATAGTAATTCAAGCCGCACATGATCTTAATATCCAAAAGCTAGATGAGCTTTTAAATCCTTTAGTATTCATGATTTTTATCAGAACCAAAGAAACGGAGCCAAGAAAAATAGGTTCATTGTCCGTGAAGCTAGAAACTCTAAAGAAAGTTTAATCAATCTCAACTTGAAGAAAGTTCAGCTTTGAAGTCTTAAAAGCTGAAGAAGAAACTAACGAAGACTCAAAAAAAAGCAAGTGACAAATCTACAAATGAAGACAATGAGATTTCACTATTGTTTAAAAAATTCAAAAGAATGCTAAAATTAAAAAGGAGAATAAAATTCAATCTCAAGCAGAAGTTGTGAAATACTCAAAGGATGAAAAGAATAACATTGTTTACCTCAAGTAATAAAAGTCAAGACATGATATGAAAGAAAATGTCTAAATCTAGAAAATAGATGGTACGTTTTCCAAAGGAAAGAAAAGAAAGTTAATAAGAATTTATTCCATATCTTTTCTATCCCAAAGAAGGTCCATGACCGAGAGGAAGGATGCCTAATGGAAAGTTCGACTCAGATTTCACCTTATGCATTCAAAACTACGTGAACTTTGATTCCTTTATGCAAGGAGAGGTACGTAGGAGCAAGAGGCCTACTCTTGTCAAGTTATGCATCCAAAACATCCCAACTCTATACAAACGCATTCCCTTAGTTCTAGTCAGTCATTAACAATAAAGGTAAAAGTTACGTTGCATGCATTTCATAGGGTAACTACCAGATGGTAGGTGGATGAGGTGATACGCTCTTTCCCATGCGTAGTCAACTCCTTACCCAGACTCCGCGTTCGCCGACTTGCCTTACCCACCCCCGGGTTCCAACGTGTCTTTAAATATTGGTGGTGACTTCAGTCCGAGCCGAGTTAGGTTTGGTCAATCTCCCTCGATTGGCCAAGCCTGCGCTGACTCATCGAAGCTGACTCTCCCCTGGAGGTGGATTCAGCTCCCTTTCAAGTTTTCAAATCAACCAAACAAGTTTTGTTCTCGAAATCACCCCAGCTCGATTTAGGTCGCGTTAAAGGCCAAAATTTGTGAGGTTACAACTGTCACCTATCACCTCCTGTTCCTATGCACGTAGACGCCCCAGGACTTCTATTGAAAACCATATGATGTATCCAATGTTTTCAATCTATCACCTATGTATATGCAAGGTGCAAATTTAGATGCATTTTGGGAACTTAGGCTTATGTCTGAATTTGCTAAAAGCTTGAATTTGTTAAAAGAAAGAATGCATGGAAGGTTGCTTGAGAGGCAAGATTTAAAGAATATTTATGAGATTTCTAGAGAGGCAAGATATAAAAGAATAGTTATGATCTTGCTTAAAGATGCATGATTTAAAGAACACTACGACAAATGTGCAAAATAGAGTCAAAATATTAGTGTCAATCTCGACTTGGTGCTATTAGATTTGGTTAGGCTAATACAAAATAGAAGCAACCCTTCAAGTGTCATTTTTTTATTATTAAAAAATTAATGTATGTTGGCTAAGTTAATGTTATTAATATTTTATTTTAAGATTTAATTAATTTTTCATCCCTCTAAGTTAATGCTTTTCCATTTTTTGTTCTTGGAATTTTTTTTTCAAAATAATCCTTGTAAGTTTGATAATCATTTTTAATCTATGCTATCAACCTCCGTCACAAAAACAAATTAAGTTTTGACATTATCATAGGTCATATCAACAAAAGATAATTGTCACAACCCGGATATCGTGACGCAATGACCGACTCACCTACACTTATGACCGAATTGCTTTCTACTGCCCCGAGTCGCCACCTACATTTTTTAGGAATATAGGAAAACCTAAGGAAAGGCTGGTCGGACGTCAGGGATATGGGTTCGAGAGTTGGTTACACGCTAGGGGCATAGGGGGCCCCCAGCATGCCTATCACTTGATAGTTACCCTTAACTAGCCATATGAGAAGAGGGATAGTGCTTGTATTTGGGTTGTGTTTTTGGTCTAAGTCTTGGGAAGAAGGAGGTTTCAGGTAAGGTGTTCTGAGAGTTTTGGGATTTAAGATTTGAGGAATTTTGGGATTTGACTTGATAGAGGGTGTGCCTCACAGCCTACGCACTTGGCTTTAGAGGGTTCAAAGTCTACGTAGTTCCGGGATTTAGGGTGGGGAGTTAGGCTGGCTGTGGTCTCATCTTTCTAGCCGAGTCATGCTCGGTCAAGAGGTTTCGGCCGAGACAGCACCTTGGGTGGGGTCTCGCTTTTCTCCTACTGAGGACTACTAGGCCAAGAGGGATTCAGTGGAGGATCGTGGCTTGACGATGCGAACAATACTATGCTAATTATGAAAAGAAAAGGAGACCAACCAACCTAGATCCTGAAGCGAGTAGATGCCTCTGCTTGTAGACCAAGACTTCGCTTGCCCTTCAATCTGACTCCTGGACGCTCCTTCCTTTCTTATCAATCGTCAGCTTTTCGCTTCCGCGCTGTTCTTCCCTTCTCCTCCTCTTTTTTCCTCTTTCTCTTCGAAAAGGGGTTTATATAGGCTGAGTAAGTGGTTGGGTGGCCTCCCTCGGGGGCTTCTCGGCAGGTAGTAGTTGTTGGGCTAGAAATGCAGGCGCATCCGGGTGGGGGGTAGTTAAGATTCCTAAGATCCTCGGGGCGACTCTACCGTGGATTGGATAGATTGATCGGCCTCTGCTAAGATTCACCTAAGATCCCTGACCACTCGACCGACACCCAAGGCCGTGGATGAGGCAGACTTCTGGCCTAGCCTTCAGTTTTTCCAGTCTTGGTTTGATTAAGTCCAGGTGGCCTTTAGGCGGGCCAGGGTTGACTGGGGTTGACTCGAGGAGGAGGTCCGGCCCATTCTGAAAGATCGGGCCTGACCGATTTGGGGTACAATAGTGGCCCCCTTTATTTAGGGTTTTTTCTAAAAAGGATGTGATCCTTTTGGATAAGCGTAAATAAAGATAAAGACTTGGATTGGTTGGATGAGGATGGAGGCTTATGACCGTGGTCAGTGCAAGCTGGCCACTGGTACCCCAACTTGTAAAGTGTTTAGAAAAAGAAGAGGTAACCACTGGCTGGTGCCTTGGCCCCCCAGGTTTCAAGGCAAGCGGGGTGCATAGTATTTGGCAACAGGTGGTGCACATTGGTCTGGTACCCAGCACTCCAAATTTCCAAAGTAAGTATCGGCAAGAAGTGGTACACACCGGCCGGTACCTGTGCCCTCCAAATTTCCGAAGTAGTATTTGGCAGCAAGCGGGACACACCGGCCGGTACCTGTGCCCTCCAAATTTCCAAGTAGTATTTGGCAGCAAAGCGGCACACACCGGCCGGTACTCAAGCCCTCCAAATTTTCAAGCATAGTACTTGGCAGCAGGCAGGGTACACACTGGCTGGTACCCGGGCCCTCTAAATTTCAAGGTATAGTATTTGGCAGCAGGCGGGGTACACACTGGCTGGTACCCAGGCCCTCCAAATTTCAAGGTATAGTATTTGGCAGCGCGGGTACACACTGCCGGTACCCGGCCTCCAAATTTCGAGGTAAGTATTTGGCAGCAGGCGGGGTACACACTGGCTGGTACCCAGGCCCTCCAAATTTCCAAGTATAGTATTTGGCAAGAAAGGGTACACACTGGCTAGTACAGCCCTCCAAATTTCCAAGTATTTGGCAAGAAAGTGGTACCATTGGCCGGGTACCCGTGCCATCCAAATTTCCAAGTATAGTATTTGGCAGCAGGCGGGGTACGCACTGGCTGGTACCCAGGCCCTCCAAATTTCCAAGTAGTATTTGGTAGCAGGTGGGTACACATTTGGTACCTGTGCCCTCCAAATTTCCATGTATTTGGCAGCAAGAAAGGGTACACACATGGGTACCCAAGCCCTCCAAATTTCCAAAGTAAGTATTTGGCAGCAGGCGGGGTACACATGGCTGGTACCCAGGCCCTCCAAATTTCCAAGTATTTGGCAGCAGGCGGGTACCCAGGCCCTCCAAGTTTCCAGGATAAGTATTTTATATTTGTGTTGTTGTTTTTATTTTTTTTTTTAAAAGTGTAGGAGCAACGATCTTTAGGTTCTTGTGGGGAGGATGACATGAGGGGAGCTTGCTGTCTGTGTTCTGGGGTCAGACCATGGACAGAACGACTGCTTGGCCGAGACCGAGACGGCCTACGCGAGGATGAATGAGATAGAGACGGCCCAGGGGTAGAGATGGAAGCGGCATGCGCAAGGATGACTGAGATGAAGGCGGTCCATGGGAGGCGATAGAGGCAGCTTACGCGAGGATGACTGAGATGGAGGCGATCCCTTAGAGGGTGTGGAGATAGAGGCGGCCGGCGCGAGGATGCTGAGATGAAGGCGGTCCATGGGAGGAGATAGAGGCGGCCTACGCGAGGATGACTGAGATGGAGGTGGTCCCCGGGGGTGTGGAGATAGAGGCGCCAGCGCGGGATGGCTGGAGATGAAGGCAGCCCAAGAGTGTATCCGGATTGGGCCAAGGTACTTGGGCCTGTTTTTTTTTTTTTTTTTTTTGGGCTTCAATATTTGAATTTTGAGGGCAGCTGAAGGGTTGCGCGTGGAGGGACGCGCTTCACCGCCCTTCGGACAAGACCCTTTGTTTTTTGTGCTACATTGATTGGGAGGTGGCGCCATGATTGCACCAGCATGGGACGCAAACCCCGATCATTAGTTGCATGGGTTTCAAGAGGGCGCCATTTCTTCCATCTGCTTGTGTTTTCCTTCTCTTTTCCTTTCATTCTCGCTTGGGTTTGCGCTTTCTGACTTCTGCTCTTCTCGAGCCTTCGCTTTCTTCCAACCATTACCAACGTTCGCCTCCTCGAGCACCATGTCAGGTACTTCAAGTTCTGAGACCTACTCTTCTTCTTCCTCTTCTTCATCGGGTGAGGCTCTGAATGCCATGCCCGTGGTTGTGGCTGAGGGAGGGGCTTCACCAGTCCCTAAACCTCTTGTACCGAAGGTGGGTCCCGCGGCGTGGATCCATAAGGATGTGCTAGAGCACATGTCAGAAATGTCCCGCTCTGAGGTGGAATCTCTGGCGGTGGAAGGAAAATGGATTCGCGACTCGCATATAGGTCTGTTGGAGATGGTGCGTTGTGGTAAGAGGGAGCGCGTGTGTGATGTCACCAGGGAGGGGAAAGCGCCCTTCGTCTTCATGTATGAGACGGTGTTGGCGGATTTAGGGGTGACTCTCCCCTTCGACTTCTTCAAGGCGGACGTCTTGAGGGTCTTGGGGATAGCTCCTTCCCAACTTCACCCAAATGGTTGGGCGGCGATTCAAGCCTTTAGGGTGGTCTGCCTGGCCCTAGGGCTCCTACCTACCGCCTTAGTCTTTCTTAGCCATTACACCGCCGTAGTCGGCCCATCGGGTAGGGTGGGTCTCATTAACCCTTTGCCTAACTCCTGCCTCTTCACTTCTTACACCGGCCTCCTACAAGGGTTTCAAGAGCCGTCGTGGAAGATCAAGGCTGAGGCGGGTCATTTCTGCATTGACCCGCAGCCTTTACCTTTGTATTGGCGGGAGCCCTCAAAATTGAAGGGGTTGGCGAGGAGTCAACTTTCCTTAGACGCCAAGGTTGATCTACAACTGTTGGACAGCCTGCCGAGAGGAATGAGTTGCCAGGACATAGTGACCTGGATCTCTTCAGGGGATGCTACCCTTCGCCTAAAGAGTGAGTTTTTTGAGTTGTCTTCGGACTCGGCCTCGCGCCGAATGTACTGATGTACTATATTTTGGCTTGCAGGTATGTTGAAGAAACAAGGCATTGATATGGCCGAGTTGATCAAGAAAGCCCGCCTTACCAACGATGCCAAGAGCTCTGGCCGAAAGGCCTTGGGTGCTGAGACTGCTGCGGCCAACGCTGAGAAGAGGCCGAGTAGCAGTTTGGCCGAGAAGGACTCAGCCCACGTGGTTGAGAAAGTTGGCTCCGACTGTGTCCGGCTAAGGAGGCGATCGCTTTAAGGCCGACTCCAACGCGGCTGAAGAGGCCGCTGCCAAGAAAGGGAAGGCCATTGCTCCTTCTTCTCCACCTTTGCCTACACAACCTTAAGGCAAAGTGGTGGTGACGGCAGAGCCGGGTTTGCCTCTTGGGGGCTTACCTTACTATGTGGCCCCCCCACTGTTGGTTCTTTGTGGGGGCCCGGATTCGACATGCGCAGCCTGTTTCCTGCCAGTCGATACCTCCACATGATCGAGGGTTGTTGGTGTCGGCCCGGCTGACAGTTCTGGGTTGACATGGTGATTGCTTATATGGGCCCGCCTCAATAGCCTCTTTGGAGATCTGGCGAGGCATGCCGGAAGGCCGAGCAGATTGGCCAAAGAGGCCATGTCGAAGAAGGAGTTGGAGAAAGCCCAAAAGGCTAGGGTCGAGTCCTTGGGCTGAGGTCGAGAAGCCTGAAGGAGGCTAGTCAGAAGGCTTGACCGAGGTTGAAGACTTGAAGGCCCAACTTGCTGTTTAGGCCGAGTCCTCCTTGCTGAAGACAAAGGCATCTTCATCGAGGCTGAAGTAGCTTCGCTGAAGTCTACACTTGCTGATTCTCACCAAGGGTGGTGGAGGTGGAGGCTGCTTTTGCTTCGATAGGGAAGCTTTGAAGGTGGTGCGGAGGCTAAGGCTGCGGCTACCAAGTCGGAGGCGGGCAAGTTGAAAGAAGAAAACGCTGGTCTTGCCGAAAGGGTGGCTTGCTTAGAAGGGGCTATTGTGGAGCAGCATGAGGACGGCTTCAATAAGGCCCTTAGGCAAATAGCTCTGCTGGCCCCAGATTTTGACCTCAGCCCTTATGATATGTCAAAGGATGTTCAAGATGGGAAATTGATTTCCCTCTTGGACTCTCCTTGAACTTGTAATACGCTTATTTATTAATGAAATGATTTTGGCATTCTCTTCGTGTTTTGTTTTTATTTTTGGGTTTTCTGTTGGTTATTTATTAATGGTGTCAGTCGGATTGAGCTAATGGACCTAATACTAAGGGTAGTAATGGTTTTAATCGGACCGAGGTTTGGGGGGGTAATAAGAATGGGGCGATGATTGCTGGACTCAATATTTGGGCGTAATGGGTTAGTGGGATTAATACTTAATGGAATGGGGATAATACAAGGGAAAATGATGACTTCTAGATTCAGTGTTTAATGGAAGGAAATGTAAACGCTACTAAGGAATTGATGGCTTCTAGACTTCGGTGTTTTGGGTATAATGGCTTAATGGAAATAATACTAAAGGGGATGGTGGCTTCTAGACTCAATGTCCAGGGGGTTATGGGCCAATGGGATTAATACTCTGGGAGGTAAGTGGATCGGGGGACAAAGTGGGTGGTTCTGATTTGGACTCGGCCTTTTGGGGGTAATCCTAGCCTGCACTTCTGCCTTTCTACTATGGTTGTTTTAGGTCAGACTCGGTTGTCAATGAGATTGGTGATTGGTTTTGGAGATGCAATGGTTAGGCATGGCAACTAGAGTGGGTGAATGTCCAGCCGGCTCTGCCTTTATACTCGGTTTGACCCGTGGGAGTGGTTTCGGTTTGGGTGAGGTGGTTCGAAAGGGTTGGGGTAGTTGCTTGAACTGTAGGTGAGTTAAGGTTTTGGATCACCCGTTTTGGTCGCCTAGCCTATTCGGCCTAGGGATGCGGGGGTGTGAATGAGTCGGCCGTTTGGGAAGTCGGTTTGGGTGCTTCGGTGTTCTAGAGATTCGGGGTGGACCGTGGTGGACTTTCGGCCCTGTGGGCTCTCTTTTTTGTAGAAGCGATGTGGGGTATAGGTTAAGCTGAGGCGTGGGTCCTTTTGGACTTAGGGGATTACAAGTCCATGACGTATTTGGAAATGTACTTTGTTTATGACAGTTTTAGCATGCGTCGAAATATTGAAAGACTCAAGCGAGGAAAAGGAAAAGAAAGGAAGGAGATTGTTATTACTTTGTTGAAAAGTTACAAATTATTTTAACAATAACCCCTACTAACTTATTTGGGAATGAAACGAAAACTACTTGGACCGTGTTTTCCTTGATCTTCCATCGTCCAAGCGAGAGTCTCCACCTTTTACTGTGTACTCTGGGGCATTTAAGGGGTAGAACATTCTAACTGCATCTGCATTGACAGGGTAGCTCAGGTCCTGTCCTTCGACGTTGGTTAAGGTCAATACTCCTCCAGAGAAGGCTTGCTTCACCACGTATGGTCCCTCATAGTTAGGTGCCCATTTACCCCTCGGGTCCTTGAAGTTGGGCAGGACCTTTTTTAGCACCATGTCCCCTTCCGAAAATGCTTGGGGTTTCACCTTCTTGTCGAATGCCTCTTTACCCGCTTTCTGGTATAACTAGCCATGGCACAGGCGGTGAGTCGCTTTTTTCCTCGATGAGGTTTAACTGGTCGTGAAGCGTTGTTGAACCCATTTGGTTTCGCTTCTAGCTTGGCTTCGGCCAGCACCCTTAGGGAGGGTATTTTTACCTCTATTGGCAGGATCTATTCAATGCCGCATACCAGTGAGCGGGGGTTGTTCGATGGATGTTCGCACGGAAGTACACGATCATCCGTAGTGCATATGGTAACATCTCGTGCCAGTCTTTGTAGGTGACTACCATCTTCTGTATTATCCTTTTCAGGTTTTTATTAGCCGCTTCCACTACTCCGTTCATCTTGGGACGGTAGGGTGTGGAGTTGTGGTGGGTGATACGGGAATTGCTCACAAAGTTCGACATCATTTTGTTGTTGATTAGGCTGGTTATGTCCGTGATGATGTGAGCGGGGGAGGCCATATCGGCATATGATGTCCCTTTTGATAAATCGTACTACCGTACTGCGCGGAACGGAGGAGTAGGAGGATGCTTCCACCCACTTGGTGAAGTAGTCAATAGCCACCAAAATGAATCTGTGCCCGTTGGACGCCTTTGGCTCGATAGGGCCGATTACATCGATGCCCCACATGGAGAAGGGCCAGGGGGCATTGAGGCTATGTAGTGTGGAGCGAGCAACGTTGAGGTGATTGGCGTGGATTTGGCACTTCGCGCATTTACGAACGTGCTGGTAACAATCTGACTCCATCCTCAGGTCCAATAGTAACTTGCCTAGAGTATCTTTGCAGCCAGGGCATGTCCGTTCACGTAGGTGCCAAAAATTCCCTCGTGCACCTCCTCTATGATTTGCTTAGCTTTGCTTGTCTACACAACGGAGAAGTGTCATATCGGAGTTTCTTTTTTGTAGAGCGTGGTTCCACTTAGTATGAAACTTAGGAAGCTAGGGCGCCGTAGAGTTCGCTTGTTGTTTTGGGGGGCATCGTCAAAATGGGTACTTGCCTGTTTCGAGGTATCTTTTTATGTCATTAGTACCATGGTTCGATACTTGATATTCTTGTCTCACACGGGAAAGGCAATGGCAATATGCGGTTCTTGTGGCTGCTGCCGAACTTGGATCACCATTTCTTATCCCTCCTTTACCTGTACCATGGCGGATAGAGTGGCAAGCGCATCGGCCGTTTGATTTTCTTCGCGGTGGACGTGATTAAAGGTGATCATGTCGAATGCTGACATGATCTCCTTTGAATGGTCATGGTATGGGATTAACTTGGCGTCTCTTGCCTCCCATTCCCCGCGGAGTTGATAAATGACCAAAGCTGAGTCTCCGAAGACTCTGAGTCTTTTTACTTGGTGCTCTAGAGCCATCAGGAGCCCCATGGTGCATGCCTCATACTTGGCCATGTTATTGGTGCAGTCAAACCTAGCTTAGCGGCAAAAGGGAGACACTGATTATTGGCGAGATTAGAACGACCCGATCCCGCTTCCTACGACATCGAGGCCCCGTCAAACCACATTGTCCATTCGTCGATGGCGTTGGTCCTTGTCTACCGTGGCGGCTATGAGATGTTCGTTTGGGAATTCATAGCTCAATGGTCGCGAGTCTGCCGTGGGGGTGGTAGGCAAGCTGTTCAGCCAGGGCTTTCCTTTGACGCACCATTTGGTCTACAGAGGATATCGACTTTTTCTGATAAGGCCATTTGCCAACGTGCGATTCGTCCGATGAGGGCGGGCTTTTCAAGATGTATTTGACTAGGGGTTCCCTGGCTACTAGCCAAGTTGTGTGGGCCAGCATGTATGGTCCGAGCCTTTTGGCGCCTGCACGAGGTGCAACAAGTCTGTTCGAGTGCTGAATATCTCGCCTCGCAATCCAGTAAACTTTTGCTGAGGTAGTAGATGGCTTGTTCCTTTTCCCTACGGAATCACCGCTGACCTAGCATGCCTCCCATGGATTCTTCTAGTACAGTCAAATACATTATCGATTGGTCGCCCGGGCGGGGTACAAATACTTGGGGGATTTTCTAGGTACCGCTTGATCTTGTCGAAGGCCTCCCGGCATTCCGAATCCCATTCCTTCCTTTGCTTCTTCCAAGAGCTTGAAAATGGGGCCCGCAGGTGGCTGTTAGTTTGGGAGATGAAACGAGATATGAAGTTGACTCGCCCCGTGAATCCTCGACTTTGCCTCTGTTCTAGGGGCTGGCATCTCCCTAATAGCCTTGACCTTGTCCGGGTCTACCTCGATACCATTTTCGTTGACCACAAAACCGAGCAGCTTGCCTGTTTTTACCCAAAGGTACATTTGGCGGATTTAGCCAGAACTTATACTTACACGGAACTCGGCGAAGAGCTTTCGCAAGTCCTCTATGTGTTGCTCTATTGTTTTTGATTTTGCGATCATGTCGTCCACGTAGACTTCAATTTCTCTGTGCATCATGTCGTGAAACAAGGCTACCATGGCTCGCTGGTATGTTGCACCCGTGCGTTTTTAAGCCCGAACGGCATTAATTTTGTAAAGAAAGTCCCCCATAACGAATGAAGGTTGTCTTCTCCTGGTCCTCTTGGGGAGCATCATGATTTGGTTGTAGCCTCGAGAATCCTGGCCCATGAATGAGAAGAAGGAGTGTTGAGTGGTGTTGTCCACGCAGTACGTCAATGTGGGGTAGTGGGAAGTTATCTTTGGGACTGGCCCTATTTAAATCCCTGTAATCCACGCACATTCGCACCTTCCCGTCTTACTTGGGAACTGGTACTATATTAGCTACCCATTTGGGGTAATGGGCCACCGCGAGGAATCTGCGTTCATTTCTTTTTACCTCGTCCTTAATCTTGGGGCCACCTCTGGTTTCATTCTCCGTAGCTGTTTCTCGATCGGGGTGGCCCCCGGAAATAAAACAATCGATGTTCGACAATCTGTCGATCTAAACCGGGCATGTCCTGATATGATCAGCGAAGATGTCAAGCGTACTCTTCCAGAAGTTCGAGGAGCTTGACCCGTGATGCCGAGTGGTATTTGTTTGCCTATGCGAACCTCCCTCTCGCCTATTTCTTTCTCGCAGGCTCACCCTTTCGAGGTCCCCCTATTAGGGCCTCGAATCTTGGTTTTTTTCTGCTCACATCCCGTTCTATGTCTACAAGAGCCTCGGCCGGTGTCGATGCTTTTGCCCTGGCGTGTCAGGTTGGTCAAGTTCTTCATTCCCTAGGCAGGTTGTCATTCCATCGGACTGTTTTTGTTTTTTTAGAGGAGATTTATTTTAGCGTGACGTAAGAAAGGACAAAGGCGAAAGAGAAAATAAGACATGCTAAAACTTTGTTGGCAATGGAATGGTCTGGGTGATCTGTTACAAAAAGTAAATGAAAGGAAGAAATGAAAACAAGCCATCAAAAACAAATTACATTTCCAAAAGGTCTAGGTCTAGTAATCTTTCCGTGGTCCAGTTGGTGAGCTCCTCTTGCATGGCGATACCCATGGCTCCCTGGCCTTCATGCCCTTCCCCAATTGGTGACACGTTCCTCGCACAAATGCGGGCCCCGAGCGCCCTTGGAGGTTGCTTGCCTGGTAGCCGATTCCAAACCGTCCTGGGTTTTCGGACACTGGATTGGGCCGCGTGCCTGTCAGTGGGGCCCAGTCCTTTGCCCAGTTGGTATCCTCCCTTGATCATGATCTGTAGCGCTGTGCTTGCTTGAGGGGATGTGGCGCCCTTGGGTTCTTGTCCGCTATCGATCTCTAATGATTGAAAGGAGGTCTCAAGTGCTTCTTCGTCTCCCTCGATGTATTCCTCGAGGACGGGAGTGGTGATCACTAGCTCCTTTTCTCCCGTGACGCTGATTATGTGGTGGACACTGATGAACTTCAGTTGTTGGTGAAGAGAGGATGGCACGGCGCCTACAGCGTGTATCCAGGGTCGTCCGAGGAGGCAACTGTAAGCCGGACGGATGTCCATGACCTGGAAGTCGATATTGAATAAGACCGGCCCGATAAGGATGGGTAGGGAGATTTCCCCCATGACTTCTCGCTTTGACCCATCAAATGCCCGCACCACTATGGAGCTCGCCTTCAACTGTGTGTCCATGGGGGTGAGCTTATCCAGTGTCACCTTGGGGAGGACGTTCAGAGATGATCCGTTGTCGATGAGGACCATAGCAATCATATAGCCACCACATTTTACCGAGATGTGGAGTGGCTGGTTATGGCCCTTTCCTTCCTTGGGTATCTCATCATCGAAGAAGGTCAGATGACCTTTGCTAGTGATGTTGTTAACCAAGGTGCCGAATCTTTCTGTGGTTATGTCATGGGGAACATGAGCTTCCTGTAAGACCTTCAGGAGGAGGTTCCAGTGGGCCTCGGAGTGGAGTAACAGGGATAAGAGCGAGATTCGTGCCAGGGTTTTGTTCATTTGGTCGAGGAACTGGTGCTCGCTGTGCCTTATGATCTTCAGGAATTCCTCATCCTCTTTTCCTGGTGCTTGAACGGGTATTTCAGCATTCAACGTTGTCTGGGTGACGGGCCTTTTGTCAGAAGTTTGAGCTTTCTGGCCTCGGAGAGCCTCGGGCGTATAGATGCGTCCACTTCTGGTGAGGCCTCCCTCCTCAGCTATATTGATGACCTCTTTCGCATGCTCTTCTTTTTTGGCTATCTCCGGTGGTGCTGGTTCATATAGCCATGGTACGGCATGGTTGTCATGGTAAGCTGGCTGGGCTGCGACACTGATGGTGAGGGAAGGGCTCGTCATTTGCACCGGATCGTAGTAAATGGTAATTGGCTCCCTTCGTAGGGGCTCGTCTTGCTCTATTACCGCGATCTGGGGGATGGTCTGCTCCCCGATGTCCTGCCCCCCGATGTCCTGCCCGGTGGATTCGTGATCCAGGGCGTTGACTGATACTCCCTCGTGAGGTGGGAGGGGGTTGGTGCTTACATTGGGCTTCTTTGCCTCCAACTTGAGCCATCCCCCTTCCAGGAGATCCTGTATTTTATGTTTCAGCGCCCAGCAGTTCTCCGTGGTGTGGCCCGGGCCCCCTTCATGGTATTCGCATTTGGCGTTCGGGTTGTAATTCCCGAGGATACGAGGGTTCCAGAGGTCGTAATGGCGTCGTCGTGATCATCTGTTTTTGCAGGAGCTGATGGAAGAGGGCCGTGTATGACATCGGTATGGGGTGAAGACTCTCCTGAGCCTCGTTGTCCTAGGATCCTGGGCGTTGGTCGGGCTTGTAGTTTCGACTCCGCTTGGACTCGGGGTGTTGGGGGAGACGATTATCCTTGAGGGGCTGAGGGTGATTGGGGAAGTATTCGGGCTTCCGATGGTCACGGCATTGGCATCCCCTTTCCTTCTTTCAGGTAGGAGTTTTCTTGCGGAATTGGCAGAATTGTTGATGAATTTCCCGTGTTTGATGCCGACTTCGATTCTCTCCCCTACGATTACCAGGTCTGCAAAATTAGAAGCCACGCTTCCCACAATTTTGTCGTAGAAGGGGGCTGGTAATGTTTCGATGAACAGGGAAACCATTTCCTTCTCGGTTAGGGGAGGTTTAACCTGCGCGGCCAGCTCACGCCACCGTTGGGCATAGTCTTTGAACCCTTCAGAGTTAGCCTTAGACAAATTTTGGAGAAGGGACCGATCTGGCGCCATATCCTTATTGTATCTATACTGGCGGACGAATGCCTCTGCGAGATCTCTCCAAGTTTTCACTTGCCCCTTCTCTAAGTTGACATACCAAGTCAGGGCGGGGCTTGTAAGGCTATCTTGGAAGCAATGCACCAAGATCTTGTCGTGGTGGACATAGGCTGCCATTTTCCGGCAATACATAGCCAGGTGTACTCGGGGGCAAGAGCTACCCTTGTATTTTTCGAATTTGGGGGTCTTGAAATCTGCGGGGAGGGCTACGTCTGACATTAGGCATAGGTCTGCCGCGTCTAGGCCGTGGCCTCCAGTACCTTCAATGAGCCGAACCCGTTGCTCGAGGGAACTAATCTTTTCGTCGCGGACTGGGGTGACCTTCGAGTGCCTAAGGGTGATCCCTGCCTGGGTCGAGGAATAAAGGCAGTGGGGGAGGCTTGCCATGGCCGGGGGCAAAGGTCGCCCTGTTTTAGGTTCTTCCAGTCTCGGGGCTTCAGCGGGTGCGTTCCACCCCAAAGGCATTCCGTATTGTGGAGTGAAGCCTGGGGGGTACGTTGGGGTTCCCTGGGTGGCGGCGTTAGAGGCCGTTCCAATCGTTCTGATCGTATCTGCGAGAGCGGGTGGGGGCGCGCTTCGAGTTAGAAGCTCGAACACTCTATTCAGCTGTTCCTTTATTTCACCCATGTTTTCCCTCATTTGGCCGACCTCTGCCCTGGTCTAGATGCTTTGCTGCTCCAGCTCGTCTATTGCTTGTTCCATGTGACGGGTGCGGGCTCGAGTATGATATTGGTGGCTGGGTGTGCGTATCGTGATTGGCCTGGATTGGACGTAAGGAAAAGGAAAAAACGGATGAGAGGAACAAGGTATGCATGCAAAATACATCTAATTACGGGTGTTATTTCAAAAAAACGAGTCACCAAACACACAAATAATTCCCAAAACAGTACACGGCCTAATTTAATCAGGGCGGGGGGACCCGGGCCCTTTATTGGTCATAAAACTCCCTACAAAGATTTAAAAAGCTTGTTATTTCTCTAGGTAATTTTATGAAGTCGGCCATGCCCTTCGCTGCGCGGAGGCTCTGGGGTATGTGTTTTAGCGCTTGGTTGCCCAGACTTGCTAACTTGAAGAACTTGTCTTTCCAGAACGAGGTTTCGGCTGTGGCCGCATTTACTTGTTCTTCAATGCTGTCAACTATGTCTTGACATTGTCGCTTCCACCCTTCGGCTGCTTGCTTGAGTTCCCGGATGGTTTCCTTAAGCTGAGCCTCATCTTCCTCAGCCTTTGTGCGAGCCCTGACCACTTCTAGTAGGGCTTTACGCGCTTGCTCCCTTAGGAGTTCCTTGGAAAGATTGGCCCTTGTGAGTTCTTCTTCTAGGAGACGCAGCTTCCCTTGTAGTTGACGGAGTTGCTCTTGCTGCTCGGCCTCTCTTTTTTGCCCCTCCAAAAGTGCCCTTTCGAGTTGTTCCTTGTCCTTGGTTACCTGGTTGCGCTCGGCCCTTCTCGCGCACATTTCCTGGTCGGCAGCCCTAAGGCAACTGCTGATCCTTAACCGGGCCTCGTGCTCTACCCTGGCCTTCTTGGTAATCTCATCGTTCACGTGCTTTTCGTGGTAAACCTCATCCAGTGCTTCCTCGAGTTTTCGTTTCCAGTGCGCCTTTTCGGCCCTTGTCTGGTCCAGGGATCTTTTGAGCCTTTCGACCTCGAGAGTTTCCTGCACTTCGTACGGTTGAGTGTCCGGGCCATGAGGCTGAACCTTGTCCCAGGGAAGTTTGAGGTCCTTGACCCGTTTTTCCACCCCTTGGCGGTATGCTGATGAAGCCCCGCAGCTCCGGAGCTTTTCCGAAGTCCCTTTTTTGGTCAGGTTAATCCAGGCACGCCGTATCTTTCGGTAATGGATCCCTTCCCATGCCTCGGGTCCCAGCAATGCGAAAGGGGTCAAGGCCTTCTCTGATGGCGGGACGATTATCGGATAGCCGGCTTGCCGAACCGCCAATTCTGGATTGTAGTTGATTGCCCCCTGTGTCCCTAGCAAAGGTACGTTTGGATACCCTTCGCATTTGACGATGATGTGTTCTCTTTCATTCCATGGTGGGTACCAGCGGACTGATCTCTCAGTCGCTTCTTCGAACTTTCGAGCCCATTCCTTGTTAGTCATGGGGGGAATCCAACTCCATTTAAAATTCTCTAAAGGACAGGTGGTGCGGTGTTTGCATTGAAAGAGATGGGAGGTCAACCAAAGATATAGAAGGGGAGTGCAGCATCTTAGGATCCCCCACCTTCGTTCGCCACACTAGTGGAGGGAATAATATGTGTCTGCCAGAACCGCCATGGTGGGGTTTTCTCCTTTGTTTTTCCTGGCTAGAAATACCTCCATAGTTGTGCGGTCCACGTGATCTTCTATCTGGGGGAACAGTAGGATCCTGTATATTAGTAGCCCAAGAGTGTCTATGAAGGCGGGCCAGTTTTCTCCTAGTCGGAAATGATCGAGTCTGTGTTCCAGGTAAGCTCTGGGGAGGCCTTCCGTACCGTTGCGTATTTTCTTAACTCGGATTATGTCCTCCTCCGAAGTCTTTAATAGACGAGCTATGGTGCCCCAGGAAGGCGTCTGCTCTTGGTGGAAGTATAGTGTCCCGTCTACCAAGGGCAGGCCGAGCAGGCGTTCGTACTCCTCCATCGTGGGGGTCATTTGGAAGTCGCTGAAAGTGAAGCATCTTGCCGGCGCGTCATAATACTGGATCAGGGCTTCCAGGGCCTCGAATTGGGTCTCAATCTCCAAGATTTGCAGGAGGTTGCCATGCATCTTCTCGAAGCTCCTGCGCCACTGCCCTTTTAAATGACTGCCGAGGTTGCGGAGAGTGTGCAATTCTGGAGTCTGGACTTGGAAGGGATACCCTATTCTACTGCTGAGGATGTGTCTGGTTATCATTTTCTGAAAGTCCCGTAATTAGTTTAAGTCACCATGCAATACCAAGTAAAGGCTAGACGGTTTTGGGTGAGGATGGATTGGGCTGATTCGGGTTGGGGCTAATTTGGGCAGACTCGGCCTTGATTTGGGAGTGGCTGACTTGGACCAGGGTCAATTGGACTAGGTTTTAATTGGCCACTTAGGTTTCGGAGTTAGGTTTACCGTTTGGGCTATGGCTCGGGCTAAGGTTTAATTGGCTTAGGGTTTCCGACTCGGGCTAGGGTTTAGTTTGTCTGACCTGGACTCAGTTTTGTGACTCGGACTAAGGTTCATGACTCGGGCTAGGGTTTGGTTGGCTGTCTTGGGCTAAGGTTCGTGACTCGGACTAAGGTTTATGACTCGGGCTAGGGTTTAGTTGGCTGTCTTGGACTATGGTCTACGACTCGGACTAGGGTTTAGTCGGTTGATTTGGACTATGGTTTATGATTCAGACTAGGGTTTATTTGGTTGATTTGGACTAAGGTTTACGACTCGGACTTGGATTATGACTCGGACTAGGGTTTAGTTGGCTGACTTGGATTATGGCTCGGACTAGGGTTTAGTGGGTCGACTTGGACTGGGGTTTATGACTCGGACTGAGGTTTAGTTGGCTGATTTGGACTAGGGTATACGACTCGAACCAAGGTTTAGTTGGCTGGCTTGGACTAAGGTTTGGTTGGCTGACTTGGATTGGGGTTTATGACTCGGATTGAAGTTTAGTTGGCTGACTTGGACTGGGGTTTACGATTCGGACTAAGGTTTGGTTGATTGACTTGGATTATGACTCGGACTAGGGTTTAGTTGACTGACTTGGACTGGGGTTTATGACTCGGACTGAGGTTTAGTTGGCTGACTTGGACTGGGGTTTACGATTCAGACTAAGGTTTGGTTGACTGACTTGGATTATGACTCGGACTAAGGTTTGGTTAACTGACTTGGATTATGATTCGGACTAGGGTTTAGTTGACTGACTTGGACTGGGGTTTTTGACTCGGACTGAGGTTTAGTTGGCTGACTTCGACTGGGGTTTATGACTCGAACTGAGGTTTAGTTGGCTGATTTGGACTAGGGTACGACTCAGACTATGACTCGGACTAGGGTTTAGTTGGCTGACTTGGACTGGGGTTTATGACTCGGACTAAGGTTTAGTTGGCTGACTTGGACTGGGGTTTATGACTTGGACTAAGGTTTGGTTGGCTGACTTAGATTATGACTCGGACTAGGGTTTAGTGGGTTGACTTGGACTAAGGTATACGACTTGAACTAGGGTTTAGTTGGCTGACTTGGACTGGGGTTTACAATTCGGGCTGAGGTTTGGTTGACTGACTTGGATTATGACTCGGACTAGGGTTTAGTTGGCTGACTTGGACTGGGGTTTACGACTCGGACTGAGGTTTAGTTGGTGGATTCGGTTTAATGTTTACCCATTAGTTTCCCCTTAGGTTCTCACCATTAGATATCTAGACCTCCTCACCATTAGGCTCCTGGGTCTATGGACTCCCTGAGGTTTCCAACACAAACAGGACCAGTTTCCCAGAGTGTGCTGGCTCCCTTAGGTCATCAGCCCCAAGTGGAACTATCACGGTCACCGGTACAGAGAAATCTCCAGTATGGGTACCCCTACACGCTCCGCACTCCTTAACTCTTAGGTCCGGGAATAGGACTGCACTCGTGGATATATACACACTCATCATGGCAGCCCTCTTAAAGGGGTGCCCCCGTATAATCCCCCACAGTATAATAGCAAGATATTGTCGTCTACCCTATGATTTCATACAAAACATACGAAAGACAAGTAAAGCTAGAACCACACAACACTTAGCATCGTAAGCACCATCCCCCTCCAACGTGGCTAACCTAACAGGGCTCAACTCTCGATGAAATTAGTCTTCCCCAGTGGAGTCGCCATCTGTCACAACCCGGAAATCGTGACGCAATGACCGACTCACCTACACTTATGATCGAATTGCTTTCAGCCGTCTGGAGTAGCCACCTACATTTTTTAGGAATATAGGGAAACCTAAGGAATGGCTGGTCGGACGTCAGGGATATGGGTTCGGGAGTTGGTTACACGCTAGGGGCATAGGGGCCCCCCCAGCATGCCTATCACTTGATAGTTACCCTTAGCTAGCCATATGAGAAGAGGGACAATGCTTGTATTTGGGGTGTGTTTTTGGTCTAAGTCTTGGGAAGAAGGAGTTTCAGGTAAGGTGTTCTGAGAGTTTTGGGATTTAAGATTTGAGGAATTTGGGATTTGAATTGATAGAGGTGTGCCCTCTAGGCCTACGTACCTCGGCTTTAGAGGGTTCAAAGTCTACGTAGTTCTGGGATTTAGGCGGGTGGGGAGTTAGGCTGGCTGTGGTCTCATCTTTTTAGCCGAGTCATGCTCGGTCAAGAGGTTTCGGCCGAGACAGACTCGACCTTGGGTGGGGTCTCGGTTTCTTTCCGGCTGAGGACTACTAGGCTAAGAGGGGATTCAGGGAGGGATCGTGCTTGACGATGCGAACAATACTATGCTAATTATGAAAAGAAAAGGAGACCAACCAACCTAGATCCTGAAGCGAGTAGATGCCTCTTGCTTGTAGACCAGTACTTCTGCTTGCCCTTCAATCTGGACTCGGGACGCTTCCTTCCTTTCTTAGCAATCGTCAGCTTTTCGTTTCCGCTGTTCTTCCCTTCTCCTCCTCTTTTTTCCTCTTTCTCTTCGTAGCAGGGGTTTATATAGGGTTGAGTAGTGGTTGGGTGGCCTCCCTTGGGCTTCGCAGGGTAGTAGTTGTTGGGCTAGAAACAGAGGCGGCTCCGCGTGTGTGGGGGGGTAGTTAAGATTCCTAAGATCCTGGGCGACTTGGCTGTGGATTGGATAGGGTTGACTCGGTCTCGGTTAAGATTCACCAAAGATCCCGGACCACTCGGCTGAGAATCGGCGTCGTGGATGAGGCAGACTCGGTCTCGTCTTCAGTTTTTCCAGTCTTGGTTTGACTGAGTCCAGGTGGCCTTTAGGCGGGACAGGGTTGACTCGGGGTTGACTCTAAGGAGGGAGGTCTGGCCCATTCTGAAAGATTGGGCCGGACCGATTTGGGGTACAACAATAATATTACAATGATATTATTAGTGCCATGTCAATAAAAAATGTTACGTTAGTAACAAAGACTAAAAATAAAAAAAATTTAGGGATTAAAAATGAATATTTTTATAGAGATGAAAAATAAAAATAAATTATATGATCTAAAAAAACTAACATATTTGCAAGCATGAACAAATATTTAAGTCTTAAATATAATGCATAAATTTAATTTAAAATTAATATAAAATAAAAATTTTAAGAAAAATAATTATTTAATAATGGATAACACATCTTATTGGATTTAAAACTAATATCACTTTATTGTAATTTTTGTTGACTCAAACACCTTACATACTACTCGAGACTTTAAGACTTTTATTAGAACTCATTACTCAAGTCATCAATCAATTGAGCAGAAATGCAAAGAGAATAGAAATTGTGAGTTTGAAATGGAAAGAGAGAAAGTTATGCAGGGTAGAAAGATATGAACTTATGTGTTGTACCTATATGAGTTGTATTATTAGGAATAGAAACAGGTTATGGCAAACAAAACTTTGTTAGGGTTAAGATTGACCTTATAAAGCATGATCTAACCTTTGTAGTCATCATAAGTTCTTTCTTTTATATAAACCTAACTTTACATGCATATTTACATACAATTATATTGCTTACAACAATCCATGTACTTAGTAAAGTTAGCACTCGAATCATTCGTATGTTGTAAATGATTAAATGAAAAAAAATAATCGATCTCTCCTTAAATTTATAGTAATCAATCAATCTCTCCTTAAATTTATAGTAATCAAGATAAGTTCATCAATTGCTTCTCTTATTAATAGACAATTTGTCCTAAACAAACTAATAGAATTTTTGAATTTAGTCTTTGAACAATATTATACCCTACAAAGACCTAATTTGTCAATAAATTATCTTAAGAGTTCGATTTTGTTAGGTTAGGTTATATTTCTACACAGGTAGGTAGAATTGTTTTTCAACTTATCATTAAACCATTAGATGATTACACATTTATAAATCTAAATTCACTTGATTGAAGCTCGTTTGTAGATATATCACCATTATAGCCATGAGTTGATAGTTATAAAGAATTATATGGCTAAACCAGATTGGTATTTTAAGTTATTACACTCTTATAGAGAGGTCAACCAATGTGTTGCCCATTTAGTCAAGATGGGATGTCATCTAACGATGCTCTAGTAATTTTGCTCGAACCTCTTGTATCATTGAGACATCTTCTCCTAGCATATGCTTTGGGGACCTTGTTTAGTCGGGTTTGGTTTCTTTTGTTTTTTTTTATCCCTTGTAAACAAAAAAACAAATTCTAATTGACTTTACATACTCTTGCTAATTAGGAAAAGGGTACTTTTCACACAATAAAAAAACTACATTTGATAATAAAGTAGTAAAAATATGAATATCAAAAGTAGAAAAGAGAAGAGTATATAGACCTAATCACACAATCCTTATGAAACTAAGTTTTGAGTAACCTCAAACTATAATTTTGCTCCTCATCGGAGGCATGAAAATGAAAAAAACAAAGAAGAAAAATAATAGAATTAGAAGAGAGAACTAACCCTAGCCGTCAAGTGTTAGAAACTTGGTTTAATACATAATGCAAATAAGAGTCCTTAATTAAGAACCAAAACAACCGGTACAAATTTCTCTCCTAAATATTTTTAAATCCCTTTTATAAGTAGCATTTTTAGAAACTTCGCCTAATACATATTGAAAATAAATGAGTCCTTAATTAAGGCTCAAAATACTAAACAACATATTATTATTTCTAATTAAGACTAAAGACAAAATAAAATATCTTGATCTAATTTCTTGGTAGTCCACGAATGTTACACTCAACAACAAGATACGGTGAATAATTTTGACTTCTTGTTTCCTTCCTTCATATTTGATCCCAATTTAGCTCTCATTTGATTTCAGGTTGATGATTTTGCTTCTTACATAAACATAAATAAAAAAAATACCAACATAAATAAGAAAGATAAAATATGCAATTTAATAAAAAAAAAATCTTTAAATGTACTAAAATGTACATAAAGAATGAAAATTTATATCTAAAATGTGATGCTTCAATTAAAAAAAAAAAAAGTCCATATCTTTAAAGGTTACAAGAGAAGTAACCGTATTAAGAATGAATAATAATTAATGAAACGATTTCTTTTTTCTTCAAAAGAGATATCCCCGTTAAATTAATTGAAAATTAAAAAATATAACATGGTTTATTTTTATATTTCCTATTTTGAATATCTATAATTGTGAATTAAATATTCAATAACTAAAGAAATTCTTTTAAAATGAAGAATTTGAAGAATGGTTCATAAAAAATTATGCAGGTAGCTGTATAAGATTTTGATAATTTAAGACATTAAATTTAAAAATGGATATATCAATGCCCTTAAGCAATAGAATTACCAAATTTCAACACACGTCCATATTTAGTGGTTATATAATCACTTAAAATATCATAAATATTTTTCTTTCAATTTTAACCATTTAAATATGATTTAATACACTAAAAAAATTAAGTTTGGCGACCACAAAATTCGGTCGCTAAACTTCAAAAATTGGTCGCTAATTTTGGATTTTGGTGGCTAAATGGTTTAGCGACTGCATTAGTGACCGATATTTTTCGTAGCAAAATCCGTAGTTGCTAAGCAATTTAGCGACCAAATTGCTTTCAATGGCTAATTGGAGGCTGAAAACCTGGTCGCTAAATCGTTCGCTATTTTAGTTTTTTAAAAAAATGCATTAATCAGTTACTAAGTTTTTATTTTTAATTATTTGACATAAAAAAATGGACACTAATTTTGGATTTTTATTTTGAACAATTTGATTGCTAATTTAGTCGTTAATTTTGAATTTTTATTTTAACCAATTTTGTCGCTAATTCAGTCACTAAAACTTTTTTTTTAAAACTAAATTGCGTGGTGGTCGATTAAGTGGTGGTTGGAGGTGGGGAGGCCTATTGAAGGGAATGAGGGAGAACGAAGAAGAAAGAGAGGGATAGGGGAGGGAGGAGAGAAAGGAAGGGAGGGAAAAGAGGAGAGATGGGATGGAGAAGAGGTGGTGGAAGAGAGAAACGAAGGAAGGGGAGGAAACGAACGTGGCAACAACGATGGCGGAGGTGCCGATGGAGGTGGTGATGGCAGAGTGGAGGGAGGGAGGAGAGGAGAGAGTGAGTGAAAGGTATAGGGAGGGAGGAGAGAAGTGTTTAAATAAATAAGTCGCTATTTATTTATTTATATATTTTTAAAATAAATAATAATTCAAAAGCCACTAATATTCTTTTAAATTATTTTTGACGTTTTATTTTCAGTTGATAAATCAATCACTAATAAATTCCTTTTGTTTGACATAAATCAGTCTCTAAATCGGTTGCTAATTTGTTTTTTATTTTTTCCAATTGTTGTTGCTAATAATACATTTTTTAATTATTTTTGATGTTTTACTTTTGGTCGCCAATTTGTTTTTTTTATTTTTATTTTTTCTGAATTTCGGTCACAAAATTTAACTTTTTTTTTCTTTTTATTTCATTGCTAATAACTCCTTTTTAAAATTATATTTTAACATTATAATTTCAGTTGCTATTTTTATCGCTATTTAGCAATGGATATTTTTGGTCGCTAATTTCTGTCACTAAAAATGTTTTTATTGTAATGATAGTCTATAGTAATAGTTTTATTTTTTAGCATAAAAAATATTCGATATCATTTAATTATCTCTATCTCTCCCTCCTTCTCTCTCTTTCTTTATATATATATATATATATATATATATTCCACATGTTCTAAGAGTTACTGTTCTTGCTTTTTATTTTCTTTTAATCTAATAATTCTACCAAGCAATTCATACGTGACCATTAGATTAAAAAAATGAAGAGAGATGATGAAAATTAACTTTTTTAGAGTGACTTTTGGAGTAAGTGAATCCCTTCTCACACATATATATGTGTATATATATATATGAGTATTCATAATCAATCCAATTCAAAATAAATTTGCAAACCGATCCATTGAAAATAGAAACAAATCAAAAATTGTTTAGATTTTTTTAGACTATTTTCTTGCTCAACTATTCGAATCTTAGATGAGGTTTGTAAAACCAAAATCAATCTAAATCCAACCGACACTTTTAATACATATAGATTATTATGTGTTTTATAAAAAAAAATTTATATGTTTTTTATGTTTTTTCAGTTTCATTGATATTTATATTATAATTTTTATGTATGCAACCAACATAGAAAAATTATATATACTTTGTTCTTCATAACTTTTATTTTGAATATGTATGTTCTTATATCTTTAGGAAGAAAAAAAAGCTATGTTATAGGATAATTAATTAAGATATTATTTTTTATATTTCATATTTTTGTTTTAACTAAGTTATTAATATATTTAAACTTAAAGATAATTAACTTATTTTAAAAAAAAGTTCAATTTTGAGTTAAAGACTTTTAGTAATAAAAAATTAAAATATTGGTAAAGATATATTGATAAAAATTGAATCTTCCACTTTAATTTAAACTACATTTTATCGGATTGAATTAAATATTTTTTTAAAAAATAATCCAAATCCAACATCGATCTTTAGAGCAGATTTTTTTTCACTTAAAAACAATCCAAACGATATGCAAACACCCTTTGCGTCTGATTTAAAGTATCTAATCATGTACAATCAATATATACTTTATACAATTAATGTATTTATGAACACATGGTAGGCAATAATATTTTTAAATATGTCATTCATTTCTTTTTATTTATTACTCTAACTTTTCCTACGTACTGGTGTTTACTTTTGATTCTTGATAAGTGTACAAAATAACTATTAAAAAGGTAAACAGAAAATTGTGATTTAAAATAGTAATTTTACACTTTTAAATTAACAAATAATTAAAATAAATATTTTATTTTTTAAATTATTAATAAAAAGGATGTATGGAATATTCAAATTATTACTCTAAACTTTTAAAGAGGATATTAATTTTTGTTCGTCAAAGCAAATGATAAAAATCCGTCCTACGATGAATGAGGCATGAAGTAAATCTTAAGAGAGATATTTTATTTTAAATAAGAGAGTTATATGTCAATTTTTTTTTTGTCAAAATACGTAATTTTTTATTTTATTAAAATTAACAACAAATAAATTTTGATTGATGAGTCTAAAACTTCACTTTTAGTAATTTTCCTTCTGGATTGATCCACTAAATATACACTCTTGAAAAAATATATAAAAAAACAAAAATAATTAGTTGCGATCGTTGATCTTCGTTTGCTTTTGTTCACAAACATTGAATTGCTTATCGAAGCACCCACTTACACATTTAACTCGTTGTAAGTAAGTCTGAATTTAAAAACTGTACAAAAGTTATGGTTGTTTCACCTACTTTGCAATCTGTCACTGTGAAACTTATGTATGCTATTATGAATTTTCAATATATATTCGGTGTTTGAAGAGGTTGGCTAAAGCAGGTAAGGATCCATACGCCCTTTTTTATCTCTTTTGTTACTAAAGGGAAGGATATTTTTTTTTTTCTAGAATTTTTTTAGATGAGTTTTAAAAGCTCCCTAAAATTAGGATAAGTTTCAACTTCCAAGACTTTATCAATACTTATAAAAATAATTATAAATTATTTACCAACATAATTCTCACTTTAATAATGAAATTCAAATTCATATTTTTGTAAAATATGAACCATATTATCTTTACCAATTAAACTATCATTTGTTAGTTACATACTACCAGAGCTGGGGAACAATTCTTTTGTGGCATATGATGAAAAATTGAAAGATTACGGCGAAGGCCAGTAACAAAGTTCATATAGAAAAATAATTTATTTATGATGGACAAGTTTCATTAAGTAATATAGCTGAGGTGTGTTAGCCTTCCAAAATACGGACACCACATGAAACCTGCATAGAAATTATTTAACACATAAAATATAATAAATTTTAAAAGTTATAGAACATAATATAATTATAATAGAATATGTAATGTTTGTATAAAGATTCAAATACATATTCTATTCCTATATTTTTCTTTTGATTTTATTTTTGGTCTTTATATTTTAAAAGTTTAATTTTTTATCCTTTTAATTGAATAAATTTAGGTTTCGACCCATATATTTTATTTTGGTTTTAGTTTAGCTAAATTATATTTTTGGTATCTTATTTTATTGTAAAAAATATTTTTATCTTTTATATTTTAATTTTTTAACTTTTAAATTTGATTTAATATCATTCTTTCAAAATTATGATATTTTTTGAATTGGAGACATGATTTTAAACTCTTCTTTTTATTAATTTAAGAAATAAAATTTATCACATTATATATATCTATATAAAAATTATGAAATATAATTAATATTTAATATAAAAAATAATATATTTATTTATATAAAAATTATGAAATTTAACTAATATTTAATATAAAAAATGCCATAAATAAAGTAAATAGTGTAAAAAACGAGTTTTACAAACAACAAAGAAAACCAAAAAGAGATCTCACAATTACTTGTAAGACTCTCACTTTTGACCGCCATTATTTTATATCTTGCAAAGCACATGTTTGGCATATTATTAGTAGTAAACTGAAAACCAAAACCAAAACTTTTAAAACTTCGTAAGAACTAAAAATAAAATTATTTTTAGTAAATGTGATTTTTGAAGTATAAAATGTATTTAAATTTGGTGTAAAAAATTAATTGAAATAGAAAATAATATTTTAAAATATTACTATAAGATTTTTTTGATTTTATTATTAATTTTAGCTACCATTTAAATGAGTAGGTAAGTCTTAACTAATTAATTATTAATGAACTAGAATATTATTTTTTTCTAGTTAAATTTAAGTTATGTTCATTTATAATATTATTACTACAAATTAATTACAAAATAACTATAAATTTTAAAAATTTACTACAAATTAACAAAGATTATTTTCTTAACTAATTTGCTATTTATTTCATGCTATCATTAATATTATAATAATTTTGTAGCTAATTATTTGTATTAGAAATTAGCTATGAAATAACTATTGATTTTAAAATTAGTCACAAAATTATTTGGTAATAAGTTTTATTTTTTTAATAATATATGTATTTATTGTCACATTTTCATTTATATGAATAAAAGTTAAAAAATAAAGTTATAAATTTATAAATTTATTTAAATAAAAACGTGTTAGTTACCCATTAAATATACAACCGATAAAGTACAACTATTTAGCAGGACCTCGTACTGTCTTCTTTCAGCTGACCTAAAGCAAACCAACATGCATGCATTTTTCACACATTAAATACAACGACGACTATTTCAGATTTTAACCCAAAAAAAATCAGTTGAATAAATTAACTCTGCCCTTCTGCCCACAGCACAGATCCAGCAACGTGTCTCCCGCAAGTTGTTGTGTAAATAAATGTTATGGTTCCACTCCAAACTCAGGCAAAAAAGTGCAAATATAGTACTATTGATGTTAAAATGCAAGAATCTCTCTCCTTCTCCGTGTGAATTACAAACTTTAATATTATTAAAACAATAATGTATAATATATTTAAAATATATTAACACTTTTTTACAATAAAGATATATTTATGGTAAAGAAATTACATACAAAACACTAATTACTTATTTATATGTATATTATATTCAATTGACATAAAATCGATTCAAAAAACATTTTTTAAATCAACTGTATCAATTTTTAGATTGGTTATTCCTTAAAAAAATCATTAATTAGCTTTGTCCAAAAGTTTGTGCTAGTCAATGAAAATATATGCAAAATTGTTATTAGCGTTAATTTTTGCGTCAGCGATGAGTTTGACATTAAAACAAAGCAACATTGTGCGTCCATTTTATACGTGGATGCTAATTTGCGCTTGCTATTGACAAAATAAAATTACCGACTGTAGTCCCTACTCCATTGTTATCACCAACTCCATAAAAAACTGGAGTTGTTATAGGCTTTGCCTAGCTTCTGGAATTGCCTACTCAACTTTAATGACACTATTGTCAGAAGCAGTATTAGACGATGAAGAAGAACCTCAAGACTTCTAAGTGAACACCCCACGATGAACATTTATAGACAAGCCTATAGACATAAACTCATCATTTGCTCTTATCACCAACAACATTTTTTCATATGCCAATCCTAACTAGCAATTGAATCTTGTGACACTCCTCGTAATCTATTTATTAATAATTAAATAATTATTTAAATAAATAATTTAAAACTTTCAAACGTCATATATAATTCATCCATTTGTAAAAGATTCATATAATGATTCTCATCATACCGAAAATAAACTTATTAAATTATAAGTATCTCCTAGCTCTCAAAAACTAATTTAACTATTAAATCTAAAAAGAAATTCATAAATCTTAACAAAAAATCAAATTATAATATTTTCTTGATATCACACGTCCTATCATAGTAGAACAAAAATCTAAAATAAACTAAGATAAAACAAACAATAGCACAAGGAGTCCAACTTACTCTTCTTGTCTTTGCTCGTCCTCACTTGCAAATGACATTTAACTTAAACACAAACAAGATATAAACAAAAATAGAGTGAGAATACATCTTAGTGCCACAAAGGAATACCTTAACAAGGTTGGGTAGCATACACAACGACAACAACATATATAAATCAAAGCACTCGCAATTAACAATATTTGTTTATGCACATGCAGTGATAATGATGCATCCTACTCACTACTCCATATGCATGTGTTACCAACTCAAGTAGTGATAGTAGGCTAGGGGCAACCATACTAATATTTGCCTTTGTGGTTAGTCATGCCATGCTAGCATGATATCTTCTAGTAGCATGTCAGGATCTATTTAAATTTGTAAGTATGCTCTGGCATGTAGGATCAGACACGACCATTAGAAATTAACTATCAAGTAGCCCTTAGAAGGTCTAGTGACCTTACCAATTAGGTTCGCATATACTTTCTTACATCACTAGTTGCATTATGTGATGGATGTCAAACAATAAATTTCTTTTATATTCTCTTCCAAATTGGGCTGATGAAAGCCATTCTCACTCCCTCTCGAGCTAGGCAGCTCATCCCACTAAACCCATAAAATTAGTGAGCACCATTCTCACATCTCACAAGCCTAGGTAGCTCACTTAATAAGTGTTATTCGAGTTCCTTTCTCTCAATCTCTTGGCATAAGCAACTCGTGAACAATGACCCATTATCTCATTACTTATTTTCATATCTTTTCTCGTTCTTTCAAATGCAGTAATAGTCTATTTATAAACATATGTAGTTCACTAATAGCAAAGATATACATCTTAAGTCTATAGTTTAGGGGTACTTATTCACTAGGCCATCCTCGCCCATTGGAAGAGGACTACAAGGAGCCCTATACTAGCACTTGCCTGGAAAACCACCATGTTCACTCAATGAAAGAAGCCTTAGATAGCTCTTGCTCTCTTGCTCTCACACTCTTGTCCAATGAGTCATCTCACTTGCCCAACAAATGAAGTAACAAAGAATTCCAATGCTCTTATTTGCCCAGTGAGCCTCACACTCGCTCAATGAATAGAGCAACAAAGACTTGTCACTCTTTGATTTTCTCTCTCTTACTCGGCAACTCTATCACTCACCCATTGAGTTGAGCTACAAAGAGCTCTAATAGTCTTATTTTCCAAGCAAGCCTTGTGCTCGTCCATCGAATAGAGCCACAAATAGTTCTAATACTCTCATTTGCTCAATAAGACTCGTGCTCCCTAACAAATAGTCACAGAGAGTTCTTACTCCATGACTCTCACTCTTTCGCCTAATGAGACTACCTCTTGCCCAATAAGTAGAGCTAAAGAGACCTCTACTTTTAGACCCTCTCAATTTCCTTTAGCAAGGCTTATTGGTTGTGAGGGGAGCCATAGTTAGTTTCAAGGCTCGTCTTCACTTAATGAGCCTCTTAACTCGCACAAAGAATAGAGTCATAGAGATTTGGTATTCTCTACTTCTTGCACTCTTGGCCAACGAACCACAAAGAGTTCTTACTCTATGACTCCCACTCTTTCGCCCAACGAGACTACCTCCCGCCTAATGAATAGAGCAATAGAGACCTCTACTTTCAAACCCTCTCAATTTTTCCCAACAAGCCTTACTACCGGTGAAGGGAGCCATAGTGAGCTCCAAGGCTCGTATTCGCTTAGTGAGTCTTTCCACTCATGCAATAAATAGAGCCATGAAAAGTTATTGTTCTTTATTTCTTATACTCTTGACATCCAATGAGAATGATGACCAGTAGTTTGCATGCTTGCAATTTTTGCCCCAAAACTCAACCAAACTTAGGGAGAACTTTAGGCTTTTATGTTCCTATAATCTCTACCAACTCTAACACCTAAAAACACACATAACGTTGTGAAATTACTCAATTAAACACAGATTCATAGCAATCCCTAATTTTTGAAACAACTAAACTCTAACAACAAGAACAGTTAAGTAACTCAATCAATTCAAAGAAAATGCAAGACAACTCCATATGAAAATCATATATAACACAATAAGTCCAACAAGGTCTCAAGGATAACTCCTCTATCCATACTTACATAAAGATAACCCACAGTGAGATAAACTCACTCCCCTTTATCTAGTAAGCAAAATAGTAGTAGAAAACACAAGAATGCTCCGTATGGAATTTGTTCACGTTCCTTGAAAGGTTCCAATACATGTTTTCTTTCCTTTCTCTCAACTGTAGAAATGACACTTGTGAAAATTGACCTAACAAAAAAAATGACTTTGACGTATAAAGGGTCACAACAATATTTCACCTAATGGGTCTAAACACTTTTTTTTTTATCAAAGCAAGCCCAATCGATCTATTCTTAATTTAGTTAATAAAAAATCAATTTAAAGCTCACATATATTTTCTCAAATTAATGTTTATTTAATATAATTAGCGACAATATAAATTAATCAATCACTTAATAATAATAATAATAATAATAACAACAACAACAATAATAATAACAATAATGACAACAGCAACAATAATAATAATAATTAAAGAGCAATATTTATAAACAATAATAAATAGAATAAAAATTGAGGTGTTATAAATCTCTTGCGTCCTACTCGTTGAGACCTCATCAATTTGCAATTTCATCTAGCTAGGATGTTGATTTTGGGAAGTCTAGCATTGCTTACGTCAATTCTTGGGGTGCGGCTTATATATTTGTTGAACAACCTCACTTATCACCAAGTCGGGAATGTGGCTTCTAACTTTGCTGACTTGGTGGTGGTAGGCAAGAGAATAGAGGTGAGCATTCGACGAGGAAAGTTCGCCCAAACCAATAGGGTCGTTGGCTTCGCCAAGAAGACGACATCAGAAAAGAAGAAGGGTGAGACTAATGTTGGCTAATCAAACCCACCTTCCTCAAACCAAGATAAACACTTCTTCACTCCCACTCGGATGGGATCCCCCTAGTAGTAGCATAGTCGACACCGTACATCCTACCAACCCAATTGCAAGCAGATGGGGCTACCACCAATCCTAGGCCAACATAGCAGTCTGGAAAAAGGTCACACAGGGTGCTAACACCAATCCCCATGACCTATACCAAGATTTTTCCCCTATTCTTGGAACAAAAGCTAATAGAGGTGGCTCCCCTAAAGCCTCTTGAACCTCCATACCTGGGGAGTTATGACCCCAATGCCAGGTGCGATTACCATGGCGAGCCATGGGACATGCCACCGAAAGATGCTTGAGTTTGAAGCATAAGGTCCGGGATCTTTTGGACAACGAACTCCTTGGGTTTGAAGACAAAGGACCCAACGTGCATAATAATCCCCTCTCGACCCACGATACTACGGCAGACAATACCATAAGCCACATGGATGAGAGGGTTATGAGTCCCAATAGGAGAAGGGATGGAGAACCCAGACAGACCGTAGATTCGACTAACCAGGTGGAGGAACGATCCCACCTATATTAGCCAGACGATGTCACCATAGTTGCATACATTGAGGGAAGTGACAACCCTCGCTCCAAACCGTTAATTATTCAATATAATTTGGCTCCCAGACTTGCGCCTTTTATCATACAGGTCGCGACCAAGCCTGTTTATAATAATAATGCGGTACCATGGAGGTATCCGACAGAGGAACCATAGGCACCTCAAATAAAAAGAAGAGACTACAACCCTGAAATCACCAATATAGCCGAACAGGGCATCACACGAGCGGGAGGATATGCTCCTTAAGAAGCCTTGAGAAATAAAGAACCGACCCCTATGAAAAAAGAAGAAACAATAGAGTCGCCCAAAAGAATGGTGATGGAAGAAGAGGCTTAAGAGTTTCTTAATGTAATCTGACACAACGAGTATGAGATACTAGACCAATTGTATAAAACACCCGTGTGAATCTTGCTCCTTTCGCTGTTGATCAACTCGAAAAGCCATCGGGAACTCCTCCTAAAGATTTTAAACGAAGCCCATGTACCCCCAAGATATTACACCAGTAAAATTAGGGGTATTATCAACAACATCACTACGAGTCGTCACCTGTCGTTCTCTAAAGAAGAGGTCCCAGACGAGGGCAAAAGCCATAATCATCCCTTTCATATTGCAGTCAAGTGCGGAAACTACATGATAGCAAGGATGTTGATAGACAATGGGTCCTCGCTCAACGTCATGCCAAAAACCACACTGGACAAACTCTACTTCCTTGGCGCCATCTTGAGAAACAGTCCAGTGGTGGTTAGGGCTTTTGACGACTCCAAACAAGAAGTGATGGGAAAAATCACTCTCCCAATACGCATAGGGCCAACAACATTTGACATCACCTTCCAGGTGATAGATATCTGGCCAACATATAGTTGTCTGTTGGGCCGACCCTAGATACATGCTGCGGGGGTAGTCCCTTCATCACTACACCAGAAAGTCAAATTCATAATCGATGGACAACTGATCAGCGTCTTGGGAGAGAAAGAAAAATTGGTCAGCACACCCTTTCCCACATAATACATAGAAGAAGATGAAGAAGCTCTAGAAACCTCTTTTCAAGCACTTGAAATAGTAGGTACAACCAGCATCGAAACAAGAAGGGGTGACATCAAGCCATCCAAAGGTGCAATTATGGCGGCAAAAGTGATGATCACTAATGGCTTCGAACTCGACAAAGGGTTGGGAAGAAGACTCGACGGCATGGCCAACCTAGTGGCAATACAAGAAAATCCAGGACAAGCCGGACTCGGCTATAACGGGGCCGCAAGAAAAGCAAAGTCAGGGTGGAAGGTCCAAAGCAAGCAACAGGCAAGGGCTAGCCTCTACTACCGCTTCATTAGTGGGGGCATCATGATTCTAGGACACAAAGAGATGGTAGAAGATCAACCGACAGAGTCGGCAGAGTGGGTGTACCCCATGGTGCAAGAGTTGGAGAATTGGACTGCCGAAGCGTTGCTCGAACCAACCTTCTGGAAAATGTAATGAAAAACATGTAAAAAAAAGGAGGGCCTGATGAGCCACAAATTATGCAGCTTTTATGGACCTAAGAAGGATGTTTACAAGACTATTTTGTGTTTAAGAATTGAGTGATAGCTGAGATTCACATTATGGACAGAAAAATAGAGAAAATACAAATCGGTGCTAATTCAAGGATCTTAGCTAACTCTTCCTTCTTGTAGGAATCAGCTGAGTGTTCTCAAGTCCTTCATAAGAAGACTCGGCCGAGATGAAGTCGTCTCGGCCAAGACGGACTCCATCTTGGCCAGACTAGATCAGGCCAGGCTTCATGGCCCAGCAACCCAAGTAGGAGCAATCAAATAAAGGAGCAGCTCAAAGACGCTATCCACGTCAGCTGTCCAGCTCAAGACCACCTCACCTCAGCTCAACTCGGCCACGTCACTTCTAGAGTAGCTTACAACATGAGTTACGTAAGGATAGGATTGGCAATTCATGTTGTAATTCTGTTAGGAATCGTTAGAGCAGGCAGTCGGCTGTATATATATATAGGAGGAGTTGTGCACTTTTTAGGGGTCTTTGAATTCATTCTCAATACACTCTCATTATATCCATTTCCTCACTCTCATTTCTCTTCGTTTTCGGTGGTGCACGATGCTGCTTTGGTGTTTCTCTCGATCGAGGAAATGCAAGTCTGAGACTAGGAAGCCGAAGTTTGTCAGAGGGGACTGATTGGGATTCCCAACACACTCTGGTGAATCTGATCCTCAGCACTCAGGCTATTGAAGGTGAACCACCACCATCAACCATGACGATCGTCATGGAAGATGGGTCTACCTGAATTCAGACCACTGTGTTTGTACTCTGTTTTCTATTAATCAATTTCGTTCTACATTTCTCATCTTCGTTTTCTTCCTCTTCCTTAATTCATGATTTAATCTGCGATTGCATTTGAATTGTGAACGATGTTAAGCTAAGCCGATTGGAACTAGTTTAACTAATTCAGTAGGTAATCATTTAACGATTGTTAATCGAGAACCTAAATCAGCTTTGAACTTAATCCATGCCAACTGATGAGGTAGCGATTGCGTAATTCCTCGGTATGGTAATAGACGAACCTTTGGCGATATCCATAAGACTTCCCTAGGCTAATATGAACTGAGCACTAGAGTACGGACATTGGACTGGACTTGGACTAATAGACATGAACACGAACACAGTTATATCATAATAATAATAATAGTAAACCAGTAGCGTTAGTATATGTTCAATTCATTCATAGTTTGGTTTATTTTCTGTTTTACTTGCATTTCAACCTCCCCCTTGTTTACTGCTTTTCAGTCCGAGACAGAGATAGTCCATCTCTGTAGCGTCTGTCTGTACTCAACAGAAACCAAGCCGGATTGATCTCTGCCGAGATCATCTCGGCTCAGTCTCTGCCAAGGCAAGTCAATACTCTACCTCTCAGATTCTACATCATTTCACTTCACACCGAATCACATTTGAGCACACTATGTCCTTGAGAAGAATCGACCTAGGGTTGACTATACTATAGTTAGCTTTAGTTATTTGGTGCCCGTTAAGAAGACTAAAAACGTGTCTATCAGGTCCTAGAGGCCACTTCCAAACAATACAATAAATAATAAAAGTTGTGTATATTTCCACTTATATTCTTGCGTAGTCGTTCTTCTTTCATTTTTCATTTTCATTTGCATTAGAGTCGCGTCTGAAGCATGTTTCTTTTCCTACTTTCTTTTAAAATACGAACACAATAATAATCATCCCAAACATAGAAACCTTCCCCCAAATCAATAACACGGCCCTTGAGCCCGATGACATTGACGAATCTAGTAGGCAAGACGAAGGGGAAGAGACGGAGGAAGAAGCCTTAAGAGAACTTGAAAGGTTGTTAGAACAAGAAAGGCCAAAGTTCCAGTCTGGCATTGAAGAGCTAGAGATAATTAATCTTGGCAAAGGAGAAGAAACCAGAGAAATACAGATAGGCAAACTAACCCCACCAGATTTCAAGCAAAGGTTGACAGAGCTCCTAAGAGAATACGAGGATATTTTTGCGTGGTCTTATCAAGATATGCCAAGACTAGACACTGTCATTGTCGAACATAGGCTACCCTTAATCCCCAACGCCATCCCAATACCAATTGAGGAGAATGAAGCCAAAAGTGGCCTTGAAAATCAAAGAAGAAGTGGAAAAGCAGTGGAAGGCCGGTTTCCTGGTAGTGGCGGAATACCCTTAATGGGTGGCCAACATCATGCCAATCCCCAAGAAGGATGGGAAAGTGCAAATGCGCGTTGATTATAGGGATCTCAATAGAGCAAGCCTAAAGGATAATTTTCCTTTACCCCACATTGACCTGTTGGTGGATAACACTACTCAACACTTCTGTTATTCCTTCATGGATGGATTCTCTGGATACAACCAAATCCGGATGGCCCCTGAGGACAAGGAGAAAACCACTTTCATCACCACGTAGGGAACATTCTGCTACAAGGTCATGCCATTTGGACTCAAGAATGTCAGGGCAACCTATCAAAGGGCCATGGCCACCCTCTTCCACGACATGATGCATAACGAAGTGGAAGTCTATGTGGACGATATGATTGCCAAGTTAAAAACACCAGGGCAACACATTGATGACTTGCGTAAACTTTTCAAAAGGCTGCAAAAATACCACCTCAGGCTAAACCCCACCAAGTGCACTTTTGGAGTTGGAACGAGGAAGTTATAGGAATTTATAGTCAATGAAAGAAGGATCGAACTAGACCAGCATAAAGTCAAGGCCATCCGGGACATGCCGGCCCCAAAAACTAAAATAGAAGTAAGAGGCTTCCTAAGAAGGGTCAACTACATAGCCCAATTCATCTCTTAATTGACGACTACCTACAACCCAATATTTAAACTCCTACGAAAGAACCAAAAGATGGAATGGAATCAAGAATGCCAAGAAGCCTTCGAAAAGTCAAGCAGTACCTGGAGTCACCTCCTATTCTCGTTTCAACAGTACCCAGTAAACCCCTAATATTGTACCTAACATTGTTGAAGGAATCCATGGAAGGCATCCTGGGACAACAAAATGATTCCAAGAAAGAACAAGCCATCTATTATCATAATAAGAAGTTCACAGGATGCGAACAGAGGTACTCGGAACTAGAGCGAACATGTTGCGCTTTGGTCTAGGCTACGAAGAGGTTAAGGCAATACACGCTGGCTCACACCACACGGTTGATTGAAAAAATGGATCCTCTCAAGTATATCTTTGAAAAGCCAGCACTAACAGGGTAAATAGCACGATGGAAAATGGCTCTGTCGGAATACGACATAGTTTATACAAGTCAGAAAGCCATTAAAGGAAGCACTCTAGTGGAGCAGCTAGCCTATCACCCTCTGGATGAATACCATACCCTCTCACATGAATTTCCAGACGAGCATATCATGATGGCAAAAAATGATGAACAGGAGGTTGAATTAGACGAGTCGAAACTTTGGTTCGATGGAGCCTCGAACTTGCTGGGAAATGGGATAGGAGTCGTATTGGCATCCCCAAAAGGTTAATATTTTCCCTCCTCGGCAAGGCTGGGTTTCGATTGCACCAACAATATGGGAGAATACGAGGCTTGTGCCATGGGAATCACAATGGCCATCGAACACCAAGTCAGCAGGCTTAAGGTCTTTGGTGATTTGGTGTTAGTAAGCTACCAACTCCGCAGAGAGTGGGAAACACAAGACGCCAAGCTGGTCCCTTACCATGCGCACATAATGGCACTAAGGGAGCATTTTTATTAAATCTCCTTTCATTATGTCCCATGGGACGAAAATCAAATGGTTGATGCCCTAGCAACTCTGTCAGCCATGCTCCAAGTAAACTACGGCAAAGAAATGACCATACATGTCTAGCAGCAGACTAAGATGGCCCACTGCTAACAAGTAGGCAAGGCAGAAAATGATGGAAAACCCTGGTATCATGACATCAGGGAGTACTTAAAGAAGGGTGTCTATCCCCCGGAAGTAACTAAAAATGATAAGAGAACACTAAGGAGGCTAGCGACAGGCTTCCTCCTAAGTGGAGTAATCCTCTACAAAAGAAGTGCCGATTCGACTCTTCTATGTTGCGTAGATGACTGCAAAGCTCTAGAAATAATGTAAGAAGTTCATGGGGAGCCTTCGGCACTCATGCCAATGACCACGCCTTTGCCCACAAAATCCTTCGAACCGGATATTACTGGTCCAAGATGGAGTCAGACTGTTGTCGACATGTGAAAAGATGCGTGAAATGCCAGATGTATGCCAACAACATCCACATGGCACCCTCCGCCTTGCACAACCTAACCTCTCCATGGCCATTCTCCATGTGAGGATTAGACATGATTAGCCCGATAGAGCCCAAGGCATCTAATGCACACATATTCATCCTGGTAGCCATCGACTACTTCACAAAGTGGGTGGAAGCTACCTCATACGCTAATGTGACGAAAAGCATGGTGATTAAGTTTATCAAAAGGGACATCATATGCCGCTACGACCTTCCAGCTCGCATCACCACAGACAATGGAACAAAATTGAACAATAAGATGATTACCAAATAATGCGAACAATTCAAAATCAAGTATCATAACTCCACTCCCTACCGCCCCAAAATGAATGGAGCAGTAGAAGTAGCCAACAAAATCTTTAAAAAAATAATACAAAACATGGTGGTGACATACAAAGACTGGCATGACATGTTGTCCTACGCTCTGCATGGATACCAGACATTAATGCGCACGTCCACAAGGATAACCCCTACTCATTGGTGTACGGTATAAAGGCGGTTCTCCTGGTAGAAGTAGAAATACCCTCGCTGAGAGTCCTAGCCGAGGAAAAGTTGGATGAATCAGAATGGGTCCAGAGTCAACTAGACTAGCTGAACTTAATAGAAGAGAAACGCCTAACCGTTGTATGCCACAGGCAGCTGTACTAGTAGAGGATGAAGAACACCTTCGATAAAAGAGTCAAGCCTCGAGTGTTCAAGGAAGGGGACTTGGTACTTAAGAAGAGGCTACCCAACGTCAAGGACCTGTAGGGCAAGTAGGCTCCCAATTATGAGGGACCATATGTAGTCAAGCAAGAATTCTCAGGAGGAGCCTTGGTACTAACCGACCTAGAGGGACAAGAATTAATCCACCCAGTCAATAGAGACACAATCAAAATGTTTTATCCTTGAGGGTTCTATCAGGAAAGAATCTGAAGAATCAACCTCCAAGTCTCTAGGATGGAGGAGTTAACGCCGACTGATGCCAAGGAAAGCATTATTGATTTCCAACTAAAAGCATTAGGTCCACAATTGGTCTTAATTTGTACATCTTAAACAGCCTGCTAGATCCCCCAGTAGGGATCCGCCATTATATCACATATTCTTAATAAAAATAATATCCTTGTTACACAACAGGCCCTAATTCGTAAACACGCAATTCCCCAACACCGTAAGGAAGATGCATAAGGCCAAGCCAAAATTCGAAAACTTCGTTGCCACGGGTGAAACTCGCGAAGCCCAGGCTCAAATTGGGACCACCATAACGTGAACAGCACCCCCCCGTGGCCATTGCAAATTAGAATGATGTGCGTGATGAGTCGCAAATTATGCAACTTTTATGGACCTAAGAAGGATGCTCACAAGACTATCTTGTGCTTAAGAGCTGAGTGTTAGTTGAGATTCATATTATGGACCTAAAAATGTATGTGTTAATTCGAGGATCTTAGTTAACTCTTCTTTTCTTGCAGGATCAGCTGAGATGTTCTCGGGTCCATTATAAGAAGACTCGGCCGAGATGAAGTCGTCTCGACCAAGGCCGACTCCATCTCGGCCAAACTAGAACAGGCCAGGCTTCACGGCCCAGCAACCCGAGTAGGTGTAGTCCAATAAGGTGCGGCCCAAAGATGCTATCCACGTCAGTAGTCCAGCTCAGGTCCACCTCAGCTGCCACGTTACTTCTAGAGTAGCTTACAACGCAAGTTACGCAAAGGTAGAATAGGCAATTCATATTGTAATTCTGTTAGAAATCGTTAGGCGTAGCAAGTCATAGCTCGTGTATATAATAGGGGGAGTTATGCACTTTTTAGGGGTCTTTGAATTCATTCTCAATACACTCTCATTATATCCATTTCCTTGCTCTCGTTTCTCTCTATTTACGGTGGTGCACGGTGCTGCTTGGTGTTTCTCTCGATCGAGGAAATGCAGGCCTGAGACTGGGAAGCCGAAGTTTGTCAGAGGAGACTGATTGGGATTCCCAACACACTCTGGCGAATCTGATCCTCAGCGCTCAGGCTATTGGAGGTGAACCACCACCATCAACCATGGCGATCGTCGTGGAAGATGGGTCCACCTGAATTCAGACCACTGTGTTTCTACTATGTTTTCTATTGATCAATTTCATTCTGCATTTCTCATCTCCATTTCCATCCTCTCCTTTAATCCATGATTTAATCTACGATTGCAGTTGAATTGTGAAAAATGTTAAGCTAAGCCGATTGGAACTGGTTTAACTAATTCAGTAGGTAATCATCTAACGATTGTTAATCGAGAACCTAAAATCAGCTCTGAACTTAATCCCTACCAACTAATGAGGTAGCGATTACGTTATTCCTCGGTATGGTAATGGACTCACCTTTGGCGATTGCCATAAGACTTCCTTAGGCTGATATGGACTGAGAACTGGAGCGCAGACATTGGACTGGACTTGGACTAATAGAAATGAACACAAACACAGTTATATCATAATAATACTAATAGTAAACCAGTAGTGATAGTATATGTTCAATGCATTCATAGTTTAGTTTATTTTCTGTTTTACTTGCATTTCAACCCCCTCCTGTTTACTGCTTTTCAGTCCGAGACAGAGATAGTCCATCCCTGTAGCGTCTATCTACACTCAACCGAAACCAAGCTGGATGATCTCTGCCGAGATCATCTCAGCTCAGTCTCTGCCGAGGCAAGTCAATACTCTACATCTCAGATTCTACGTCATTTCGCTTCACACCGAATCATATTGAGCACAGTGTGTCCTTGAGAAGAATCGACCTAGGGTTGACTATACTATAGTTAGCTTTAGTTATTTGATGCTCGTTAAGACGACTGAAAACGAGTCTATCAAATTGGCGTCGTTGCTGGGGACACAAGTTCTTTTGTGTTTTCATGTGCCAAGTTAAGTGAAGTCGAATCCCGAGTCTATAGAGTGTATGTCAAACCATTTTATTGAGTCTTTTGAAATTGTCTGTGTCTGTCTTCTAGGCTTTTGATCCTAAATAAACAGCATGTTGATTGTTGTTAATTTCTCTGCATGAATTCACCGCCAAAAAAAAAAAGAAACAAACAAAAACCACAACAAAGCATTTATTTCTACAGTACATAGTGTTACCATTCTGTTTTGCATTTACCTCTGCATCTAACAATTGACTTGCATTTTTTTTTATGTTGCATTGTCATAAGTTTTATTAGGTAATTGACTGATAGTTATAGCTTACTATTTGTAAGTATTGTTCCAAATCCGATTCTTCTGCATAATGTGTAAAATGCAAGACTAGGAGTATTACTGACCTAGAGATAGAATTAACCTTACGTAGATTACGAAAATTTAGAAATACTGTAATAGATATTAGTAGTAGTTCAGATTCTGCCACCAATTCTAACCTGTCTTCCTCTAACACACTTGTTTCTAGTTCTAACATTTTTGTAGGGCCGAAACAGATGGAGAATAATGACAGAACACTGAAGGAACTGGCCACTCCAAACGTGGTGTATCAACCTTGGTGTATCCAATACCCACAGCTGGAGCCAGCTCAAACATATGAATTGAAGTCTGGTCTTATACACCCGTTGCCTAAATTTCATGGTCTTGCAGGAGAAGACCCCCACAAGCATCTGAAGGAATTCCATGTGGTTTGCTCCACAATGAGGCTGCAGGGGATATCGGAGGACTACATCAAAATGAAGGCATTCCCATTCTCCCTGGATGGAGCAGCAAAGGATTGGCTGTATCTTTAGTCAGTACTTTTCAACACCTGGGGAGACATGAAGCGCACGTTCCTGGAAAAGTTCTTTCCGGCATCTCGAACTGCGTCCATTAGGAAGGAGATATGTGGGATAAGGCAGCATACAGGAGAAACATTGCACGAGTACTGGGAAAGGTTTAACAAACTCTGTGCACCTGTCCACACCATTAGATCAGCGAACAGTTGCTGATCCAGTATTTCTATGAAGGACTATCAATGATGGACAGAAGCATGATAGACGCAACCAACGGAAGAGCCCTGATGGATAAAACGCCAGTATCAGCAAGGCATCTGATCTCTAATATGGCAAGCAACACACAACAGTTTGGGATCAGAGGGCCAAGTCAAACTCAGATGATGAGTGAAATCGGTGCAGCTTCCAACCAGAGACTGGAGAATCACCTGACCGAATTGACATCATTGGTGAGACAGCTTGCAGTTGGACAACACCAACCAACCATGGCAGCAAAGGTATGTGGCATATGTACTTCTATGGAGCACCCCACTGATATGTGCCCCACTCTTCAAGAAACCGAGTCAGACCAAACAAAGAACATTGGACCCATAGGTGGATTTCAGTACGGGAAACAGCCGTATCAGAATTGGCCATTTGACAGCCAACAACATGGGAGACAGCCATTTCAGCCAGGGCCGAATCAGGGGCCATACGCAACTCAACAATTCAGATCCATACTGAATACCTATCAGAGGCAAGAAAGTTATCAACAGCAACTCCGCAATATCAAGCACCACCTTTCCAACAGCAACAGCAACAACAGAGAATGCCTACCCAAGGCAACTCTCCATCTCTGGAAGACCTAATAAAACAGCTTGCAACCAGCAACCTGGAGTTCCAACAATTTGTGAGCTCTAGTAATATGCAGTTCCAGCAGAACATGACCACCACCATTCAAGACCTCAAAACGCAGATTGGGCAGCTAGCTAATACTGTGAGTCAATTACAGTCGGCAGGATCTAACAACCTTCCCTCTCAAACCATTCCAAATCCGAGAGGAAACGCCAGTGTAGTCACTCTTCGAAGTGGAAAAGAATTACCTCAACCTACACTACAGCAGTTGCCGAGATCAGCTGAAGTCGACTCTGAGCCAAATGCCGACTTGCAGTCTCGGCCAGATACAGCTATCCCATTGCCATTTCCATCTCGGATCATCGCAGCAAGAAAGCCAGAATCAGATGAATTGTTGAAGATGTTCCAAAAGGTGGAAATCAATATTCCACTCCTCAACGCTATTAAACAGGTCCCTAAGTACTCAAAATTCCTCAAGGAATTGTGCGTACACAAAAGGAGAAAGATAAAGGGGAGCAAGGAAATTGGAGGCGTGGTGTCGGCCCTGACAAGAAATGAAGAAATCACTGCAGGCGCTTCAACTTTGCCAAAGAAATGCAGAGACCCTGGAATCTTTTCTGTTCCATGCACCATCGGCGAATGCACTTTTGCCGATGCCATGTTGGACCTGGGAGCCTCAATCAATGTCATGCCCACATCAATCTACAGGTCCTTGAATTTTGGTGACTTAGAACCCACAGGGATGACCATTCAACTTGCAAATAGGAGTGTTGTCCAACCCCTGGGAGTTCTCGAGGATGTTCTCGTCCAAGTCAACGAACTAATATTTCCAGCTGATTTTTATGTGCTAGACATGGAGGACGAAACATCCGGGAAGGAATCCACCTTAATTTTGGGAAGACCTTTCTTGATGACAGCCCGAACAAAGATTGATGTGCATGTAGGGATGCTCTCGATGGAATTCGATGATACCATGGTGCAATTTAATATTTTCGAAGCTATGAAGCACCCAACCGAAGACCACTCTCTCTTTGGCATTGATTTACTTGATGAGATAGTTGAAGAATACCTTCAACTAAATGGCAGCAGTGAAAACATTGAGAAGTTTGCTGAGAGCGCTGAGGAGAGCAGCTGCCTAGGGGTTGCAGATGAAGAGGCCGACCATGAGGGAATACAAGACCTTCCCAACTCGGAGGACAATCATAGTGATACTGCTGACTTGGCCTTTGAAGTGGAATTGTCCGAATTACTAGACTAAGTCTGCAACCAAGAACATTCAGAGTATACAATTGATGTAGAAATCAAAGTCGTCGACGCTGAAATGTCTTCCATTGCACAATTAGCGACAATTTTCATGGACAAAATCAAGTCGGCCAAAGAAGACCGAGTCGAGGAAGAAATAAAAGTCAACTCGGCCGAAGAGTCAAATAGTAGGCTCGACACGCTTGCCGAGACCGTCTCGGCCAAAGAAGACTAGACTCAGGCCGGGATAGAAATTAATGTTCCATCCGGATCCGATTCTGAAGGAGCGCTAGAAGCCAATTGATGATGCGTGTTTTTACAGTCGTTTCACGCGCTTACCAAATAACTAAAGGTAACTATAGTATAGCTAACCCTAGGTCATTCTTCTCAAGGACACAGTGTGTTCAGTTGTGAATTGGTGTGAAGTGAAGTGACGAAGAATCTGAGATGTAAAGTATTGACTCCGCTCGGCACTGGCCGAGCGGCTCTCGGTAGAGACTGAGCCGAGATGATCCCAATAGAGGTAATCCGGCTTGGTCTCGGCTGAGTGCAGACAGACGCTACAGAGATGGACTATCTTTGTCTCAGACTAAAAGCAGTAAACAAGGGGGGTTGGAATGCAATTGGAATCGAAACAGAGGTTAACTATAATCAAATGCAATTACGTTACTCCTAATGCTATTGCTATTACTGTGTTCATGTTTAGTTCCAATAATCAAGTTCTTTCTGGTTCAATCACTCCAATTACGGTCCTCATCAGCCTCCAATGTTCTTATGGCAATCGCCAAAGGTCCGTCCCGTACCATACCGAGGATTTACACAATCGCCACCTCATCAGTTGGTAGAGATTAAGTTCAAGCTGATTTTAGATTTTCAATTAACAATCGTTAAGTGATTACCTACTGAATTAGTTAAACCAGTTCTGATCGGCTTAGTTTAACATTGTTCCGTTACCAGGTGCAATCGCAACACAGTAATTGAACTTAACTTCAGGAATGTAATGGAGATCAGAATTCAGAAAACACTCATAATATTGAAAGCAAAATACAAACACAGGGCCTGGATTCGATGATTCCATCTTCCACAACGATCGCCATACACGATGGTGATAATTCACCTCAGCTAGCTACGACGCTGAAGTTCAGGTCCACCAGAGTGCGTTGGTGCTCCAATCGGTCTCCTCTGATAACCTTCGGCTTCTTAGTTCCTAGCCTGCATTTCCTCAATCGAGAGAAACGCCATTAACAGCACCGTGTACCACCGCGAGTGGAGGAGAAGAAAATGAGAGAGAATTTAGAAATTATGGACGCAGGAAGGTTTGAATGCCAAAAGCCCCTATTCGTTCAGAGTTCTATCTATTTATACAAGAGTGGACATAGCTAACGATGCTAACAGAATTACATGTACAATTCCTATTCTACCCTTGCTGTGACTTGCGTTGCAAGCTACTCCAGGTAGTGACGTGGAGTTGAGCTGGACCCAAGGTGGCTCTGATTGCTGACGAGGCGTTCCCCCTAGATCTACCTGACTGTGCTCCCTGTATGGGTTGAGTCTCGGCCTGGCCGAAAGGCTCTCGGCCTGGGCTTCTAATGGCGGGTTGAGCTTGGCTGAGCCTGTAATGAAAAGGTAGTTAGCTAAAAACCTTGATTAAGCACAAGTTGTGTTTTACTCAAGTTTAGGCCATTAATCTGGATCTTAGCTAGCAGTCATCTTTTAAGCTCGTGAGTTGATCAATGGTGCCCTTCTTAGGTCCACTTAAGATGTACATTTTATGACTCATCAAACCCCCACACTTAGCCTTTTGCACTCCTGGGCAAAACATATGACTTAATTAAGGGTGACTTTAGTGAGAGATTCTTCTGTTTGATTTCCTTAAGCTGACTCTACAGAGTCGGCCTCTCTTCATCCCGGTTCAAGGCGCTCATGCAATCAGGGAGCTACTTCCTTTGGTTCTCAGGGGCCTTCATGGTTTCCAATTGGAAAGGGGTACCCCCAGAGTGATAGAACTTTTACTCATGCGCTCAATTTTCTCGCTTCTCTCAAGTGTCTGGGCTGTGTTTACACTCAGCATTGCATGGAATTGGTGTTACCATATCTTGACAGAGCTCTCTTCTTACACCTGCAAAACACAACAGTTATGATCACTAGGACTTTTCTGGCTTGTAGCGAGGTTGAGGTTATGGGTCGAATAGATGTAAGAAGACTAGCTTCAGGACCCACGGGGAGGAGAGGAGCAATGAGGAGTGAGTGTAACCAGTATGAGGGTAGTCCCGGTTGCTGTGGTCTCCTTTGATCTTTATTTACTTGCCGTTTTACATTCTTTCTTCTTCTACTCATGCAGCTTGCTGATTCTGTTTATTTCAGCTTATTTATTTCAGTTGCCTGTTTTCTGTTTTTATGTACTTTCTTTTCTTTTCTTTCATTCCATTTTCTCTCCTTCTGAACCTTCAGCTGCTTTTTGACCGAATTCTGCTCCCTAGACTTCCCCCACAGTTGATTCTAACTCACTCCCAAGACGATTCCACGGCTCCTCGGCTTCTCGAGGGTGAGATAAGAATGGTTTTTCTGGCCTCGGCTTGTAGTGAGCTGCAAGAAAAAGTGGTCAATTTAGGCTCAAAAAAAGGGGGTGACAAGGGTCAGCTTGTTTTTGGACAGCTTATTTGGCTCTGGGCTCATAAGAAATATGGCCTAGATCATTTCATTCCTACATGTGTAAAACAGTTGTATCTAGAGAGTTAAGGCAAAATTCAGCACACACAATTAATATGCTTGCAGAAATCACTCAGAAAGAAGGGAGATGGCAGAGTGTAAGCCATCTCTGTTGAAAGGCTCAAATTCTCACACTGGCTGATTCCGTTTCTTCACTCTGAAGGTTCCCTCTTCCCATTTTCACCACTTACCGCTTAGGACCCAGAGGTTTGGTTCCCTTCAAGCAGAGGCAGCTTCTGCTCGGGAATGAAGAGATTCCTTCTGCTGGCTCGTCAGACTCTCGGATTCAACAAGGAATTTCCTCTCTTCTTTTTGGACACGTAATTATGCTAAGATGAGGCCATTCCAGCTGTGGCTGACTCTTTTATTAAACACAAACTTAGGCAGCAAAAATACTAGTGAGACTTAAAATATTATATCAGATATGTAAGAAACGAAATGAAAAAGTTAAAGGAACTGAAAAAGTTAGAGAAAAGAATAGAGAAAAGAATAGAGAAAAGAAGAGAAAATGATCAGTCCCAGATGGACAGAACCCCCCCCCCCCACACACACTTAGTTTCGACATTGTCCTCAATGTGAAGAATGAAGGGGTTGGCCGAGTTGGGTCAGGTTATGCCCTCTGATGGAGTCGGCTTTACCAATGAAATGGTCTCAGTGTTCTCTCCAATTGGTGCTGGACCTTCGAGGAAAGGTTTGACTTGGTGCCCATTGACCTGAAAGGTGCGGTTGGTCTGTTCTTCTCTTAGCTGCACTGCACCATGGGGAAATATGTCAATAATAACAAAAGGTCCATCCCATCTGGAACGAAGCTTACCTGCTATGAGCTTTAATCTGAAATTGAATAGCAACACTTTTTGGCCAATATGGAGATCTTTCCTCAGGATATTTTGGTCGTGAAACTTTTTTACTTTCTGCTTGTAGATCCTGGCGTTTTCATAGGCTTCCATGCAAAGTTCATCTAATTCTTGAAGTTGGAACTTCCTATGCTCTCCTGCTTGGTCATAAGCCATGTTGCATTGCTTAACTGCCCAATAAGCTTTGTGCTCTAGCTCCACAGGAAGGTGGCAGGCTTTCCCGAAAACAATTCGGTAAGGAGACATCCCTAGCATGTTCGATATGCAGTCCTGTGAGCCCATAGCGCATCTCCAAGGAGTTTGCTCCAGTCCTTCCTGCTGGGATTTGTCATCTTTTGCAGTGTATGCTTGATTTCCCTGTTAAATACCTCAGCTTGCCCATTAGTCTGGGGTGGTATGCTGTAGCTATCCTGTGTGCCACCCCATATTTTTGAAGAAGGGAGGCCATGGCTCTATTGCAGAAGTGACTCCCCTGGTCACTGATGAGCGCTTTTGGGACACCGAACCTGCAGAAAATATTGGACTTAAGAAAGTCCACTACTACCTTGGCATCATTGGTTCTGGTGGGAATGGCTTCTACCCATCTTGATACATAATCGACGGCAAGCAGGATGTATGAATAGCCATAGGAGATTCGGAATGGCCCCATAAAATCTATGCCCCAAACGTCAAAGACTTCGCAGAAGAGGATGGGCTGCTGGGGCATTTCATGTCTTTGGTTCAGGGCCATCCCTGCTTTTTGACATCTATCGCAGGTGGAGACGAATTGATGAGCGTCTCGGAAAGTAGAAGGCCAATAGAGGCCACAATCAAGCACCTTCCTGGCAGTCCGAGATGAGCCGTAGTGGCCCCCTCCAGGGGCCGAATGGTAGAAGTGGAGGACCGACTTGATCTCGGTATCAGGAATGCACCTGCGGATGATCTTATCACTGCATAGTCTCCATAGATAGGGGTCATCCCATACGTAGTACTTAGCATCACTTCTGATCTTCTCTTTGTAAGTTCGAGATGCCTCAGGCGGGAATTGAGATGTTGCCACGAAATTACAAATATCTGCAAACCATAGTGTGGCCATCTTGAGGTGCAGGAGTTGCTCGTCAGGGAACTCGTCTCGGATAGGCAATTGTTCGCTTTCTCTTTCAATCCTGCTGAGGCGGTCCGCTATAGAATTCTCAGCACCTTTCTTATCTCTGATTTCTAAGTCGAATTCTTGGAGAAGAAGCATCCACCGGATCAGTCTCGGCTTGGCATCCGGCTTCTTCAGCAAGTACTTTAGAGCCGCGTGATCGGAGAACACGACTATCTTAGAACCGAGAAGGTAGGAACGAAACTTATCCAAGGCAAACACAATTGCCAGAAGTTCCTTCTCAATCGTCGTGTAATTTTGCTGGGCCGAGTCCATGGTTCTGGACGCATACACAATAACATGGACTGGTTGGCCGACTCCCGCTCTCTAGCCGAGAGCAGCTCCTAATGCCGAATTGGATGCGTCGCACATTAACTCAAATGGTAGGTCCCAGTCTGGTGCTTGCAGGATAGGTGGGGACGTGAGTCTGTTCTTCAGCTCCTGAAATGCCTCAATGCAGGGCTGGTCAAATTTGAAATCCACACCCTTCTGTAGAAGTTGGGATAGAGGCAGAGCCATTTTGCTGAAGTCGTTGATGAACCTTCTATAAAAACCTGCATGTCCCAAAAATGAGCGAACTTCCCGCACAGAAGCGGGGTTTGGAAGGGAAGTGATTATGTCTATTTTCGCCTTATCCACTTTGATGCCTCTATTGGAGACCAGGTGTCCCAACACTATTCCTTCGGTCTCCATGAAATGGCATTTTTCGAAGTTGAGAACCAAGTTCGTGTCCATGCATCTCTTCAACACTTTGGACAAGTTGTTCAGGCATGCGTCAAATGATTCTGCATACACCGTGAAGTCATCCATAAACACCTCCATGCAATCCTGTAGCAAATCCGAGAAGATGCTCATCATGCAACGTTGAAATGTGCTCGGAGCGTTGCACAGGCCGAATGGCATGCGGGTGTACGCAAAAGTACCAAATGGGCATGTGAAAGTGGTCTTATGTTGATCCTCCGGTGCTATGTGTATTTGCATGTATCCTGAGAATCCATCCAGAAAATAGTAATGGGATTTCCCTGCTATTTTCTCTAACATTTGGTCAATAAAAGGCAAAGGGAAGTGATCCTTGCGGGTCGCCTGATTCAGTCTTCTGTAATCTATATACACCCGCCAGCTGTTCTGAATCCTTGTAGGTACCAACTCATCTTGTTGGTTTTTCATGACGGTCATTCCAGATTTCTTTGGTACTACTTGCACAGGACTCACCCATTGGCTGTCTGAAATAGGGTAGATGATGCCTGCAACAAGTAGCTTCGTGACTTCTTTCTTGACTACGTCTAGAATGGTAGGATTCAGCCTTCAATGCTGTTGCCTTATAGGCTTAATGTCCTCCTCCATTAGTATTCTGTGCATGCATATGGAGGGGTTGATACCTAGAAGGTCAGAAAGTTTCCACCCAATTGCCTGTTTGTGTTGCCTAAGGACTTCTAACAGCTTATCTTCTTGCTCCGGGAGGAGGTTGCTTGCAATGATGACCGGGAGCTGCTGTTCACTGTCCAGGAAGGCATATTTTAAGTGGCTAGGCAATGGTTTAAGCTCCATGGGTGGGGGAGATGGAGATTTCTCAGTCATAGGTTTCGGATCCTTCTGGCCGGCTTGTCCTTGCTCCAGCGTCGTAAACGCCGACATGATCTCGGCCTTATGCAGTTGCAATCGACTCAGCAGGTAGGTTTCGACTCTTGGCGAGTCGAGTTTGGTTGTGGCTGCTTGTGCAATTCCGAACTCGGATCCGGGTGGAACGACGAGCTTTGCTTTGCTTTGGGTCTGATTCTTTGCAATCGAAATGGTTTCGGCGAGCTTGTCGGCCCTTTTGTTTAACTCCTTGGCCGAGTTGACTTTCATTCTTGCGTTGACTCGGCTTTCCTCGGCCGACTTCGATTCAGTCGTGAATATGGTTGCCAATTGTGCAGGTAGAGGCTTCGTAGTCTCGGCAACTTTTACTTTTGCACTATTCTTACTCTCTGAGGGTTGAGAGTAGCAGACTTGGTTTATTAACGTGGTTAGTTCCTTTTTAAATGCCAAGTCGCTAGTGTCACTATGGCCATCCTCAGACTCTAGTACTTCATTACGATTGGCCTTTGAGCAGCTACTGGCTTCAACAGTTCTAGCAAGATCTTCCATTCCTCCGCTGCAACTATCCAGTTGGAAGTATTCCTCTATTAATTCTTCCATTATATCTATACCAAGGAGGGAGTGGTCTTCGGTGGGGTGTTTCATGGCTTCAAAAATGTTGAACTGCACCAATGTATCACCGAATTCCATTGAGAATGTTCCGGCATGTACGTCAATCTTCGTCCTTGCCGTCATTAGAAATGACCTCCCCAGTACCAAGGTTGATCCTTTTCCTGATGCTTCATCCTCCATGTCAAGCACGTAGAAATCAGCTGGAAAGATTAGTTCGTTTACTTGGACGAGGACATCTTTGAGAATTCCCAGGGGTTGCACGATGCTTCTATTAGCAAGCTGAATGGTCATCCCGATAGGTTCTAGATCTCCGAATTTGAGGGACCTGTAAGTTGATGCTGGCATGACGTTAATTGACGCTCCTAGGTCCAGCATAGCATCAGCAAAAGTGCAATCACCAATAGTGCATGGGACCGAGAAGATACCGGGGTCTCGGCACTTCTTTGGTAAGACCTGTGAAATTCCTGCAGTGGGATTATTCCTAGTTAAACTTGAGACCACACCTCCAAGTTCTCGATTCCCCTTCATCTTTCTTCTTTTGTGTACGCATAATTCCTTGAGGAATTTTGCGTACTTCGAAATTTTCTTGATCGCGTCGAGAAGCGGAATGTTGATTTCCACCTTCTGGAACATCTTCAGCAGCTCGTCATCAGAATCTGGTTTCTTTGTCGAGACAGTCCGGGATGGAAACGGTAACGGGACAACTGGCTGTGGTACCTGATGCTGTGCAGGCTGAGGTAATTTCTTGCCGCTTCTGAGTGTTACTGCATTGGTATTCCCTCTCGGATTCGGAATGGGTTGAGAGGGGAGGCTGCTTGAGCCGGCTAATTGTAGTTCACTCACAGTATTTGCTAGCTGTCCTATTTGCATCTTGAGATCCTGGATGGTGGCGGTCATATTCTGTTGGAATTGTAAGTTGCTGGAACTTACTGATTGTTGAAATTCTAGGTTGCTTGTTGCCAGCTGCTTCATTAAATCTTCTAGTGATCGAGAATTGCCTTGAGTAGGAGTTCTCTGCTGCTGTGGCGGGAAGGATGGTGATGGGTATTACGGACTCGGCTGCTGGTAACCAGATACTCCATAGGGTGCATTCGGCATGGTTCCGGCTCTTTGAGCTGCATATGGACCTTGTTGTGGGCTTGGCCAAAACGGTTGTTTCCCATATGGTTGATTATCAAACTGTCGGTTCTGATAAGGTTGCTTCCCATACTGGAATCCTCCTACGGCTCCAACACTTTCGGTTTGGCCAGACTCGGTCTCTTGGAGAGTGGGGCACAGATCAGTCAGATGCTCCACTAAAGTACATATACCACAGACCTTTGCTGCTATGGCTGGATGATGTTGACTAACGGCCAGTTATCTTACCAAGGATGTCAGCTCGGTCAGCTGGTTCTCCAGCCTTGGGTTGGAGGCTGCACTAATTTCGTTCACTGGCCGAGACTGATTCGACCCTCTGATCCCAAATTGTTGAGTGTTGCTTGCCATATTCGAGATCAGATGCCTTGCTGCTACTAGTGTTTTGTCCATTAGAGCTCTTCCACTAGCTGCATCGATCATGCTCCTGTCCATCATCGATAATCCTTCGTAAAAGTATTGGATCAGTAGCTGCTCGCTGATCTGATGGTGAGGACAAGTGGCACAGAGCTTGTTGAAGCTCTCCCAGTACTCGTGCAGAGTTTCTCCTGTGTGTTGCCGTATCCCACAAATTTCTATCCTGATGGTCGTAGTCCTGGAAGCTGGAAAGAATTTTTCTAGGAAGGTCCATTTCATATCTCCCCAGGTGTTAAAGAGTGCTGGCTGTAGATATAGCCAGTCCTTTGCGGCTCCATCCAGGGAGAATGGAAATGCCTTCATCTTGATGTAGTCCTCTGGGATTCCATGCGGCCTCATCGTGGAACAAACCACGTGGAATTCCTTGAGATGCTTGTGGGGGTCTTCTCCTGCAAGACCGTGAAATTTGGGCAACAAATGTATCAGACCAGACTTTAGCTCATAGGTTTGAGCCGGCTCCAGTTGTGGATATTGGATACACCATGGTTGGTACACCACATCCGGAGTGGCTAGTTCCTTCAACATCCTATTTTGATTCTCCATTTGCCCTGCCTCTGCGAAAATGTTAGTACTAGCAACAAAATTGTCAGTATAAGATTGGTCAGAGTTAATGACAGAATTTACACTACTACCTATATTTATTGTGGTGTTTCTAATTTTTTGCAATCTACGTAAAGTTAGTTCTATTTCCGGATCAAAAGTATACAGTGGGTCAGTGCTACTCCTAGTCATGCATCATGCGGGATTTAAAGTAATTAAAGCAACAATTGATTCTACTGAAACAGAACGTGGTCACTATGTAATGCAAAATTAAATGCAATGCAGAATTAGAGAATTTAATGTATGCAATGCAGAATTAAAAATTTATGTTGTATCTATATGTATATATTTGTTTTTGTTATATCAGTGAATTCGTGTAAAGATTTATTGATAGCTTTAGACTCAACAAATTCCGAATAAAGTTCTTACAACTCGGATTCGACTTGGTTTACTTGGCACACTAAAACACAAAAGAACATGTGTCCCCGGCAACGGTGCCAATTTGATGATGCGTATTTTTACAATCGTTTCACGCGCTTACCAAATAACTAAAGCTAACTATAGTATAGCTAACCCTAAGTCATTCTTCTCAAGGACACAGTGTGTTCAGTTGTGAATTGGTGTGAAGTGAAGTGACGAAGAATCTGAGATGTAAAGTACTGACTCCCCTCGGCACTGGCCGAGCGGCTCTCGGTAGAGACTGAGCCGAGATGATCCCAATAGAGGTAATCCGGCTTGGTCTCGGCTGAGTGCAGACAGACGCTATAGAGATGGACTATCTTTGTCTCAGACTAAAAGCAGTAAACAAGGGGGGTTGGAATGCAATTGGAATCGAAACAGAGGTTAACTATAATCAAATGCAATTACGTTACTCCTAATGCTATTGCTATTACTGTGTTCATGTTTAGTTCCAATAATCAAGTTCTTTCTGGTTCAATCACTCCAATTACGGTCCTCATCAGCCTCCAATGTTCTTATGGCAATCGCCAAAGGTCTGTCCCGTACCATACCGAGGATTTACACAATCGCCACCTCATCAGTTGGTAGAGATTAAGTTCAAGCTGATTTTAGATTTTCAATTAACAATCATTAAGTGATTACCTACTGAATTAGTTAAACCAGTTCCGATCGGCTTAGTTTAACATTGTTCCGTTAAAAGTGCAATCGCAACACAGTAATTGAACTTAACTTCAGGAATGCAATGGAGTTCAGAATTCAGAAAACACTCATAATATTGAAAGCAAAATACAAACACAGGGCCTGGATTCGATGATTCCATCTTCCACGACGATCGCCATAGACGACGACGATGATTCACCTCAGCTAGCTACGACGCTGAAGTTCAGGTCCACCAGAGTGCGTTGGTGCTCCAATCGGTCTCCTCTGATAACCTTCGGCTTCTTAGTTCCTAGCCTGCATTTCCTCAATCGAGAGAAACGCCATTAACAGCACCGTGTACCACCGCGAGCGGAGGAGAAGAAAACGAGAGAGAATTTAGAAATTATGGACGCGGGAAGGTTTGAATGCCAAAAGCCCCTATTCGTTAAGAGTTCTATCTATTTATACAAGAGTGGACACAACTAACGATGCTAACAGAATTACATGTACAATTCCTATTCTACCCTTGCTGTGACTTGCGTTGCAAGCTACTCCAAGTAGTGACGTGGAGCTGAGCTGGACCCAAGGTGGCTCTGATTGCTGACGAGGCATACCCCCTGGATCTACCTGACTGTGCTCCCTGCATGGGTTGAGTCTCGGCCTGGGCTTCTGATGGCGGGCTGAGCTTGGCTGAGCCTGTAATGAAAAGGTAGTTAGCTAAAAACCTTGATTAAGCACAAGTTGTGTTTTACTCAAGTTTAGGCCATTAATCTGGATCTTAGCTAACAGTCATCTTTTAAGCTCGTGAGTTGCTCAATGGTGCCCTTCTTAGGTCCACTTAAGATGTACATTTTATGACTCATCACCAATGCCGACTCCAATCCGACAAGAACCGAAGTCGCCAAGTCGAGCCGGCCGAATCAACCATGGGCCGAAATCATGTCGACACACCTGGTGCTGAGTCAAGATCAAGTCGGCCAGACGAATCCAAGCTCAATAATTGAAAAATCTCCATTACTGCCACCACCCATGGAATTGAAAACATTGTCGAGTCACCTGAAGTATGCCTACCTGGACAAGGAACAGCAACTCCCAATTATCATTGCCAACAATCTCCACCAGGAGCAAGAAGACAAGTTGCTGGAGGTCCTCAAGCAACATAAGAAGGCAATAGGGTGGAAGCTAGCAGACCTTCCTGGTATAAACCCCTCCATCTGCATGCACATAATCTTGATGGAGGAGGAAATCAAGCCCATCAGGCAGCAGCAAAGAAGACTGAATCCAACACTCCTGGACGTGGTTAAAAAGGAGGTCACAAACTCCTTGCTGTAGGGATCATCTACCCTATTTCAGACAAACAATGGGTAAGCCCTGTGCAAGTGGTGCCGAAGAAGTCCAGGATGACTGTTATGAAAAACCAGCAAGATGAGCTGGTACCAACAAGGATTCAAAATAATTGGCGAGTCTGGATCGACTACAGAAGATTAAACCTGGCAACTCGCAAGGATCACTTCCCTTTGCCTTTCATTGACCAAATGCTCGAAAAACTAGCAGGGAAATCCTACAAACTGCTTTTTGGAAGGATTCTCAAGCTACACGCAAATACATATCGCACCTAAAGACCAGCAAAAAATGACCTTCACTTGCCCATTTGGTACCTTTGCGTACACACGCATGCCATTTGGCCTCTGCAATGCTCCGAGTACATTTCAACGTTGCATGATGAGTATCTTCTCGGATTTGCTACAGGACTGCATGGAGGTATTCATAGATGACTTCACAGTGTACGCTGACTCATTCGAAGCATGCCTGAGTAATCTATCCAAGGTGTTAAGGAGATGCATTGACACAAACCTTGTGCTCAACTTTGAAAAGTGTCATTTCATGGTGACTAAGGGAATAGTGTTGGGACATCTGGTCTCCAACAGAGGCATTGAGGTAGATAAAGCCAAGATAGACATCATCACCTCCCTTCCAAACCCCGCCTCTGTGCGGGAAGTTCGCTCATTTTTAGGACACGTAGGCTTCTACAGAAGATTCATCAAGAACTTCAGCACACTAGCCCTGCCTCTGCTATAGAAGGATGTGGAATTCAACTTTAATTAGCCCTATATTGAAGCATTTTAGGAGCTGAAGAGCAGACTCACATCCGCTCCTATTTTGCAAGCACCGAACTGGGACCTACCATTTGAATTAATATGTGATGCATCCAACTCGGCATTAGGAACTGTTCTCGGCCAGAGAGCTAGAGTCGGCCAGCCAATGCACGTGATTGCCTATTCATCCGAAATTAGCGATCGATTTCCACGGTGGCTGAATAGAGACGGAATTAGCGACGGAAGGATTTTTTCTAAAAAAAGAAAAATTAGCGACCGATTTAGCAACCGAAAAAATATAAATATATATATATATTAGCGACGGAAATAGCGACCGAATTTCAGAAAAATAAAAATATAAAAATACATTAGCTACCGATTTAGCGACCGAAGTGTAAAAATAAAAATACATAAAAAATATTTATTAACGACGGAATTTGTAAAATTAAAATATATATATATATATATATATATATATATATATATATATATATATATATATATATATATATTTAGCGACCGATTTTTAAAATTTCTAAAAGAAAATTTTCCCTCCCATTTTCCTCTCTTTTTCCTTCTCCCTCCCTTATTTAAACACTCCTCCTCTCCTTCCCATTACTCCATCCTCTCACTCCCTCATCTCCTTCTCCGTCACCGCCACCACCACCGCCGCCACCGCCACCACCATCGCCGCCATATGCTTCCTATCCCTTCCTTTCCTTTCTCTTCTCTTCTCTATTCTCCACCTACCTCTCTTCTTCCACAACCACCACCATCACCTTCTTTCCACTACCCCCTTTCCTCTTCTTTCTCCCACTCTTATTCCTTCTCCCTCCCCCCTTCCCTAACCACCAATAATCAACCATCACCACCATCACCTTCCTTCCATTCCTTTCTCTCATCCCTTCCCTCCCTTTCAACTCCCTTCTCCCTCTCTTTATCCCCACTTCCCTAACCACCAACAATCTACCACTACCATCTAACTATTTAAAAAAAAAAAAATAGCGACCAATTTAGCGACCGAATTATTTAAAATTAAAAATCAAATAGCCATCAAATTAGCCACTCAATTATTTTAAAAAAATAAAAATAGCGATCGAATTAGCGACGGATTTTTTAATATATAAATAAATAAATAAAATAAAAGTCACCGGATTTTTTTAATAATATAAAATAGCCACCGATTTAGAAACCGAATTTTTAATATAGTTAGCCACCGATTCTATTTCGGTCACAAAATGCTTAGCGACTCAGATTTTCGCAATGGAACAGAATCGGTCGCTACTTCCGTCGCTAAATCATTTTGCGACCAAAATATTACGTTAGCGACCGATTTTCAGCTTTAGAGACGGATTGTTTCGGTCGCTAAAAATGAATTTTTTGTAGTGAAGGCTCTACCTTTTGCATGGAGAAAGTATTATGGAAGAAATATATAAAGTGCTTTATCATATTCTACATGACAAATTGGTGAAGGTATTTGATACAACAATTAATGATACTAACTTTCGTATTTTTGAAAAACAAAAAAAAAAAAGCTCAAAACATATACTTTCAAGCTTTCTATAAAAGCATAACGAGAAGACAGGTTTCAAAGAACAATAATCTGAAAGTGAAGAGAACAATAACATGAACCTAGTTTCATTTATTTATTTAGGACATTCTCTACAACTCATGTATATTCTTGAAGCAAGTAGGCTGTCACTTTTTTTTTTTTTTGTCAATTCTATAAAATGATAAACTTAAGTTACCCTATTGTAAGCATATTCTATATTATGTGTTAAAGGTTTTATGGTTAATGTATCAACATAAGGTGTATTATGATCTAAACTAAAAAAACACAAACTAGACACCCAACTTCATTGAGCACAATAACATGCAAAAATAACCACCCACTTTATTTCTTGTAATGAAACTAAAATTTCTATAGACAAACCAAAATTTTACACATCATAGTCAAAATAACCATAAACAAATAAAGTTTTTATGCAAACTAAAATTTTACATACCATGGTAATGACATGATACTTGACTACCAAAGTCATTTGCTTAAACATGAAGCAAAAAAATATACTTTATATACCATGTTGAGATAAATAATACCTGCTAATCACACAAAAAATTAAAGTACAACTATGGGAATTGGATTGATATTTAAATCCCTTTGCTTTCTAACTAAAGTTTTATAAAACAAGTTATTTTTAATTATCTAAAATATTCATTCGTTTGTCAAGATTACATGTTTTTAAAAGACTTACAAAAGTTTTTATAAAACATAATTCAATACCTCCTTTTAGGTTTCCTTGTGCAATTACAGTTTGGTATCAAAGTTAAGCCTCTAGAGTTGAACAACATGTAGTGTTAGAGGAAAAAAAATACAAAGATCTCATGACAAATCTTGAGAATCAGCTTATTGATAAATAAGCTTCCATCACAAGGCCGTAGCCTTATTTGGGATTCCACTCCTTCTAGAGAAAGATTTATTTTTCCAAAATCACAGTGGATTCAAGAAGATATCAACAAAGATGTAGTTAAATTCAAAGACCAGATTCCTCATCACATATACACTTTCCAGGAACAAATACAACAAGATTTTTGGGCGAAAAATAGCCATAGAGATGTGGGATGTTTTTGCTTTCTTAAATGAAGGCACTATTAATGTCAAAAGAAGAAAAATAAGACTCTTAATTAGACAATATAGCATGTTTAAGATGAATAAAAATGAGACAATTGATTAAATGTTTGAATGATTCCAATTTATAATCAAAGTTCTCCAACCTATTGAAAATGAGTCTATATTAGAAGAAAACAACATGAAACTTTTTGGATAATCTTCCCAAGGAATAGGAACACAAAAATATAGTAATTCAAGCCGCACATGATCTTAATATCCAAAAGCTAGATGAGCTTCTTAAATCCTTTAGTATTCATGATTTTTATCAGAACCAAAGAAACGGAGCCAAGAAAAATAGGTTCATTGCCCGTAAAGCTAGAAACTCTAAAGAAAGTTTAATCAATCTCAACTTGAAGAAAGTTCAGCTTTGAAGTCTTAAAAGCTGAAGAAGAAACTAACGAAGACTCAGAAAAAAAAAGCAAGTGACAAATCTACAAATGAAGACAATGAGATTTCACTATTGTTTAAAAATTCAAAAGAATGCTAAAAATTAAAAGGAGAATAAAATTCAATCTCAAGCAGAAGTTGTGAAATACTCAAAGGATGAAAAGAATAACCTTGCCTACTTCAAGTAATAAAAGTCAAGACATGATATGAAAGAAAAATGTCTAAATCTAGAAAATAGATGGTACGGTTTCCAAAGGAAAGAAAAGAAAGTTAATAAGAATTTATTCCATATCTTTTCTATCTTAAAACTTGGCCCTTTTAACCTCACGAATAGACTTGTTTGGGTTGAAGTAGATGAATTTTATATCAATGAGTCTAATTTACACTTCGTGCAAAGATGTGAAAAAATTTATGTTAGCCTAGCACATGTCAAAGTCACTCAAGACAAATGCTTCAAGTAAACTAGTTGAAAGCCACTAGAAGATAGGACGATTTTTGTGGAGCCTTATAAGTCAAATGAAGCAACTAGAAGCGTGAGGTTGATATGTGATCCCTTTAATCCATACTTGATTTCATTCAAGCCTTCCTTCTATAGTTTTGAGTTGTGCTTGGGCCGAATTGTAATAGGGATAAAAGGAAATAGAAAAGTGCAACATATTTTAGTATAATAAGAATAGTCATTGTAAAAATTGTTATGAATTCTAGGTTTAGAACATGTTAACTTGAAGTTGTTTTTCTTTATTGTTCAAATTACTATGACCATGAGTGGCTAGCTTTGTAATCAATATTGGGAATTTTAATATCAATTGCTTGTTAACTTGAGAATTCATTCTTCAATTTTTATTTTATTTTATTTACTATTTACGTTAATATGCTCTTTTTTATTTTTTATTTCTAGAATCTTATTTGTCTTAATGAATGAAATCTCTTGTTCATTTTATTAATACATTATGTTATTAAGTTTGAACATATTCAAAAATTTAGTTAAGAGACTTACTTAACTTATGAATGCCTGGTGTATTTAACTTAGTTCATGTACTCGAAAAGTTATGTTTATAATAAAACTTGTTTGCTAGGCTTAGGAACTATGACTTAAATGGGTCTTGAATTTTGGAATGTTAAGTCACTTGTGGGCATTTCCAATTTTTATAGGAACTTCTATACCAGAAACAATGATATCTCTGATTATAATCTTTCTATTTTTTTCTTATCTTAACTAAATTGTATTTTGAGTGTTTGTCTTAATTAGTAGAGAATCAAAATCAAAGAATGTTGTTTATTCATTCGGGACTAAACTAATTATTTAACAATAATATGAGCTGAAGTCCATGATAGTTACTAAAAGTAGATATTAATTTTCAAGGATTGATGCTTACACTATTAAAGTTAATTTACATTATTTTTTTATATTTGCTCTCAACACCCTCCTTTTCATCGTTTTTAGTACTATGTTTTTCTCTATTTTTATTTTTTTATGCAATACAACCTAATCTTAGAGTTAATCACTAACATTGTTCCTTTGAGAATGATATTGGTGTCTAAGCACCTTGTACTGCTCTTTTGTATTTCTAACCTTTTTTATTATCCTTTTATAATTTTTTCTCTTGATTGGAATGACAAAATGTCTGGTAACTAAATGTGAAGATCTTGCTAATAAGAACTAAAAAATGATGAAACAATTAAAGAAGTCAATATTTATCTCATGGTTAACATAGAAGATGAATTATCTAAGGAACAACCGAACTTTGAATCTTACATAGATTATTCTTATTCAAATGTTGAAGACATACCTTACGATATTCTTCTTGAAAAAACTCACAAACTCACTCTTGAATGTTTAAACCATAGAGAAAAAATATAAAGAAGTTTGTATGCAAAATGAAACACCCAAGAATGAAATTGTAAAGCTTAATATTGAATATGATATTCTTAATATTAGTCTAAGCATAGCTAAAATTCCTATTAATATTATACACTATGCTCTCAAGAATTAATAAAGAGGTAACTAGTCTTATTAAGAATTTGGCCAGCTTTGTTAATAAGAATACAAACCAAAAAAGATCTAGAAAAAGAAAAGGCACTCAACTGACAAATTAGGCCTTGGATGCAAAAGGAAGAAATACAAAATGAAACATTCATATATTCCTTATTCATATTCATCTCCATGCAACTTTTGTTGAAAATCTAGAAATGTTACTACTAGATGTCTTTACAAAAGAAGACAAAGGATTGACATGACCACTAAAACTATCATAAAAGGATCCCGAAAGATATGAATATTAAAATCACAAATTATGTTTGCTGCAAATCTCATTTGTTGGCTAAAGGAAAAATTCAAAATGGTACTTAGATGGTAAGTATTCATGATCTATGATGGGATAAAGCTATGTATTCCTAGACTTGCAATTCCTTGAAGGAGAAATAATTGCCTTGGCAACTACGAAGGCCTTCTATGAAAAGAATGACATCTTTCATATGTTCTCTTTAGCAAGAACATTTCAAAAAAATTGGGTAGTGGAAAGAAAGAATAAAATCATACAAGAAATGATTAGTGATGTGATAATTTTGCAAGTCTCATGAAGGTTGAGTTGTGACAAAGAAAGAACAGTCGATGGTGAGACACTTATAAATATATATGGAAAGTGAATTCTTAGAGCCTTATTTCGATAAGTGTATCAATCATAAAAATAATGAGTAATAAGTAAGATATTATTCTCCTAGATACTAGAATGAGCATTGTGTGTTTATGTTCAACATTAGTAAGGCAAAAACATAGTTAGGTTGTCACAATTAATTATTCGTGGAGGATAACTTAGATTTAATTGAACTTTGAATTCCATCAAAATCAACACAATAAGATTAAAGACACAAAGATTCTACAAAAACAAGTAACTCGTACTTTCCTTGTTATGACTTGTTGTCACTACATGACATAAACTACCGAAAATAATTTCAATTTTATTGAAACTCTTAAGTTAATTTATTACAAAGATATGCATAATTTTTTTTTTTTTTTTTTGCATTTGTAATCATTCACCAACACACCAAATGAAATCATAATTTAAATAACATATATAATAAGACCAAGTAATAAAACCTACATAGCCTAAGAGTAAATATGGTCAAATGTCCTGAGACACTATAACCTGTAGTAAAATAATTACATACCACAAATTTCATATATACAGAGAAAATCATGTGAGGTGAGTATTTACATAAAAGGATGAAATAAGTAAATTTAAATCATATATTTATACATGAAATGATAGAATTAAATAAAAAAATTATGATCACGTAAGTATTAAATAGTTTGTAATCTTAATCTTCTTTGATTGTATCTTCATGTATATTTCATGTATATATAAAGAGAAACTAAAATAAAATTATCAATTATATATAAAGAGAAACTAAATAAAATTATCAAATGTGTTAATGCAAGATTATTCAACCTTAACCAGTACTATTGATTAAATCCTATATATATATACAGTTGTGATATAGTTCAAATAAGATTGCCACCAATATGAATAATAGCTTTAGTCTATACTAAAAAGATTAAAATAAGAATTATTTACGTTTACTTTAGTATTGCTGCAATACTGCTGTCATCAACATATATGCATCACCTTTCCATTCCATTATCACACGGGCAAGACCGAGTCATTATCACACACTTTTACGCAACTCCGTTCCTGATTCAACTTGTATGCAAGCTAGACAGCAATAAGTATTAAGGTTATACCATCAGTTAAAAAACGTCAATATAGCCATAATGGTGTTGGTAACACGAATTTTTTAACGAATTACCGGCGGAGACATCTCAATCAGAAATAGAAGCATCGGTACCTTTTCTCGACGATCAAACAAAAAATTGTCACTACGAACTAACAGCCAGACTGTCAATATATGTTTCAGTTGCCAACAACTAAATTTTCTGTAAATAATTAATTAATATTTTCTGAAGGAAGGCAGTAGGTAACCATATTTTTTATTATTTTTAAAAAAAAATATTTTCAAATTATTTAGTATTACATAATTAATTGTTCTAATTATATTAATAATTATAATTAGTTTCAATTAAACTTATTATTAAAATTAGTTTCAATTTTACTTAAAATTTTATTTTATTAATATTTATTAAAACACTAATGCGCATCGATCTCTAAATAAAAATAATACTTTTTATGTTATTATTCATTACTGACAGGAGAGAAAATAGGCGCTCACAGCCTCCCACAATTTTTATTTTCCAGTGAAGCCATTAAATTCAATCCAATTCATGGATCATAATAATAACAGATTCATAACAACGGAGAGACTACAAATAAAACCAAGCAATCCCAGCAAAGGTGGTGGCTGGCGGACGCGAGAACAATACTAAAAAATTTAAAAATTGTTACAAAATAATTTTGTGGCTAATTTTAAAATCAATAGTTATTTTGTAACTAATTTCTAGTAAAAATAATTAGCTACAAAATTACTATAATATTGAATGGTAGCATGAAATAAGTAGCAAATTAACTAAAAAAATAATTTTAGTTAATTTGTAGTAAATTTTTTAAAATTTGTAGTTATTTTCTAGCTAATTTGTAGTAATAAGAAGTATAGATGAATATAACTTCAATTTAGCTAGAAAAAATAATATTCTAGTTAATTAATAATTAATTAGCTAGGATTTAACTACTAATTTAAATGGTACCTAAAATTAGTAGCAAAATTAAAAAATTCTTGTAGTGGAAGAGAGAAAGACAAAAGTGGTAGATTACTCACTAGTAAGGGATTTTTAGGTTTGATACAACAGAAAAATAGTATTCGATACAAAGTTGTTACAATAGCTTTGACAAAAATAAATAAATAAATGAATATAATTCACGTAAAAGGTTTGTGATAGTTGAAATGTCGAACCAAAGAGGGAGAATAAGAACTACCTTATAATAAAGAATTAATATTTTTGTTTTATTGGATTAAAAAAAATTAAAAAAAAATATATGATCAAATAATCAAAGATAGTACATTTAAATATATTAGTAATGATGAAGTGTCTGCGAAGAAGTTTATGACCAAGTGAAGATTTTTTTTATGTGAATGAAATAAAATAAGATAAATAATAAATATAATTAAAATATAACATAAAAATTTTCAATTTACTCCCATAGTACGAAGAAATATCTTCCAAGGTAAGTCATGTCATGTATAAACGACTTTTTACTAAATATGAAGAAATTATTAAACAAAATTTTATATATAACTTCATATAAGTAATTAATATTAAAAATTTAATAATTAATACATAAGTTGTTTTTTTTTTTATAGAGGATGGTAAATGCCTAAAACTAAAAAAAAATGATGAAGCATTATTAACCTCATTACATCTTTAACAAGAAAAATATCACTAGTTACAGGGACCTTATTTAAGATGTGTAATCTAAGGTCCTTGTTAGAAGCTGAAAAAGTTAGATAATTTGCAACTCCATTAGTCTCTCTAAATACATTAGATATTTTTGACTTTTCAATCTTTTATTAGCTAGTAACGAATAATATCTACTATTGACTTAACAGTAGTCTTTAAATACATTAGATATTTTTGACTTAACAGTAGTCTTTAAATCATATTTCACCTAAATATGCTTAATACCTGTATTCCACTACTTGAAGGGCTGACAAAATCCCCCAAAATTCTATCATAAAAACATTAGTGGTCCCCAAATTTCTAAGGAAACATCACATCCAATCACTAGATGGAGAACGAAACACACCTGCACAAGAAGCATGTTGATCACTAGCTTTTATTAATGCATCTGTATTCACCTTTGTCCAGCCACTAGGAGGAGTATCCCATTTAATAAGATGAACCTATGAAACCATCCTCACTTCATAAACCACACCTATATAAGGTTTAACATTTTTCCATGTTCTCTGCCAAATAAGTTTACATGCGGGTTTAGCAATAGCAATGCTCCCCTGCAAACAAAATTTTATTTCAAGTTTTCCATAAAACATTAGCAACAATAGTAAAAGTTTTGTCGATTGTATACCACTTAGATCAATTTGTATTTCACTCATGTTCTGTTTCAACCAATCAATCAGTCCACCCAAGAAGAAATACATTGGCAAATTAGGATAAATATTTTGGCAAACCAATTTGGCATGCACACAATCCCTTAGCATGTGAACGATGATCTCGTCCTCCAAGTGACATATAGTGCAAAGTGCATTATCACATAAACCTTGACTTTGTCTGAAAACATTAATCAAAATGTCATTATGCACCACTTTAATTTCATAGAAAACAACTAGCACGTGGGTGAATATCTTTATCCCAAATCTTCCTCTAAAGTTTATAGGTCCAAACATTATCATCCCCCTTGACAACCTATAAGTTGTTTTTGTTGAAAAATTTCCATCCGGTGTAAGTGGCCAGATGAAACGATCACTTTGTAGAACATCATGAAGAGGAATGATTCCCATAGTTTTTGAAATGACCCACCTAGAAATAATCTGCTAAAGTCTTCCAATATCTCATTGTCCTTAAACGTAATCTCTCACACAGAAATCAACTTCATTACTAGGTGGATTTCGCTTAACAACATCCACAATAAAAACCCTTGAAGGTAACCAAAAATCCTTCCAAAACCTAACCCGCCTCTCATCTCCAATAACTCATCTTGAAGTTATTGAAAAACACACTAAGATAGGGAATTTACCTTCCCAAAGGGGGATAACTTTCTAAATCTAGTGTATACTCATGGATTAACTCATCTAAGGTTTTGGGCAATGTTATAACCTTGATTAGTGCATTGTGCCCAGAGGTGAATGTATTATTATATTGGTCTTATTATTAATAATTTGTTAAGAATTAAGCTATATCTTGTTTTATGTGTCCTTGTTAACTCTTTATAAGGTAATAATTGTTTTAAAACTTATCCTTTTGTATCTTTAGAGGGATTCAAAATATTGAGAGAACCAAATCTAAGAAAATGTAAACTCAAATTATGAAATGATCTCGAAGAAGTTGTCGAATTAGTGGGAGATGTCAACCTAGTTTTAGGTTCTGGATTTGAATTGATTTTAGATACCTTTTGTGCACATTCTTTTATGAGAAATTTGATTTATGTTTCATGTTTAGAAAAACTTGGTTTCAATTTTACTTTTTTGGTGATAGGAAAATAAATTTGATGTTGAACTCTCAAATTATTAGTTATGGATTTTTAGTGGATGATTTATACAAATTGTCTTTGCCTTTAATAATATTCATTTGTCTTATTAATAATTTCGCTACTAAAAGAGTTAAGATTGAGAAAAAATCCTTTATATTATGGCACAAGCACTTAGGTCATATTTCTAGGGAAATGATTGAGAGATTGTCAAAGACAAACATTCTACCTCCCTTGAATTTTGATGATTTGGTTATTTGTGTATAATGCATTAGGGGAAAAGTTTACTAAGATCAAAAGAAATGGGTAACTAGAAGTTTGGATCTCTTATCATTCACACAAACATTAGTGGCCCCTTGATTCCTACAATTTGTGATTATAATGTTGTAGTATTTTATGCAAAAATTAATAAAACTTCTAGTGGATTTAAGAACTTGGAATGCAAAAATTAATAAAACTTCCAGTGGATTTAAGAACTTAGAGATGAAATACCTAATTGTTAAAGATCTTGTAAAAAATGGTTCTATAATGTTGGAGCACATTGACACAAATTCCATGCTGATTGACCTCTTAACCAAGAGATTCAAGCACATTGTTTTCAAAAGACTTGTTGAGAACGTGGACATTGTGAGTTGTTATAATGTACTTGATTAGTGGGAGCTTTAGTTTTATGTTATTTCCTATTTTATATTATCGGAACCTTAATTTGAATTTTAGGAAATAATGAGTTGATGATATTTTACATTTGATTTGATGAATAAATGATGATGAGATGAATTTATTATGATACATCTTTATACATATATGTCAAATGTGAAATTATTAAATCTCGGTGTCATTGGGGTCACTATGTTAGTGGTCGATGTCATATTAGAGCGGAGACATGATTGAAACTTAGTGTCATAAGGACTATTGCGCCTATAGTTGATGTCATTTTAGAGTTGAGGCATGATAATTTTGTTGCAAACCATGTAATTTCTCTACCTTTTAGGCATTTGAGAGAAATTAAGGACTGGTAAAGAAAATGATGGTATGGTTATTTGATCACATTAACATGTCATTTTCTTATTACACTACACATTGATGACTTCTCAATAGAGTTAGTGATATTTGTAACCATTGAAAGTTTTGCATCAACAAAGGATGCAGTTACTACTATGATTCAATGTTGCATAACTTTTGTTGAATAAAGTCTTAATAAGGTGTTGTATCTTGGGATCATAAATTTTGTAGTCACAATGTTATTAACCCAAAATTGGTTTTCGAAAATGTTTTTCAACTTATAAACTACACAATTAACTTTGTCCAAATGGGAGAATGTTAGAACGTTTTTCTATTAATTCTTATGGGTTACAATCAAATATGACATTTTGTTTTTCTAAAACGAGCTAATATTATAATCCATTAGTTGATACTTAAGCCCACTAATAAGTGATTAATTACTAATGGACTTTGAATATTTAATGTTGATCTATGTGGATGACAGCGTAGGCCTAATCTTAAGGCTCATAATGGGAGGTGTTTAGAGTTAATAAATAGCATGGTTAAGTCTTCTTTACTATCATGAGGACAACATATAATTGCTCCCTACAATTTGCCTCATTAAAAACCTAAGACTTAGTTTCTTGGTTTTCTAGAGCTGCACAAATCAGATACATAATCTCTCATTACATTTAACTATGCCTTCAATAAGTAAGTATTTAATTGGTGTTCTAAATTTTTATAAAATATATTATTGATGGTATGATTTTTCTTATAGAAGTACCCTTTATTTAATATACTGCTGTATTTATTTGTAAAAATATATATATCAGTTTACCGAAAAATATGAAAACACACCATGTGAAATTAAAGCCCCTCTGTTAATTCATCCGAACAAAACAGTTACGTTAACAGAATTTGTCGTCTAACAGAATTTGTCGTCTATGCGTAACTTTTTCCCAAAATGCATCTAAACCTGCACCCTGCATATATATGGGACTACATAGGTGATAAATTGAATTAAATGATCCATCTCTTTCATCACATTGCATTCCATGAAAGTTTCTAATTAAGGACTAGAAAAGGAAACAAGAGGTGATAGGTTACACATGTAACCTCACACTATAATTAAGCACAGGGAATCCTCAAGACTAAGATCAAAAAATGAGAAAACTACAATTATAAAGTTCAGTTTCCTGATAGAGAACAAACCTTCAGCGCCAAAACATCAATACCTAAGCAATATATAACGTGAGACATATAATGAGACACCCAACCCAACATTATGCAAATTGCACTTTCCATTTCCATTTCCATACTCTTCCACACATCTCTTTAAAAAAAAATCATATTAGACCTTCCATTGCAGTGGATTCGTCAAACAATTCATGAAGGCTCTCACTTCTTGCTGTTCTAAATGCTTCCACAGCCACCATAATGTCATCATCTTCCAAGTTTGACATATTGCCACCAATAATACTATTTTGAATTTGACTACTAGTTTTTGTGACATTACCATGTGAGCTTTCCGTGTGAGTGGAAGAAGAGACTGCAGGAAGCTTTGTACTAGGGATGCTCAACGTGGATACTGGTGACAAAAGATCATGATTTGTGGCAAGCACGAGAGCATACATGTTACACATTGTCTTGTGTTTGGTTGATAAAGGAAGTTGAGTTGGAATTTTGCTTAAAATTAGGCGAGGGAGATGTGAGGAATAACCAGATCCAACTTGCAACCTAGATCCTCTGGCTTCAGCTTTGAGGCGAGCACTCTCCCATTGAGACACGTGGCCCATGTTGATGGGGACCTTGGACTGGCCACGGCCACCACCATAGGCTTGAAACGTGTTGGGTTTTATTGGTTTGTGGGTAACAGGATCTAAACCCATTCTGATGAGTCTTTTCTTGAGGTTGGTGTTCCAATAATTCTTGATCTCATTGTCTGTTCTCTTATGTAGGTGAGCTGCTATGATTGACCATCTGTATGTACAAATGCGCAACTTGATTAGCTGCTAAGCAGTATACGTATGATTCTTTATCGATCTAACAATAGAAAAATCTTAAAACCAAAAGAAGTTATAGATTACTTGTTTCCAAGAAGGGCATGAAGTTGAATAATGGTGTGATCTTCCTCAGAGCTGAAGTTTCCTCGTTTTATATCAGGTTTGAGGTAGTTAATCCACCTCAGTCTGCAACTCTTTCCACATCTTTCAAGACCTATATATACATGTAACACAGTTATGAATAAAATTGGGAATGAAACCTATGATTCCTCGATGGATCAAGAACATTTAGACACAGATTGAGAAAGGGGTAAAGAGAAGTTGTATTACCAGCTTTGGCAGGTACTGAACGCCAGTTTCCGTGGCCATGCTTTTCGACATAAGCGACGAGCTTCTTGTCTTCTTCTGATGTCCATGGTCCTTTCTTCAACCCTACCTTCTGACAGCATGGCACCCTTCCCATTTTTAAATGACAAATAACTGATATAAACAAACCGTAGTGCTTGTTCTTATGCAACAGCAATCCAACAGTTACCCTATATATAGAGGATATATATTAACTGGTACAGTGGTAGATCAGGTCATTAATTGATAAAATTTATAAGTTCTTATTATTTAAAATTATATTAGTATCATATTTGTGAATAGTACAAAATAAATATTTATTTTGCAGAATTAAAAACCTCAATTATTTTATATATTTTCTTGCTACTTAATTTTTTAATGATTATTTTTTATTGCATTATTTATCTTAGTTCTCTTTTCTTTACGTATTTTTCTTAATTGTGGGGGGTGGGGGATATAGAAAATATGAGTAGGAATAGAATTTTTCATTTCTTAAAGGCGTAAAAGTGATTGTTGGTAAAAAAAATGGCATGTAATAATCTGCATTCATATTATTAACCATTCCAACAATAGAAAATCTAGCTAGAAACCTCAGTTGTTTCCATAAAGAGAAAGGAGTTGAATGATGGTGTGATCTTCTTCCACCGTGAGGTCTCCTCGTTTTATATCAGGTTTGAGGTAGTTAACTCACCTTATGTAACGTAACATAAACAAAATTGGGAATGAAAGTTAGATTCCTTGGTGGATCAAGACTCCATGGTCTTTTCCCCAACCCTACCTTCACACAGCATAGTCTCCTTCCCATTTTTAAATGACAAACTAATATAAGGAAACCCCAATTAGGACCTTGTGTTGTGCTTGTTCATTCTTATGCAGCGGCAGTCCAACAGTTACGCTATATACAGTAGATGAGCACTGATATTGATGTTTGGATGGAATGAAGACGGAGAGATAAAAAGAAAAAATAAAAGGAAGAGACAAATAATTACGTATAAGTGATATCAGGAGAAAACGAGATAGAAAAAAAAAATAAGATAAAAAAATATATGAAAGAAAAATCAAGTATAATGTAATTTAAAATATTTTTGTCGTATAAAATTTTTTAGATGTATTTAAGTTATATACATATGTAATTATATGTTTGACAAATAATTAAAAATTTAACTGAAGTTGAAAATTATTAAATTAGAAGTGTTGAATAAAATTATTTGTTTGAAATAACTAATAAATTTGATATTATTGACACGTTTAAATTAAAATGATATAAGACATTTATTTATAAATATATATTTATTGAAATAAAAAAAGTTATACTTTATAAGCCTAATACATTTGTAAAAACATAAATAAATAAATAAATAAATAAATAAATAATATATATATATATATATATATATATATATATATATATATATATATTTGTAAACCTAAAACAAGATATTAAACTAGTTTAAAAATAAATAAGAATTTAATTTATCAATCGTTAATTGGTTTTGGTTTTCATTCAGGAATTAATTTTAATTAACAAGGTGGAAAAGTTTTCAAGAGAAACTCCAAAAAGAAAATAATAAATTTGATATTGAACACCTATAGGTAATCCTTTTTTGTTATTTGCGTGTGAAAACCTATAGGCGTACCCTTGTTAATACTGAAGGTACCCAAAGAAGAGAAACAAAAAAGTTCTTTTTTTTTAAAAGACGAAAATTTCATTAGGGATGAAAGACTACACTTCTAAAAATTTTAAAATTTATTATAAAATAATTAGTTAGAAATTTTTAAAATCAATAGTTATTTCATAACTAATTTTTAGTAAAAATAATTAGTTAAAAAATTATTATAATATTAATAGTAGCATAAAATAAGTAACAAATTAACTAAGAAAATAAGTAACAAAACAGGATGGGCTGCTGGGGCATTTCGTGTCTTTGGTTCAGGGCCATCCCTGCTTTTTGGCATATTTCGCAGGTGGAGACGAATTGATGGGCGTCTCTGAAAATAGAGGGCCAGTAAAGGCCACAGTCCAGTACTTTCCTAGCAGTCCGAGATGATCCGTAATGTCCTCCTCCAGGGGTCGAATGGCAGAATTGTAGGACCGAATTAATCTCGGTGTCAAGAATACACCTACGGATAATCTTATCACTGGATAGTTTACACAGGTAAGGGTCATCCCATACGTAATATTTAACATCACTTCTGATTTTCTCCTTGTAGGTCCGGGATGCCTCAGGTGGTAATTGAGATGTCTCAGGTGGAAATTGAGATGTTGTCACGAAGTTGCAGATGTCGGCAAACCATGGTGTGGCCGTCTTGATGTGCAGGAGTTGCTCATCAGGGAACTCATCTCGAATAGGCAATTGTTCGCTTTCTCTTTCAATCCTGCTTAAGTGATCCTGCTCAGAGTTTTCGGCACCCTTCTTCTCTTTGATTTCTAAGTTGAAATCTTGGAGAAGAAGCATCCACCAGATCAGTCTCGGCTTGGCGTCCAGCTTCTTCAGCAAGTACCTTAGAGCAACGTGATCAGAGAACACGACTATTTTGGAACCGAGAAGGTAGGAGCGAAACTTATCCAAGGCAAACACAATTGCCAAAAGTTCCTTCTCAGTTGTTGTGTAATTTTGCTGGGCCGGATCCATAGTTCTGGATGCATAGGCAATTACATGTGTCGGTTGGCCGACTTCGGCTCTCTGGCCGAGAACAGCTCCCAACGCCGAATTGGATGCATCACACATTAGCTCAAATGGTAGGTCCTAGTTTGGTGCTTGTAGGATAGGTGCGGATGTGAGTCTGCTCTTCAGCTCCTGGAATTCTTTGATGCAGGACTGATCAAAATGGAATTCCACATCCTTTTGTAACAGTGTGGACAGTGGTAGGGCCAGTTTGCTGAAGTTCTTGATGAACCTCCTGTAAAAACCTACATGTCCTAGAAAAGAGCGAACTTCTCGTACATAAGTGGGGTTAGGAAGGGATGTGATAACGTCTATCTTTGCTTTATCCACTTTAATGCCTCTGTTGGAGACTAGGTATCCCAACATTATTCCCTCGGTCACCATGAAATGACATTTTTCGAAATTGAGAACCAAGTTCGTGTCAGTGCATCTCTTCAACACCTTGGACAGATTGTTCAGGCATGCGTCAAATGATTCTGCGTACACCGTGAAGTCATCCATAAACACCTCCATGCAGTCTTGTAGCAAATTTGAGAAGATGCTCATCATGCAGCGTTGAAACGTGCTCGGTGCGTTGCACAGGCCAAATGGCATGCGTGTGTACGCAAAGGTACCAAATGGGCAGGTGAAGGTAGTTTTGTGCTGGTCTTCAGGTGCAATATGAATTTGCATGTATCCCGAGAATCCGTCCAAAAAACAGTAGTGGGATTTCCCTGCTATTTTCTCTAGCATTTGGTCAATGAAAGGCAAAGGGAAATGATCCTTGCGGGTTGTCTGATTTAGTCTTCTGTAATCGATGCACACCCGCCAACTATTCTGAATCCTCATAGGTACCAACTCGTCTTGTTGTTTTTTCATGACAGTCATCCCGGATTTCTTTGGCACCACTTGTACAGGGCTCACCCATTCACTGTCCGAGATAGGGTAGATGATGCCTACAACAAGTAGCTTTATGACTTCTTTCTTGACTACATCTAGGATGGTAGGATTCAGCCTTCGTTGCTGTTGCCTCATGGGCTTATGTCCTCCTCCGTTAATATTCTATGAATGCAAATGGAGAGATTTATGCCTGGAAGGTCAGAGAGTTTCCACCCAATTGCTTTTTTGTGCTGCCTTAGGACTTTCAGCAGCTTCTCTTCTTGCTCCGGGAGGAGGTTGTTGGCGATAATGACTGGGAGCTGCTGTTCACTGTCCAAGTAGGCGTATTTAAGGTGATTTGGTAACGGTTTCAGCTCCATGGGTGGTAGAGATGGAGATTCCTTAGTTGTAGGTCTCATATCCGTCTGGCCGGCTTGTTCTCGAATCGACATCATGACTGCCGACATGATCTCAGCACTGTGCTGCCTCGACCGACTCGGCATGGTGGTTTCGGTTCTCGTCGTATTGAGGTCGGCCTTGACTTTGTGTGCAGCTTCGGACACGGATCCGGGTGGAACAATGAGCTTTTCGGCTTGAGTCTGATCTTTATTGGCCGAGATGGTTTCGGCAAGCTTGTTGGCTTCTATGTTTGACTCTTTGGCCGAGTTGACTTTCATCCTTGCGTTGACTTGGCCTTCTTTGACCAACTTCATTTCGGCCGTGAATATGGTTGCCAGCTGTGCAGGTAGAGGCTTTTTAGTCTCAGTAACTTTTACCTCTACATTGTTCGTGCTCTCTAAGGTCTTAGGGTAGCAGACTTGTTTTATTAACTCTGTTAATTCTTGTTTAAATGCCAAGTCAATGACGTCGCTATGATCACCCTCAAAGTCTGGGAACTCTTGCACTTCATCACGGTCGGTCTTTAAACAGCTGATCGATTCAGTGAGTTCGGCGCAATCTTCCACTTTTTCACTACAGTTGTCTAGTTGGAAGTACTCCTTGACTAATCTTCCATTATGTCTATGCCAAAGAGAGAATGGTCTTCGGTGGGGTGCTTCATGGCTTCAAAGATGTTGAATTGCACCAACGTGTCATCGAATTCCATCGAGAGTGTTCCGGCATGTACGTCAATCTTCGTCCTTGCTGTCATTAGAAATGGTCTCCCCAATATCAAGGTTGATCCCTTTCTCGATGTCTCGTCCTCCATGTCGAGCACATAGAAGTCAGCTGGAAATATTAGTTCGTTCACTTGGACGAGGACATCTTCGAGAACTCCCAGGGGCTGCACGATGCTTCTGTTAGCAAGCTGAATGGTCATCCCTGTGGGTTCCAGATCTCTAAATTTGAGGGACCTGTAGGTTGATGTTGGCATGACGTTAATTGACGCTCCTAGGTCTAGCATAGCGTCAGCAAATGTACAATCACTAATTGTGCATGGAACCGAGAAGAATCCGGGATCTCGGCATTTCTTCAGCAAGACCTGTGAAATTCCTACAGTGGGGTTATTCCTTGTTGAGGCTGACACCACGCCTCCAAGTTCTCGACTCCCCTTCATCTTTCTTCTTTTGTGTACGCATAATTCTTTGAGGAATTTTGCGTACTTCAGAATTTGCTTGATCGTGTCAAGAAGTGGAATGTTGATTTCCACCTTCCATAACATCTTCAGTAGCTCGTCCTCAGAATCTGGTTTCCTTGCCGAGATGCTCCGGGATGGGAATGGCAATGAGACAGCTGTTTGTGGATGCGACTGTGAGTCGGCTATTGCTTCAGAGTTGGCTTCAGCTGGCTGCGGCACCTGATGCTGTGCAGGCTGAGGTAATTCCTTGCCGCTTCTGAGTGTTACCGCATTAGCATTCCCTCTCGGATTCGGAATAGGTTGAAAGGGAAGGTTGTTCGAACCAACTGACTGTATTTCACTCACAGTATTTGCTAGCTGTCCTATTTGCATCTTAAGATCCTAGATGGTGGCGGTCATGTTTTGCTGAAATTGCATGTTGCTGGAACTTACTGATTGTTGAAATTCTAGATTGCTTGTTGCCAACTGCTTCATCAAGTCTTCTAGTGATGATGAGTTTCCTTGAGTAGGAGTTCTCTGTTGTTGTGGCGGGAAGGATGGTACTTGATATTGCGAAGTCGGCGGTTGGTAACCAGCTACTCCATAGGGTGCATTTGGCATGGATTCGGCTCTCTGAGCTACATATGGTCCTTGTTGTGGGCCTGGCCGGAATGGCTGTTTCCCATATGGTTGGTTATCGAACTGCCGAGGTTGATATGGCTGCTTCCCGTATTGGAATCCTCTGACGGCTCCAACACTTTCTGTTTGCACCGACTCTATTTCTTGTAATGTGGGGCATAAATCGGTTGGATGCTCCGTTAAAGTACATATGCCACAGACCTTAGCTGCCGTGGCTGGATAATGTTGACTAACAGCCAGCTGTCTCACCAAGGACATCAACTCGGTTAGCTGGTTCTCCAGCCTTTGGTTGGAGGCTGCACCGATTTCATTCACTGATCGAGACGGGTTCGGCCCTCTGATCCCAAATTGCTTAGTGTTGCTCGCCATGTTCGAGATCAGGTGCCTTGCTGCTACTGGTGTTTTGTCCATTAAAGCTCCTCCACTAGCTGCATCGATCATACTCTTGTCCATCATTAACAGTCCTTCGTAAAAGTACTGGATCAGTAGTTGCCCGCTGATCTGATGGTGGGGACAGGTGGCATAGAGCTTGTTGAAATGCTCCCAATACTCATGTAGAGTTTCTCTGGTGTGCTGCCTTATCCCATAAATTTCCTTCCTGATGGTCGCAGTCCTAGAAGTTGGGAAAAATTTTTCTAGGAAGGTCTGTTTCATATCTCCCCAGGTGTTGAAGAGTGTTGGCTGCAGATATAGCCAGTCCTTTGTGGCTCCATCCAGGGAGAATGGGAACGCCTTCATCTTGATGTAGTCTTCTGGGATTCCTTGTGGCCTCATCGTAGAACAAACCACGTGGAATTCCTTGAGATGCTTGTGGGGGTCTTCTCCTGCAAGACCGTGAAATTTGGGCAACAAATGTATCAAACCAGACTTCAACTCATAAGTTTGAGCCAGCTCCAGTTGTGGATATTGGATACACCATAGTTGGTACACCACATTGGGAGTGGCTAGCTCTTTCAACGTCCTGTCGTGGTTCTCCATCTGCCCTGGCTCTGAAAAAATGTTAGTACTAGCAACAAAATTGTCAGTATAAGATTGGTCAGAGTTATTAACAGAATTTACACTACTACTAATATTTACTATGGTATTTCTAATTTTTTGTAATCTACACAAGGTTAGTTCTATCTCTGGATCAAAAGTATACAATGGGTCAGTGTTACTCCTAGTCATGCATCATGCAAAATTAAAGTACTTAAAGCAACAATTAATTCTACTAAAAACAGAATAGGTAAGAAAATGAATGTAGTTAATATGTAATGCAGAGTTAAATGTAATGTAGAGTTAAATGTTTCTGATATATCTATATGTATATATATTTTTGTTTTAACAGTGAATTCACGTAGACATTTATTGAATAGATACAGACTCATCAGACTCTAAACAAAACTCTACAGACTTGGATTCGACCCGGTTTACTTGGCACACGAAAACACAAAGGAACTTGTGTCCCCGGCAACGGCGCCAATTCGATGATTACTCGTTTTTAGTCGTTTTACGCGCTTATCAAATAACAAAAGCTAACTATAGCATAGTCAACCCTAGGTCATTCTTCTCAAGGACACAGTGCGTTCATGATGTGTTTCAATGTGTAATAGACGGGGGCAAAATCTAAGTGTAAAGTACTGACTCACCTCGGCACCGGCCAAGTCGCTCTCGACAGAGACTGAGCCGAGTTGATCTCGGCAGAGACAATCCAGCTTGGTCTCGGCTAAGTGCAGATAGATGCTACAGAGGTGCACTATCTTTGTCTCAGACTTGAAAACGGTAAATGAGGGGGTTGGAATGCAATCGAAATCGAAACAGAAATTAACTACAATGCAAATGCAATTATGCTACTCCCAGTGCTACTGCTATTACTGTGTTCATGTTCAGTTCCAATAATCAAGGTCCTTCTGGTTCAATCACTCCAGTTACAGTCCGTATCAGCCTTGGGAGTTCTTATGGCAATCGCCAAAGGTTTGTCTGTTGCCACACCGAGGATTTACACAATCGCTACCTCATCAATTGGCAGGGATTACGTTCAAGCTGATTTTAGATTCTCATTCAACAATCGTTAAGTGATTATCTACTGAATTAGTTAAACCAGTTTCAATCGGCTTAGTTCAACATTGTTCACGTTACTATGTGCAATCGCTACGCAGTAATTGAACTAGATATTAGGAATGCAATAGAGATTAGAATTCAGAAAACACTTATATTATTGAAAACGAAATACAAACACAGGGCCTGGATTCGGTGATTCCATCTTCCACGGCAATCGCCATGGCTGACGGCGATGATCCACCTCTACTAGCTAGGACGCCGAGGATCAGGTCCACCGGAGTGCGTTGGTGCTCCAATCAGTCTCCTCTGGTAACCTTCGGCTTCTCAAATCCTAGCCTGCACTTCCTCGATTGAGAGAAATGACATTAACAGCACTGTGCACCACCTTGAGCATAAGAGATGAAGAATGAGAGAAAATGAAGATAATAGAAGCGGGAAAATATGAATGCCAAAGACCCTTAATCATTTAGAGTTTTGCTTATTTATACGAGAAGCTATGCTAACCTAACAGAATTACAAGTGAAATCCCTATTCTACCCTTGCTATGACTTGCGTTGCAAGATACTCCAGGAGATGATGTGGTGCTTGAGCTGGCGCCGAGGTGGCTCTATATCGCTGACGTGGAGCGCCACCTGGACCTAACTCCTGATTGTGATATTGGCTTGCATGGGCCGAGTCTCGGCCTGGGCTTCCAATGGCAGGCTGTGAGCTTGGCTGGACCTGCAATGAAGGAATAGTTAGCTTAATGCCTTGAATTAACACAAATTGTGCTTTTCTCTATCTCTAGGCCCTTAATCTGGATCTTAGCTAACAATCATCTTTTAAGTTCATGAGTTGCTTAATGACACTCTTCTTAGGTCCACTTAAGATGTGTATTTTATGACACATCACACCTCCATCTAACTATTTAACAAAAAAAAATAGCGACCGATTTAGCGACCGAATTATTTAAAATAAAAAATCAAATAGTCACCGAATTAGCGACTGAATTATTTTTTAAAAAATAAAAATAGCAACTGAATTAGCGACGAATTTTTAATATATAAATAATTAAAAATAAAAAAAAGTCACGGGATTATTTTAATAATATAAAATAGCCACCGATTTAGCGACCGAATTTTAAATATAATTAGCCACCGATTGTGTTTCGGTCGCAAAATATTTAGCGACTCGGCTTTTCGCAACGGAATAAAATCAGTCGCTCATTCTGTCGCTAAACCATTTTGCGACCAAAATATTACGTTAGCGACCGATTTTCCAGCTTTAGAGACCGATATTTCGGTCGCTAAAAATGAAATTTTTTGTAGTGATATAACTACACTATTACATTAGTTACATTCCATATTCGTTAAGTCAACCAATCTAAAAAATTAGTCATTGAGATATATTTGTTATAGTTATTAGTGGTAGTATATGTTGCTTTTGTGCTATTATTCCTATTCAGTTCAATATTTTTATTAGCATATTATCTAAATAAAAAATTATCTTGCATATCCATTTTAATAAAACTATGAATAACACATGTAAGTATTATATATTTTTTCTCTTCAAGGCATATCACAATATTGATTTGAGAAGAGAAAAACTTGATTTTAGAAAACCAAAACATCTTTCATTCATATTATGTTATGAAGAATGCGTATAATTAAATAACTCTTTTGGATTTTGGGCTGCTTGTTAACCTTTATAATCACGCAAGTTATATTGTTTTCCATGATATGGTAAAGAAAGTCATTCATGTTGTTGTTTCGAGAGTCCACTAAAAAATACTTATTTGTGAAAAGGAATATTAAAATGATTATCTTAGTTGTGAATAGTTTCTAAAAGTATTCTTGAGTCGTTCGTTGTACCATCCCAACCAACCATTAGAAAGTAAACTTTTATGTAAACTTTTTATGTTTAGTAGATTTTGTACGTGGGTTGGGTTACACCTTGTATGTTAAATAAGCTTTTTTACTTCATCAAATGGTAAGTACCTTAGATTTTTTGCGAAGAAATTCTTTTTTGATTGAAAGGTAATTAAAAAAAATATATATATATATATATATATATATATATATATATATATATATATATATATATATATATATATATATATTACAATAATAATTATATATAATAATAATGTATAATGTATAACATAGTAGATAAAGAGGTGATGTATATTTTTTATTTTTTTTCAAAGTTTTTGGTTTTATTTGTTCATTTGTACGTTGAGAATCAATTTGCCTTTCACATTTTGAGTTTTTTTTTCACTTTTTTATGTATAATATTTTATTAGATAATTCAATATTTTATTTGAATTGTTTTTATAGCGATCACATATACACACCCACCTTATTTATAAATTGTATTAGGGGTTGCTAACTCAATGGTAGAGTACTCGACTTTTAAAAGCGACTTTAATTTTTCACATTTCTATGAAGCAATTAGTTCATCCATACATTGGTAGAGTTTATAAAACCACGGTTGATCTAAAGAGGAATGAAGGAAAAAAGTAGCATGTCGTATCAATAATGAATTCTAAAAATATTTCACTTTTATCAGATCTAGCTTCAATTTTTGTTTGAATTTTTGGCTTGAAACACAAAAATTTAGGTAGGTTTAATTAATAAAGGGATAGAGCCTTACCGCTTCAATTAATTATAGGAAAACAAAAAGTAATGAGTTTTCATTTATTTTTTATTTGAATGATTACCCCATCTAATTGTATGTTAAAAAGAGATTAGTGCTTGATGTGAGAGAAGCTTTTCTTATGAGTCCTAACTATATAGTTATTTTTTATTATATTTATATTTTGGGGGTAGCGATAAATATGTAAAAGAAAGAGTATATCGATAAAGATATTTTTTTCCAAAATCAAAAGAGCGATTGGGTTGAAAAAAATAGAAAATTCCTAACTAGCTTGTTATCCTAGAACCAAAAAATAGGTGGAAAAAGTGATTAGAGAGAGTCCGTTGATTATTTTAGGTACATGTTTAATATAATTTCTTCTTGGTTGACCAAAAGAAAAAGTAAACTTTATATCAAAAGAGCAACAATACAAATGGTAGTGATATATATCAGTGATATGAATTAAACGATAAAAAACTCCTTATACTCATGTATGACAGGCATATAATAGAGGTGGAAAGGTTTATGGGTTTTGCCTTTGTACAAAAATCAACTTCAAGGTCCCTTAACCAGAGGTAGATTGAAGAGGTCGAAAGTTGATGTCCAAAAGAATGTGGAGCTCCTTAGAGGACAAAGAGTGTCCAAAGCAAGCTCAACATTGTTTACTTTTTGGGAGAATATCCTCACGTAGCATAGGAGCTTTGTATGTTTTTCATTACATTACTTTTAATAAGTAGGAAAGAATAGTTTAGGCCTTTGAACACACTCAGTGCCTTTGGACGCACTCAACGTCTTTAGACATACTCAACATCTTTGGATGTCCATGTTAGATAAGGAGTATTTGTTGAGCCTTTTGGATGCTAGACACCTTTGGACAATGTCCTTGGCCAAGGCGGGCTACATACCTATCATCTGAAGTGTGACTGACTTGGTTTCAGGTTAGGGTGGGTAATCTATAGCGTGATTAGAGTTTGACCAAGAGACTTACCTGGTATCCAGAGAGATGATTGGCACCTTCGCTCACAGTTGGAAGTCCTTCTGTAACCTTGAGTCACTGGTCGCGTAGCAATTCTCTAGCAATCTTGCTCTATATGGTATACTCCTGAATTCTTAGCCCCGAGTTCTTCGCACTAAGGCCTTTTATAGCCTCTGGAAGAGTGATGAAGTCACGCTTGATCCTACCACGTAGAGCTACCGCAGCCTCCTGATTCAATTCGTTAGCCTTGGCAATCCCTAGGTTGATACTCGTTGGGTCCCGTGCCTTTCACGAGTAGTGGCTGACATGGCGTGTTCCTTTGCTGTGGTTGGTGAGGATTTCCATTCTATTGGTAGGTGGGGACCTGAGTTCGCTTACGTGCCTTCATCAAAGGCTTCCCCGCATTCTTGGGGGATTTGATGGCCCAGGACTTGTGAGGTGGCATTTCCCATCTGAGGTGGCTGATCTTGCTTGGTTTCGCCGACTTGGCCGACTTCATCAGCGTTGAGCTGGAGCTCCCGGATCCGGCTTGGGCTAGTTGTGGCGTGCCTTGCCAATTGGGCCGAACTCGGGTGAGTGGCTGATGTTGGACTTCCTTCGCATGGATTGGTTCGTTGACACGTGCTTGCCATTTTGGGCCCTTCTCTCGGTGGAGGTAGACCGAGTCGACTAAGCTTCCTTCACCAATGGGCTGGCCCGGCTCTTCTCATCTCCTGGGCCCAATTTAGGTCTTTGTAACCTGACCAGTGTATCCATGAGTCTTTCCTTAGATTTGGTTGACGTTGGGTCGAAAATGTTTGGGGTCCTACACTCTAGAATCAAGATCATATCAAACGCCCTCGTCAACACTTAGATAACAAAATCTATATAATAATTGTATGAAATTGAAAATGCTTCTACCTCAAAGCACCCTTTTCCTCCACCTGACTCCTTTTCTCTTTCATTCCAAACACACTCACAACCTTTATAATTAATAATAAAAACATAACAAAAATAATTCACAAAGAGAAGAGTGAAAAAAAAATTACAAGAGCTAAAAAATGACACAACTACTAAAAACATACTAGGAGCAAGAATACACTCCACCGGCAAACAATAGAGGGACAAATGAGAAAGGGATGATAAAGGAACACAATAGTATGATATTAGTGGGAGAGATGGTGAAGAGGTATGACAACGAAATGTTAGCAACAATAAACTAAAACGAAGAATCGTAAAACCTATTTTTATTATTTATTAGAACATATTTTGTTTTGAAATTTTCATTTTAGAAAACAAAAAAATTGAAACTTCTTATATATAAGACATTTCATTGACACTATGCATGTCTATTTATAATATGTAAAGCTTGACGTACTGTGAAATACATTGCTTCAACGCCAATATAATATTTTTCGCCACATGTATAATTTGCTACTATATTATTTTTTTTTCATTTTTGGATAAGACAAATATTAATAAGATATTTGGAGTAATAGGGTATCCAAATCCAATTACATCAATTAGAATTTAAAGAAATACAATAAAAGAAAAAACAAAAAGTAGGATTTGTCATCACTTATGTAACGACGTACAAGCAAATTCTATTCTAACCTTAAACCATAACCAACTTTTCACCTTTGTCATGTCAATTACCTCATCAGAATTAAAATTTGCAACATTAAAACATATTTGATTTTTATGTAACTAAATAGACCATATGACGTGAAGGCAAAGAATTTTCTAGCACTCCATGTATTTCTCTCCATTTGGCCATCCTAGATTCCACCAATTTGAACATAAACCCTAATGCAAAACAGAACCCTCTGCCCCTCGTATCTGCTGTAAATTTCCACGCCCACTCATAATTTTTTTATACCCATAAATTTTATACTTAACTCGTATCAATGAAATGTTCTTTTCTATCACATCACTTGTATGTACATTTATCATTTTTCTCCCTTTCCTATTTCTCTTTTCCTCTAATGAGTGTGTCCAACTTTTAATGGTATCAAATAATCTTTATCAAAACAAATTAGCATAAAATAAAACAAGTATAAGTATAGTGCAAATTGTCATTCCACAACAAAATAAATTGAGTGAAAGCACAAAGTAAAATACTCTCTTTCCTAAGTCATAACTAATATAAGGCGAAGAATATTTTTAACGGACAAAATATTATCTCATTGAAATACAACAACTTTGGTAGCAAATAGCAACAACAACTTTCGTGGCATGTAGTAACTCCCTGCTATAGCGATCAAGACATTTCATATACGTTTCCACCGCGTGCTGTACGTACTCTGCTGCATGCATGCACGATTATTATCCTTGTTTATAACATTTTTTCGTGTTAGTTGTTTGGCCATTGTTTTTATTTACTTCTCCATTAGGAAACAATATTGTGAAACTTTACTCAATCTGCTATTTGCAAGTTCTTGCTTATCTGCTATCATTTTCAGTCACATATGCCCATACACATATAATGAAGACTGTACTAGGGTAGTTTCTCAATATCAGTATTTGACATCAAATCAGTTATTTAATGTGTTTTTTTCTTCGTTTCAAATTAGTGACATCATAGATGATTTTGAAAGATCCTTCTGAAATATTTGTAATGAAAGGACCACACTAATAACACTTGTACTTTCAGAACAAATCCAACATCACGGACCGTTTGTTGCCTTAAAATAAATAGAAAAGAGCATAGTTTCTTGACATGATCTTAATTAGCAACATGTCCTATGTAATTGGAACTTGGTTAATCCAGTCCATTTTTTGTGGCAATTATACGCATATAGATGAATGAATTGGAAAAGGTTGATAAAGATTGTTTCAATTGATAAAGACTAGACTCATATCAAATAAAGAAGTGAGTCCTAGTCTCGATAGCGACGAAAAAACATTGTTATTGGATAATTTATAAATACTTTTGTAAATTCTAGTCCAAAAGTTTTTTCCGATCTGATCCTGCAAAATGTAATTGTAAAACACAGTTGTCTAATGATGCCAGTCTAAATCATGTTTTATATATTCTGAATCTAATAAGAACTTTTTTATGAAGTGTTTTCACAAGTGTGGTATGAACAACGCTACTGTATTTCACAATAACATATGCTGCCACTCTCAACAGTTTCGCAGAATTAAACCTTGCAGTGGTGTTAATGTCGTAGGGTAGCAAGTTATTCGGACCATTTGGAAGTTTCGGAATCAAATAAATCCAAACATAGCAGAAAATGTGGAGGCATTCTTGGAATTGGCTTAGAAAGAGGAATAAAGGGTTCAATTATTGACTCTCAAGTTTGTTCTTTAACCCTTCTTCATGCTTAGGAGGCGGGGGGATAGCAAGTTGCAACAATTCGAATTGCATAAAAGGTGGTTGTCATCTGGTGCATATGGTAATGGTCTAGGCAAGCTCATGAAGTTATTGCTTAAAGGTGGTTATGGTGGTCATTATACACATGAAGGTGGACATTTGAACGTTAGGAACATGATTTTGAAAAATGTTCCGCGACCGCGATGTTGGTAGCAACATCAAAATGTTTAGGTTCATTACAATTGTAATTGTCATTTCCTCTGATGTCACACAAAACTGTAATAGCAAATCCATATTTAAAACTTTGATTAGCATCCTGTCGAAATAAGTGTTTACATTTAATGTATTTAATGTATTTGAACAAGATTGCTTTTGAAGAAGGAAATCCTTGAGAAATAAATAAAAAAACTTTGACAAGGAAGGATGGAAGATAGTGTTAGATAAACTAGAGAAGAAAAGTACTTTATTTCTATTATATATCAATTACATAGGTTGATATCCTATTTATAATAGAATAAATTATAAATAGAGTAATTCATAACATTATAAAGTCCTTTAATTAACGCACTAAATATTTATAAATAGCGGTTACAAAACAGTAACGTCCCTTAACTTAAAATAATTCTTTAATGTAGAGTAATTATCCATAATTATTCTTTTTATAAATATTTATTTTCTAATTATTATTTCTAAAAAAATCCCACGGTATGGCTAATTACATTGGTGATGGTACAGGGGATTGGTTCAATGAAGGTTTGTATAGGAATTGTAAGCATTCCTACCTGTGTTGTTTTTTGCTAGTTGCTTCAATTCATATGTTGTGCAGACCGGTTAGATCGGTGCAGCATCATTGATTCAAATCATTAGATGCTGGTGGCTCCATTTTATTGGTCTCAATTATTTGTTAGATGCATATATGCTCTGCAGGAGGGATCCCAAATTAATGTACTGATTTTTTTGTGCAGTACTCCCAAACTGATGCATCACTTGTTTTCAATTACGTGCAGTTTTATTGCCACATGGAGGAGGGTAGAATTTGGTTAGTATTTTCACAATGGAGGGTAGATATATGTGCAGGAATATAGCACCTACTATCATTCTCTATTACGGGTAGATATTTTCTACTGACATCTGAATTAACTGTATCGTTCTCGACTATTGTTCTCCGGACATTGTTCTGAAGTGTAAATTATAAGATTTTTTTTTTTATTTTGTTACTGTCTTTAGTTATTATTTAAATCAATAGTTAAATCTTAATTAATTAATTATTATATTATTTTTTTAATTAAATTTAAATTATATTTATTTAATTTTTTATTATTACAAATTAATTAAAAATAGTTATAAATTTTAAAAATTTATTACGAATTAATTAAGATTATTTTATTAGTTAACTTGTTATTTATTTTATGCTACTATTAATATTATAATAATTTTTTAACTAATTATTTATACTAAAAATTAGTTATGAAATAACTATTGATTTTAAAAATTTGTAACTAATTATTTTATAATAAATTTTAAAATTTTTAGAAGTGTAGTCTTTCATCCCTAATGAAATTTTCATCTTTTAAAAAAAAAGAACTTTTTTTGTTTCTCTTCTTTGGGTACCTTCAGTATTAACAAGGGTATGCCTTAGGTACCAGCAGCCCATCCTGTTTTGTGAAGTCTTTGACGTCTGGGGTATAGATTTCATGGGGCCATTTCCAATCTCCAATGGTTATTCGTACATCTTGCTTGCCGTTGATTATGTATCAAGATGGGTAGAAGCCATCCCCACCAGAACCAATGATGCCAAGGTTGTAGTGGACTTTCTCAAGTCCAATATCTTCTACAGGTTTGGTGTACCAAAAGCGCTCATCAGTGACCAAGGAAGTCACTTCTGCAACAGAGCCATGGCCTCCCTTCTTTAGAAATACGGGGTGGCACACAGGATAGCCACAGCATACCACCCCCAGACAAATGGGCAAGTTGAGGTGTTTAACAGAGAAATCAAGCATACACTACAAAAGATGACAAATCCCAACAGGAAGGACTAGAGCAAACTCCTTGAGGATGCTCTATGGGCACATAGAACTGCATACCGAACACCGCTAGGGATGTCTCCCTACCGGATTGTTTTCGGGAAGGCCTGCCACCTCCCTGTGGAGATAGAACACAAAGCTTACTGGGCAGTCAAACAATGCAACATGACCTATGACCAAGCAGGAGAGCATAGGAAATTCCAACTTCAAGAATTAGATGAACTTCACAAGGAAGCCTATGAGAATGCTAGGATCTACAAGCAAAAAGCAAAAACATTCCACGACCAAAAGATCCTGAAGAAAGACCTCCATATTGGCCAAAAAGTGTTGCTATTCAACTCCAGATTAAAGCTTATAACAGGTAAGCTTCGCTCCAAATGGGATGGACCTTTTGTTATCACTAACATATTTCCCCAGGGTGCAGTGCAGCTAAAAGAGGAACAGACCAATCGCACCTTTCAGGTCAATGGGCACCAAGTCAAACCATTCCATGAAGGTCCAGCACCAATTGGAGAGAACACGGAGATCATTTCATTGGTGGAACCAACTCCACCAAATGGCACAGCCTAAGCCATCTCGGCCACCCCCTTTTCATCTTCACATTGAGGACAATGTCGAAATTAAGTGTGTATGGGGGGGTTCTGACCATTTGGAACTGATCACTCATATCGGCCTTTCTCTAACTTTCTTATTTTCTTTAGTCTAATTTGTTCCTTTTCCACATCTATTATGATGTTTCTAGATTCATTAGTACTTTTAATTTCTGCATATCTGCACTTGTTTAATAAGAGCTTCCGTGCCAAGTCGGCCACAGCCGGAATGGTCTCGGCCTAGCAGAATTACAGAGCCAAATTGAAAAGAGAGAAAATTCTTGATTAAGTCTGAAAGTCTGACAAACCAGCAGAAGCAATCTCCTCATTCCCGAGTAGAGGTAACCCCTGCCTGAAAGGGACCAAGCCTTTGGGTTCTAAGCGGTAAGTGACGAAAATGGGAAGAGGAAACCTTTAGAGTGAAGGAACAAAAGCAACCAGTGTGAGAATTTGAGCATTACAGTAGTGATGGCTTACATTCCCTCCATCTCCCTTCTTCCTGAGTGATTTTTGCAAAGCATGTTAATTGTGTATGCTATACTTTGCCTTAACTCTCCGGATACAACTGTTTTACACATGCATGGATGACATGATCTAGGCCATATTTCTTATGAGCTTCGAGCCAAATAAGCTGTCCGAAAACAAGCTGACCCTTGTTCACCCCCTTTGGGCCTAATTTGACCATTTTTTTCCTGCAGCTTGATGAGTCATGAAATATACATCTTAATTGGACCTAAGAAGAGTGCCACTGAGCAACCCATGAACTTAAAAGATAACTGTTAGCTAAGATCCAGATTAATGGCCTAAAATTAGAGTAAAACACAATTTGTGTTTATTCAAGGTTTTTAGCTAACTATCTCTTCATTGTAGGTCCAGCTAAGCTCAGCCCGCCACTAGAAGCCCAAGCCGAAAGCCTTTCAGCCAGGCCGAGAATCAGCCCATGCAAGCCAACAGCTCAAACCATGTAGATCCAGGTGGCGCTCCATGTCAGCAACCCAGAGCCACCTCGATTCCAGCTCAGGCGCCACATCATCTCCTAGGTAGCTTGCAACACAAGTCATAGCAAGGGCAGAATAGGAATTGTACATGTAATTCTGTTAGCATCGTTAGTTGTGTCCACTCTTGTATAAATAGATAGAACTCTAAACGAGTAGGGGTCTTTTGGCATTCAAACCTTCCCGCGTCCATAATTTCCAAATTCTCTCTCGTTTTCATCTCCTCCGCTCACAGTGGTACACGGTGTTGTTAATGGCGTTTCTCTCGATTGAGGAAATGCAGGCTAGGAACTGAGAAGCCGAAGGTTACCAGAGAAGACCGATTGGAGTACCAACGCGCTCTGGTGGATTTGAACCTCAGCGTCCCAGCTAGCAGAGGTGAATCATTGCCGTCATCCATGGCGATCGTCGTGAAGGATGGAATCATCGAATCCAGGCCTTGTGTTTGTATTCTGTTTTCTGTTAATCAATTACTTTATGTATTGCTTATCTCTGTTCCCTTCCTCTCCTTTAATTGATGATTTAATCCGTGATTGCAATTGAATTGTGAATAATGTTAAGCTAAGCCGATTGGAACTGGTTTAACTAATTCAGTAGGTAATCATTTAACGATTGTTAATCGAGAACCTAAAATCAACTCTGAACATAATCCCTGCCAACCGATGAGGTAGCGATTGCATAATTCCTCGGTATGGCAATGGACGAACCTTTGGCGATTTCCATGAGAATACCCAAGGCTGATATGGACTAAGAACTAGAGTGTGGAATGTGGACTAGACTTGGACTAACAGAACTGAACATGAACACAGTTATATAATAATAGTAATAATAGGAAACCAGTAGCAGTAGTATATGTTTACTGCATTAGTAACCTAGTTTACTTGTTGCTTTACTTACGTTCACACCCTCCTGTTTATTGCTTTTCAGTCCGAGACAGAGATAATCCATCTCTGTAGAGTCTGTCTGCACTCAGCCGAGACCAAGCCAGATTGTCTCTACCGAGATCATCTCGGCTCAGTCCCTGCCGAGAGCAACTCGGCAAGTGCCGAGTGAGTCAGTACCTTGCACCTAGATTTTGCTTCCGTTTACTATACATTGAAACACATTTAGAACGCACTGTGTCCTTGAGAAGAATGACCTAAGGTTGACTATACTACAGTTAGCTTTAGTTATTTGATAAGGAGTTTAAGATGACGGAAAAACCTCATTATCAAATTGGCGTCGTTGCCGAGGACACAAGTTCCTTTGTGTTTTAGTGTGCCAAGTAAACCGAATCGAATCCGTGTTGTAAGAAGTTTTGTTTAGAGTGTGTCGAGTCTTAATTTGTCAATAAATTTTTACGTGAATTCACTGTTAAACAAAAACAAATATATACATATAGATATAGTAGAAATTTCTAATTCTGTATTACACACATACATTTAATTTTCTAACTCTGCATTACATATTGACCCCATTCTGTTTTCAGTAGAATTAATTGTTGCTTTAGTTGCTTTGAATTCTGCATGATGCATGACTAGGAGTAGCACTGACCCATTGTATATTTTTGATCCAAAAATAGAACTAACTTTACGTACATTGCGAAAAATTAGAAATACCACATTAAATATCAGTAGTAATGTAAATTCTGCCATTAACCTTGACCATATTATTGCTAGTACTAACATTTCCACAGAGCCAGAGCAGATGGAAAATCACGACAGGACGTTGAAAGAGCTAGCCACTCCAGATGTGGTATACCCACCATGGTGTATCCAATATCCATAACTGGAGCCGGCTTAGACATATGAATTGAAGTCTGGTTTGATACATTTGTTGCCTAAATTTCACGGTCTTGCAGGAGAAGACCCCCACAAGCATCTCAAGGAATTCCACGTGGTTTGTTCCACGATGAGGCCGCAAGGAATCCCAGAAGATTACATCAAGATGAAGGCGTTTCCATTCTCTCTGGACAGAGCTGCAAAGGACTGGCTATATCTGCAGCCAGCACTCTTCAACACCTGGGGAGATATGAAGAGGACCTTTTTGGAAAAAATTTTCCCAACTTCTAGGACTGCGACCATCAGGAAAGAAATCTGTGGGATAAGGCAGCATACAGGAGAGACTCTACACGGATACTGGGAGCGCTTCAACAGGTTATGTGCCACCTGTCCCCATCATCAGATTGATGAAAAGCTGCTGATTCAGTACTTCTACGAAGGATTATCAATGATGGACAGGAGTATGATCGATGCAGCTAGTGGAGGAGCATTAATGGACAAAACACCAGTAGCAGCAAGGCATCTGATCTCGAACATGGCGAGCAACACTCAACAATTTGGGATCAGAGGGCCAAATTCGTCTCGGCTAGTGAACGAAATCGGCGCAGCCTCTAACCAAAGGCTGGAGAACCAGCTGACCGAACTGACATCCCTGGTGAGACAACTGGCTGTTAGTCAACATCATCCAGCCATGGCAGCAAAGGTCTATGGTATATGTACTTCAGTGGAGCATCCAACTGACCGTGGCCCCACCCTTCAAGAGACCGAGTCTGGCCAAACAGAAAGTGTTGGAGTCGTAGGAGGATTCCAGTATGGGAAGCAATCCTATCAGAACCGGCAATTTGATAATCAACCATATGGGAAACAACCATTCCGGCCAACCCCACAACCAGGACCATACGCAGCTCAAAGAGCCGGATACATGCCGAATGCACCCTATGGAGTAGCTGGTTATCAACAGCCGAGTCCGCAATACACAGCACCGTCCTTCCCACCACAGCAATAGAGAACTCCTACTCAAGGCAATCTGCCGTCACTAGAAGATTTAATGAAGCAGTTGGCAACAAGTAACTTGGAATTTCAACAATCAGTAAGTTCCAACAATCTACAATTCCAGCAAAATATGACCGCCACCATCCAGGATCTCAAGATGCAAATAGGACAGCTAGCAAATACCGTAAGTGAGTTACAGTCAACCGGCTCAAGCAGCCTTGCCTCTCAATCCATTCCGAATCCAAGAGGGAATGCTAATGTAGTGACACTGAGAAGCGGTAAGGAATTACCTCAGCCTGAATAGCATCAGGAGCCGTAACCAGCCGAAGCCGACTCTGAAGCAACAGCCAACTCACAGTCTCATCCAGAGACAGCTGTCCCGTTGCCATTTCTATCCCAGACCGTCTTGACAAAGAAACTAGATTCTGATGACGAGCTACTGAAGATGTTCCGGAAGGTGGAAATCAACATTCCACTTCTCGATGCGATCAAGCAAATTCCGAAGTACGCAAAATTCCTCAAGGAATTATGCGTACACAAAAGAAGACAGATGAAGGGGAATCGAGAACTTGGAGGTGTGGTCTCAAGCTTAACCAGAAATAACCCCACTGCAAGAATCTCACAAGTCTTGCCAAAGAAGTGCCGAGACCCCGATATCTTCTCGGTCCCATGCACTATTGGTGATTGCACATTTGCTGATGCTATGCTGGACCTGGGAGCGTCAATCAATGTCATGCCTGCATGAACTTATAAGTCCCTCAATTTCGGAGATCTAGAACCCACGGGGATGACCATTCAGCTTGCTAACAGAAGTATCGTGCAACCCCTGGGAGTTCTCGAAGATGTCCTCGTCCAAGTGAACGAGCTAATATTTCCAGCTGATTTTTATGTGCTTGACATGGAGGACGAGCCATCAGGGAAAGGATCAACCTTGATACTAGGGAGGCCATTTCTAATGACAACAAGGACGAAGATTGACGTGCATGCCGGAACACTCTCCATGGAATTCGGTGACACGTTGGTGTAGTTCAATATTTTTGAAGCCATGAAGCACCCCACCGAAAACCACTCCCTCTTTGGCATAGATATAATGGAAGAGCTAGTGGAGGAATACTTCCACCTAGACAGCTGCAGAGAGGGAATGGAAGATCTTGCTGGAACTGCTGAACCCAATAGCTGCTCAAAGGCCGACCATGACGAAGTACTGGAGTCCCCAGAATCTGAGGATGATCATAGCGACGTTAGTGACTTAGCATTTGAAAAAGAACTAACTGAGTTGATAAACCAAGTCTGCTACACTAAAACCTCAGAGAGTAAAGATAATGCAGAGGTAAAAGTTGCCGAGACTAAAAAGCCTTTACCTGCACAGTTGGCAACAATATTCACGGCCGAAATGAAGCCGGCCAAAGGAGGCCGAGTCAGCGTAAGGTCAAAAGTCAACTCGGCCAAAGAGTCAAACACGAGGGTCGAAAAGCTCACCGAAACCATTTTGACCACTAAAGATCAGACCCAAAGCAAAGTAAAGCTCGATGTTCCACCCGAATCCGCGTCCGAAACTGCACAAGAAGCCAAAGCCGATCTCAATCCGACAAGAACCGAAACCATCCTACCAAGTCGACTGCAGTAGCATAGGGCTGAGATCATGTCGACACTTACAATGCCGATTAGAGAACAAGCTGGCCAGACGGATCCGAGGCCTATAACTGAGGAACCTCCATCTCTACCACCCATGGAGCTGAAACCTTTGCCTAGCCACCTAAAATACGCCTACTTGGACAATGAACAGCAGCTCCTAGTTATTATCGCAAACAACCTCCTCCAAGAGCAAGAAGATAAGCTGTTGAAAGTCCTAAGGCAACAAATGAAAGTGATTGGGTGGAAACTTTCAAACCTTCCAGGCATTAACCCCTCCATCTGCATGCATAGAATATTAATGGAGGAGGACATTAAGCCCATAAGGCAACAACAACGAAGGCTGAATCCGACACTCCTGGATGTAGTCAAGAAAGAAGTCACAAGGATACTTGCTGTAGGCATCATCTATCCCATCTCGGATAGCCAGTGGGTGAGCCCTATGCAAGTAGTACCAAAAAAATCTGGGATGACTGTCATGAAGAACCAACATGACGAGTTGGTACCTATGAGGATTCAGAACAGCTGGCGGGTGTGCATCGATTACAGAAGACTAAACCAGGCAACCCACAAAGATCACTTTCCCTTGCCTTTTATTGACCAAATGCTGGAGAAAATAGCAGGGAAATCCCACTACTACTTTCTGGATGGATTCTCAAGTTACATGCAAATACACATCGCACCTGAAGATCAGCACAAAACCACTTTCACATGCCCCTTTGGCACATTTGCATACACCTGCATGCCATTCGGCTTATGCAATGCTCTGAGCACATTCCAACGTTGCATGATGAGCATCTTCTCGGATTTGCTACAGGATTGCATGGAAGTGTTTATGGACGACTTCACGGTGTACGCCGATTCTTTTGAAGCATGCCTGAACAACCTATCCAGGGTGCTAAAGAGATGTACTAACACGAACCTGGTTCTCAATTTCGAAAAATGTCATTTCATGGTGACCGAGGGAATAGTGTTGGGACACCTAGTCTCCAACAGAGGCATTGAAGTGGACAACGCAAAGATAGACATAATCACCTCCCTCCCAAACCCCGCTTCTGTGCGGTAAGTTCGCTCATTCTTGGGACATGCAGGTTTCTATAGAAGGTTCATCAAGAACTTCAGCAAACTGGCTCTGCCTATGTCCAAACTACTATAGAAGGATGTGAGTTTCAACTTTGATCAGCCCTGCATTGAGGCATTTCACGAGCTGAAGAACAAACTTACATCCACACCTATCCTGCAAGCACCAGACTGGGGCCTGCCATTTGAGTTAATGTGTGATGGATCCAATTCGGCACTAGGAGCTGTTCTCGGCTAGAGAGCCGGAGTCGGCCAACCAGTACATGTCATTGTGTATGCATCCAGAACCATGGACTCGGCCTAGCAAAACTACACGACAACTGAGAAGGAGCTTTTGGCAATTGTATTTGCCTTAGATAAGTTTCGCTCTTACCTTCTTGGCTCCAAGATAGTCGTGTTCTCTGATCATGCTGCTCTAAGATACTTGCTGAAGAAGCCGAACGCCAAGCCGAGACTGATCCGGTGGATGCTTCTTCTCCAGGAATTCGACTTAGAGATCAGAGATAAGAAAGGTGCTGAAAATTCTGTAGCAGATCACCTGAGTAGGATTGAAAATGAAAGCGAACCAATGCCGATCCGAGATGAATTTCCTGATGAGCAACTCTTGCACATCAAGACGGCCACACCATGGTTTGCTGACATCTGCAACTTCGTGGCAACATCTCAATACCCACCGGAAGCATCTCGGCCCTACAAGGAGAAAATCAGAAATGATGCCAAATATTATGTATGGGATGACCCCTACCTATGGAGACTATGCAGTGATAAGATTATCCGCAGGTGTATTCCTGACACCGAGATCAATTCGGTCCTTCAATTCTGCCATTTGGCCCCTGGAGGAGGGCATTACAGATCATCTCAGTCTGCCAGGAAAGTGCTGGACTGTGGCCTTTATTGGCCATCTATTTTCCGAGACGCGCATCAATTCGTCTCCACCTGCGAAAAATGCCAGAAAGTAGGGATGGCCTTGAACCAAAGACATGAAATGCCCCAGCAGCCTATTTTGTTCTGCGAAGTCTTTGACGTTTGGGGTATAGATTTTATGGGGTCATTCCCAGTCTCCAATGGCTATTCATACATCCTGCTTGCCATTGACTACGTATCAAGATGGGTAGAAGTCATTCCCACCAGAACCAATGATGCCAAAGTAGTAGTGGACTTTCTTAAGTCCAATATTTTCTACAGGTTCGGTGTACCAAAGGCGCTCATTAGTGACCAAGGCAGTCACTTCTGCAACAGAACCATGGCTTCCCTTCTTCAGAAATATGGGGTGGCGCACAGAATAGCCACAACATACCACCCCTAAACAAATGGGCAAGTTGAGGTGTTTAACAAGGAAATCAAGCATATACTACAAAAGATGACAAATCCCAACAGGAAGGATTGGAGCAAACTCCTCGAGGATGCGCTGTGGGCTCACAGGACTGCATACCGAACACCGCTAGGGATGTCTCCCTATCGGATTGTTTTGGGAAAGCCTGTCACCTCCCTGTGGAGCTAGAGCACAAAGCTCACTGGGCAGTCAAGCAATGCAACGTGGCCTATGACCAGGCGGGGGAGCATAGGAAATTCCAACTTGAAGAATTAGACGAACTTCGCATGGAAGCCTATGAGAATGCCAGGATCTACAAGCAAAAGGTAAAAAAATTCCATGACCAAAAGATCCTGAGAAAAGATCTCCATATTGGCCAAAAAGTGCTGCTCTTCAACTCTAGATTAAAGCTCATAGCAGGTAAGCTTCGCTCCAGATGGGATGGACCTTTTGTTATCATTAACATATTTCCCCATGATGCAGTGCAGCTCAAGGAAGAACGTACTAATCGCACCTTTCAGGTCAACGGGCACCAAGTCAAACCTTTCCTCGAAGGTCCAGCACCAACTGGAAAAAAACACGGAGAACATCTCCTTGGTGGAGCCGACTCTACCAGATGGCACAGCCTAAGCCAACTCGGTCAACCCCTTCACATTGAGGACAATGCCGAAATTAAGTGTGGGGGAGGGGGTTCTGTCCATCTGGGACTGATCATTCACATCATATCTACCCTTCTCTTCTCTAACTTTTTCATTTTCTCTAACTTTTTCATTTCGTTTCTTACATATCTGATATACTATTTTAAGTCTCATTAGTATTTTTGCTGCTTAAGTTTGTGTTTAATAAAAGAGTCTCCACTGTCGAGTCTGCCACAGCCAGAATGGTCTCGGCTTAGCAGAATTACGTGTCCAAAAAGAAGAGAGAAAATTCTTTGTTGAGTCTGAGAGTCTATTGAGCCAGTAGAAGCAATCTCTTCATTCCCGAGCAGAAGATGCCTCTACCTGAAGGGAGCCAAACCTCTGGGTCCCAAGCGGTAAGTGGTGAAAATGGGAAGAGGGAACCTTCAGAGTGAAGGAACAGAATCAGCCAGTGTGAGAATTTGAGCCTTACAGCAGAGATGGCTTACACTCACGCCATCTTCCTTCTCTTTGAGTGATTTTTGCAAGCATGTTAATTGTGTGTGCTGTATTTTGCCTTAACTCTCTCGATACAACTGTTTTACACATACAGAAATGACATGATCTAGGCCATATTTCTTATGAACTCAGAGCCAAATAAGTTGTCCAAAAATAAGCTGACCCTTGTCACCCCCTTTGAGCCCAAATTGACCACTTTTTCTTACAACTCACTACAAGCCGAGGCCAGAAAAACCATTCTTACCTCACCCTCGGGAAGCCGTGGAATCGTCTTGGGAGTGAGTTAGAATCAAGTGTGGGGGAAGTCTAGGGAGCAGAATTCGGTCAAAACGTAGTTGAAGGTTCAGAAGAAGAGAAAAGGAAAGAAAATGGAATGAAAGAAAAGAAAAGAAAGTACATAAAAATAGAAAACAGGCAGCTGAAATAAACAAAATCAGCAAGCTGCATGAGTAGAAGAAAGAAAAAAAATATAAAACGGCGAGCAAATAAAGATCAAAGGAGACCACAGCAACCGGAACTACCCTCTTATTGGTTACACTCACTCCCCATTGCTCCTCGATCTCCTCCCCGTGGGTCCTGAAGCTAGTTGCCTATATTATATCCTACCCGTAACCTCAACCTCGCTACAAGCTAGAAAAGTCCTAGTGATCATGACTGTTCTGTTTTACAGGAGTGGGAAGAGAGCTCTATCAAATTATGGTGGCACCAATTCCATGCAATGCTGAGTGTAAACACAGTCCAGACACTTGAGAGAAGCAAGAAAATTGAGCACACGAGTAAAAGTTCTACCACTCTGGGGCCCTCATTCCCAAGTGGAAGCCATGAAGGCCCTTGAGAACCCAAGGGAGTAGCTCCCTGATTGCATGAGCGCTTTGAATCGGGATGAAGAGAGGCTGACTCTGTATAATCAGCTTAAGGAAATCAAACAGAAGAATCTCTCATTGAAATCACCCTTGTTTAAACCATATATTTTGCCTAGGAGTGCAAAAGGCTAAGTGTGGGGGGTTGATGAGTCATGAAATATACATCTTAATTGGACCTAAGAAGAATGCCATTGAGCAACCCATGAACTTAAAAGATAACTGTTAGCTAAGATCCAGATTAATGGCCTAAAATTAGAGTAAAACATAATCTGTGTTTATTCAAGGTTTTTAGCTAAATACCTCTTCATTGCAGGTCCAACCAAGCTCAGCCCGCCACTAGAAGCCCAGGCCGAGAGCCTCTTGGCCAGGCCGAGAATCAGCCCATGCAAGCCAACAGCTCAAACAAGGTAGATCCAAGTGGCGCTCCATGTCAGCAACCCAGAGCCACCTCGATTCCAGCTCAGGCGCCACATCATCTCCTAGGTAGCTTGCAACACAAGTCACAGCAAGGGCAGCATAGGAATTCTACATGTAATTCTGTTAGCATCGTTAGTTGTGTCCACTCCTGTATAAATAGATAGAACATTGAACGAGTAGGGGTCTTTTGGCATTCAAACCTTCCCGCGTCCATAATTTCCAAATTCTCTCTCGTTTTTATCTCCTTCGCTCACGGTGGTACACGGTGTTATTAATGGCGTTTCTCTCGATTGAGGAAATGCAGGCTAGGAACTGAGAAGCCGAAGGTTACCAGAGAAGACCAATTGGAGTACCAACGTGCTCTGGTGGATTTGAACCTCAGCGTCCCAGCTAGCAGAGGTGAATCATCGTCGTCGTCCATGGCGATCGTCGTGGAGGATGGAATCATCGAATCCAGGCCCTGTGTTTGTATTTTGTTTTCTGTTAATCAATTACTTTCTATATTGCTTATCTTCGTTCCCATCCTCTCCTTTAATTCATGATTTAATCCGCGATTGCAATTGAATTGTGAATAATGTTAAGCTAAGTCGATTGGAACTGGTTTAACTAATTCAGTAGGTAATCATTTAACGATTGTTAATCGAGAACCTAAAATCAACTCTGAACATAATCCCTGCCAACTGATGAGGTAGCGATTGCGTAATTCCTCGGTATGGCAATGGACAAACCTTTGGCGATTGCCATGAGATTACCCAAGGCTGATATGGACTGAGAACTGAAGTGTGGAATGTGGACTGGACTTGGACTAACAGAACTGATCATGAACACAGTTATATAATAATAGTAATAATAGGAAACCAGTAGCAGTAGTATATGTTTACTGCATTAGTAGCCTAGTTTACTTGTTGCTTTACTTACATTCACACCCTCCTGTTTACTACTTTTCAGTCCGAGACAGAGATAATCCATCTCTGTAGCGTCTGTCTGCACTCAGCCGAGACCAAGCCAGATTGTCTCTGCCGAGATCATCTCGGCTCAGTCCCTGCCGAGAGCAACTCGGCAAGTGCCGAGTGAGTCAGTACCTTGCACCTAGATTTTGCTTTCGTTTACTATACATTGAAACACATTTAGAACGCACTGTGTCCTTGAGAAGAATGACCTAGGGTTGACTATACTACAGTTAGCTTTAGTTATTTGATAAGGAGTTTAAGACGACAGAAAAACCTCATTATCACAGCTCACTACAAGCCGAGGCCAGAAAAACCATTATCTTACCTCACCCTCGGGAAGCCGAGGAGCCTTGGAATCATCTTGGGAGTGAGTTAGAATCAAGTGTGGGAGAAGTCTAGGGAGCAGAATTTGGTCAAAAAGCATCTGGAAAAAAAAAGTCCTAGTGATAATTAAAAAAAAAAAAGGGCAGCTGAGATAAATAAGCTGAGCTAAACAAAATCAACAAGCTGCATGAGTAGAAAGAATGTAAAAAGGGGCGAGCTAATAAAGATGGAAGGAGACCACAGCAAACGGGACTGCCCTCATGCTGATAAAACTCACTCCCCATTACTCCTCTCCTCCCCGTGGGTCCTGAAGCTAGTTTTCTTACATCTATTCGACCCATAACCTCAACCTCGCTACAAATCGAAAAAGTCCTATTGATCATGACTGTTGTGTTTTACAGGTGTAAGAAGAGAGCTTTGTCAAGATATGGTAACGCCAATTCCATGCAATGCTGAGTGTAAACACAAGCCAAACACTCGAGAGAATCGAGAGAATTTGATCACCTAGTGAGGTTCTATCACTCTAGGGTACTTCTTCCCATGTGTAAATCATGAAACCCTCTTAGAACCAAGGAAAGTAGCTCCCTGATTGCATGAGCACTTGGAACCGGGATGAAGAGAGACCGACTCTATCTAGTCAACTTAAGGAAGTCAACGGAAAAATCTCTCCCCTTTCAACCGAAATCCCCCTTGTCCAAGTCATTACATTTTGCCCAGGAGTGCAAAAGGCTAAGTGTGGGGGTTTGATGAGTCATAAAATACACATCTTAAGTGGACCTAAGAAGAGTCCCATTAAGCAACTCATGAACTTAAAAGATGATTGTTAGCTAAGATCCAAATTAAGGGCCTAGAGATAGAGAAAAGCACAATATGTGTTAATTCAAGGCATTAAGCTAATTATTCCTTCATTGCAGGTCCAGCCAAGCTCACAGCCTGCCATTGGAAGCCCAGGCCGAGAGCCTCTCAACCAGGCCGAGACTCGGCCCATGCAAGCCAATAGCATAATCAGAAGTTAGGTCCAAGTGGCGCTCCACGTCAGCGATATAGAGCCAACTCGGCGCCAGCTCAAGCGCCACATCATCTCCTGGAGTAGCTTGCAACGCAAGTCACAGCAAGGGTAGAATAGGGATTTCACTTGCAATTCTGTTAGGTTAGCTTAGCTTCTCGTATAAATAAGCGAAACTCTGAACGATTAACGGTCTTTGGCATTCATATTTACCCGCTTCCATTATCTTCATTTTCTCTCATTCTTCATCTCCTACGCTCAAGGTGGTGCACAGTGCTGTTAATGGCATTTCTCTCGATTGAGGAAAGGCAGGCTAGGATTTGAGAAGCCGAAGGTTACCAGAGGAGACCGATTGGAGCACCAATGCACTCCGGTGGACCTGATCCTCGGCGTCCTAGCTAGCAGAGGTGGATCATCGCCGTCGGCCATGGCGATTGCTGTGGAAGATGGAATCACCGAATCTAGGCCCTGTGTTTGTATTCCGTTTTCAATAATATAAGTGTTTTCTGAATTTTGATCTCTGTTGCATTCCTAATATCTAGTTCAATTACAGCGTAGCGATTGCACATAGTAACGTGAACAATGTTGAACTAAGCCGATTGAAATTGGTTTAACTAATTCTGTAGATAATCACTTAACGATTGTTGAATGAGAATCTAAAATCAGCTTGAACGTAATCCCTGCCAACTGATGAGGTAGCGATTGTGTAAATCCTCGGTGTGGCAACGGACAAACCTTTGGCGATTGCCATTAGAACTCCCAAGGCTGATACGGAGTGTAACTGGAGTGATTGAACCAGAAGGACCTTGATTATTGGAACTAAACATGAACACAGTAATAGCAGTAGCACTAGGAGTAGCGTAATTGCATTTGCATTGTAGTTAATTTCTGTTTCGATTTCGATTGCATTCCAACCCCCTCATTTATCGTTTTCAAGTCTGAGACAGAGATAGTCCACCTCTGTAGCGTCTATCTACACTTAGCCGAGACCAAGCCAGATTGTCTCTGCCGAGATCAACTCGGCTCAGTCTCTGCCGAGAGCGACTCGGCCGGTGCCGAGGTGAGTCAGTACTTTACACTTAGATTTTGCCCCTGTCTATTACATATTGAAACACATCACGAACGCACTGTGTCCTTGAGAAGAATGACCTAGGGTTGACTATGCTATAGTTAGCTTTAGTTATTTGATAAGCGCGTAAAACGACTAAAAACGAGTAATCATCAAGGTGGTAGATTGTTGGTGGTTAGGGAAAGGGAGAAAAAGAGAAGGAGAAGGGAGAGGAAAGGGAGGGAAGGGATGAGAGAAAGGAATGGAAGGAAGGTGGTAGTGGTGGTGGTTGATTGTTGGTGGTTAGGGAAGGGGGAAGGGAGGAGGAATAAGAGTGGGAGAAAGGAGAGGAAAGGGAGGGAAGGGAGTAGTGAAAAGAAGGTGGTGGTGGAGGTTGTGGAAGAACAGACGTGGGTGGAGAATAGAGAAGAGTAGAGAAAGAAAGGGATAGGAAGCGACGGCGGTGGCGCGACAGTGGTGATGGCTGTGGTGGTGGTGGTGGTGACAGCGACGGAGAAGGAGAGGAGGGAGTGAGAGGAGGGAGTAATGGGAAGGAGAGGAGTGTTTAAATAAGGGAGGGAGAAGGAAAAAGAGAGCGAAAAATAAGAGGGAAAAAAATTTCGAAATTTAGAAAATCGGTCGCTAAATTTTTTTTTTTTTGTTTTTTTAATTTTACAAATTCCGTCGCTAATAAACTTTTTTATTTATTTTTATTTTTAAACTGGTCGCTAAATCGGTCGCTAATTTATTTTTTTATCTTTTAGAATTTCGGTCGCTAATGAATATTTATTTATTTTTTATTTTTTTAATTTTGGTCGTTAAATCGATGGCTAATGTATTTTTAAATTTTAATTTTTTCAAAGTTCGATCACTAATTCCGTCGCTAATAAATATTTTTTATTTATTGTTTTTATTATCCGTCGCTAAATCGATCTCTAATCTTTTTCATTTTTTAATTTTCCAAAAGTTCGGTCGCTAGTTCCGTCTCTAATAATTTCTTTTTTATTTTTCTATGATTATTATTTTCGGTCGCTAATTTATTTTTTATTTTTATTTTCTGAAATTCAGTCGCTAATATATATATTTTTTATTTTTTTAATATTTTTTGTCGCTAAATCGTTCGTTAATATTTTATTAAAAAAAATTCCTTTTCCGTCGCTAATTCCGTCTCTATTTAGCCACCGTTGAAATCGGTCACTAATTTTGGTCGGTAAAAATATTTTTCTTGTAGTGTATCATAGTAAATTTTTAACTATTTTGATATTTTGCAATGATAAAAATTTTATGTAATTTTCTCTTTTATTATGTGATTAATAAAATCATATGAATTTTTTAATGTTATATAGTACTATTTATTTAGGTTTAATTTTTGCTTTATGAGTTTAATACAAATTGTAGAACACATTAGGATTACCTTTATTATTATTCTTGTTAGTATGTTTGTACATACTACTTATGTTTATCATTTTTATTATTTTTATAATATTATTTTTATTGTCAAAATGTATATTATTTATTTTTATTTTTTTATTTTTAGTAAGTTTAATTATTTTTATGTATCGATTTTTTTTTAATGAGTTTATAGTGAGGCGGGTAAGATCGATACATGGTTGACTCATTTATCCATCTTCAATTTAAAATAATGTTTTAAAAATTAAAAATGAAAATGAAACAGAAGACTCAAAACTAAAACTAGTTTGGATTTTGACAATTTTCAAAACTTAAAACTAAAAATCATAGCTTTGATTATATAAAAAAAAGTAATTCTCTCCATAATTTTTTTAAACCCGTCATAAGTTGTATTTTTTTTAGCGATTATATATAAGTCATGATAAATTAATTATAAATATTTTTTTATTTAAGGACCTAATTAAAAAAATTAGTAACTTACTTGAAATTTTCTTAATAATTTACAAACTACAATCATAATTAAATTAACTACCCATTGATATACTTACTAAATAATCAGAAAATCAACATTACGTGGATAACAAAATTGGGGCCTTTTTTTTTTTACCAGATTATGGTTTTTTAAAATGATCAATTTAGTACACTTTTTTTTTTTCTAAAATAACAACTTAAGGTAAGTTTTAGCTGAAAATTACGACTTTGCTTTATTTTTCTATTTCTAACTATTCAAAATCGTCAAAATATACTCCTAAAGACCATAAAAAATTATTTCCTTCTGTAAGTGAAAGAAAGTCGTATTTATCTACGAGTTGTGTCAAATTAATATTTTTTTTAAAAAAAATTGCATTAGATTGATAATTTTGAAACTAATATGATAATAGGCGGTAAATTAGATTCCGGTGCAGTTGTTGGAATGCAGATCCAGCCAATTTATTTATTTACTTAAAATTGGTAATGCACCTCTTCCCTTCTCCGTAGGTGGTTTGTTCAGACATCAATCTCGTTTTAGTCAAACGACATTTCGGGGGTGGGGTCCAAAACAATTATATGCATTTGGCCGGGGTTGTCTAAATACTTAACTTATATCAAATTAATCCTCTTAAATTCGTGTCAGGTATACAAGTAAATTTAATTCAATACTCAATAAATTAAAATTAAATTATTAAAATAGAAAAATACTACCTTCATTCTTATATATATAAGATTTTTTAACTAATTATTTATATAAATAAAGTAAAATAGCTATTTTAAACACGAGTATTTTTATAAAGTTATTCTTCAATGAGAATATTATTAATAATTTTTCATCAATAGAGTTTTATTAGGAGTTATTATTATTCTCATATATTTGATTTTTTTATCTCTTTCATTATATCTTTTTATCTTTATTTTTAAATTAAATTTTAATATTTCTATAAAATATATCAAATATATATAATTAAGCTTATTTCACAAATATGAATTATCTATTATAAATTTAAAATATAATTTATATGGTTAAAATATTTATTTATTATGACATTGAATTATAATATAATTTACATATTCAAAAATATTTATTTATTATAAATTTTAATTAAATAAAAATAAATATTTATCATATGCTTTTTACAAGCTAAAATATTAGTTAGTTCACAAGAATTACGAAAAATGTTGTTAGTAATATTAAATTTGTCAATATTTATATTATTTTTTTGACAATCATCCTTCAGATTAGTAAGATTCATTATTTTTCTTTTTCTATTTAATTATTTTTATTCAATTAATTAATGTGTGTTGACCTTCTTCTATCTTCACTAGAGAGTGACTCAGTAAGCAAAATAAAATCTTATGTAAATATAAGTAAATTTTAATTAATTTGATCATATTTAATAAAGTTATTTTTAAAATATTCTTTATTTATTGGTGATTCTTTTCTTAATGACTATTTTTATTCTCGATATAAGTGTCTAATGAAAGACAATTTAAGAAGAAAAATTTAAATAAAAATAATAAAACTAAATGGCGTTCATTAACTTTCTTCATTGAGGTGAGTTAATTTTTTATTTATATTTGAAACTAGAGATAATAATATTTATTTTTTATTGACTAAAATTTTATAAAATAATTAAAAATGTGTTATTAAAAAATAATTAATATAAGAGATCATTTAAAAAAGAATCTTTTAAAAAAAAGTAAATTTCTCACAAGTGTCTTGAATTTTGACTAAGAATACTAAATTCTGTTATTTCCTTTAAATTCGAAAAAGGTATTTTTGATATATATATATATATATATATATATATATATATATATATATATATATAAATAAAAATTATAGATAATATCAAATATAAAATTAGTTAATTAAAGAAATTATTTTATCAAACTAAAATAAATTCTCATTTGTCATGATTGATATAAATGATAAATATTTCTAGTTTTTAATTAAGATGTAAAACGTTTAAATTGAAAGAGAAATATCTATATTTAGATGAGACTGAATGAAAATTTTATTCTATTCTATTCAAGAAAAATTGTTTTTAATAAAAATATATATATATAAACTCTAACTCCAAAACATATAAGTCAAAAATCCATCATTAATTAGATCAGTGTACCATTTTAGCATTCATACCTGTTTCAGAGTTTTACCTCTCACGATGCCTAGTGTTGGAGGAAATTAATGCAAAGCAGTTAATTTACTTCCGTGCAAAATCAATTAAGTAGTTATTTTCCTATCATTATTATGAACATAATTTGAAGTTGTATATAATTAATATACGGTCAACTAATTGATTCTAATGTATTGCAAGATTGTCTATCCTATCATTTCTCGTGTGACAATCTGTGTACTTTAGCAAAAGTGAATACCCAAATTAATAATTAAATCAAGAATGACATTTATTTTTGCCCGGGATTATTAGTATATAAAAGGCCTTGACTAATTAGTCTAAAGTTAAGTACAATAAAATCATTTAACGACGAATCTACGCTCTCAGAGTATCTATGTTTTTCATTTATTTTTATTTTTTATAATCTTAACGAAAAGGAATGCAAAACCCAGGATGTATAGAAAGATAAAATGATGTTTAATGTGAAACATCAATGATAAAATGATGTTTAATTTATTTTAGACTCAAGTTAAAACATGTCAAACCTAAATTCAAACACACCCAAGTCTAAGATAGAGTGATTCATAAAAGTTGGTCTTAAGATACTTTTGACAGGAGGTGCTTATTTTGTTTTTCTTTGTTAAGAACCATTAAGAACCTGTCAAGCACCAAGTGTCTTTTTTTATCTAACTATGCTAAGAGGATTTTGTGGAACATGAAATGTACCTTTTATCGAATACTATCTGTCTTTATGTTTTTTAATGTTTAAGGTTTTAGTGCAGAAATTAAAAATATAATTAATATTTAAAATTTATAATGCAGTTATTAATATATTGATCTCTTGTCTTTTATATTAATTAGATTTTCTCTTGTTTATATTTCTTTTTCAGTTTCTCACTCTACAATAGATTATTAAGAATATAATAGAAAAAATATTTAAAACTTTATTGGTATTATAAAATGACAATAACAAAAAAAAATATTTCCAACTAGGTCAAGTTAACAAGACCACCAGTCGAGTTATGAACTTAAAAAATTGATAATAATTAATTATAAAATAGTGATTTTTCTAGAACCTATTTAATAAAAAATTAAATTACTGAAATAAGAATAAAAATTATTTAAATTATGAAAATAAAAAAGAATTATATATAAACAGAACTCACTCAAAATGTTTAAATATATATATATATGATGGAGAATTGGAGATGCTATTATATGTTCCCAATTCCCTAGTGAACGTTGGATCTGCAGCTGGTGTTGTCTATTTTTTGTTAAGGCCGTAGAGTTGGGAAGCACGCGTAGAGCTACTGTCATGGTCATTGGGAGATTTGTCTAATTGTCTTGGATTATAGTAGCAAACTCTGCACGACTTTTCCTTCGCATTTATTGCGCTTAATTCAACTCTTTTACCTTCGGTTCTTTTTATAATATTTAATTTATCTTTAACCTTGGACAATCTATTACATTTGGTCATTTTTTGCATTTGCCTCACTGGAGGTCCCGTGGACAATCTATTATGGTATGTCATTTTTTATATTTCAAATAGTTTTGCATAGAATTAATATTCTTTGGGTAGTCCATTACATTATGTCATTTTCTGCATTTCATAGTTTTGCATAAGTTTATTGGATGTCTTTTGGGTAGTCCATTACATTATGTCATTTTCTGCATTTCATAGTTTTGCATAAGTTTATTGGATGTCCTTTGGGCAATTCATTACATTCTATCATTTATTGCATTTCATTGTTTTGCATGGGCTCATTAGATGTCCCTGGATATTCCATTACATTATGTATTTTTTTTATTCTATAATCTTGCACAGCTTTATTAGACACTCCCTCGACAGTTCATGTCTTTCATTGTTTTCTACATTTTTTTTTGGACAATGGCTCGTCCAAAGGGAGTTGTCCCTTATGTATTTTGCATCTTCCTTTAAACGGGAGCTTGTCAAAAGAGATTTATCTATTTCTGTTTTTTTCTAAATTTTCCTTTGGACGAGGACTCGTACAAAGGGATTTATCCCTTCTTCTTTTGGACGAGAACTCGTCCAAAGGCATTTGCCCTCTTCTGTTTTATGTGTTTACTTTTGGACGAGGACTCATCCAAAGAAATTTGTTATTTTCTATTTTTTTTTTTGCATTTTCCTTTGGACGAGGGGCTCGTCAAAAGAGATTTGTCCTTTTCTGTTTTTTGTAGTTTCCTTTGGATGAGAGCTCGTCCAAGGAATTTGTCCCTCCTGTTTTTTACATGACAAGGGCTCGTCCAAAGGGATATATCCTTTTCTGTTTTTTCTACATTTTCCTTTGGGCAAGGGCTTGTCTGAAGAGATTTGTCCCTTCTGTTTTCTACATCTTCCTTTGGACAACCAAAGGAATTTGTCGCTTCTATTTTTCTGCATTTTCTTTTGGATGAGGGCTCGTCCAAAGGGGTTTATTTTTTTGTTTTTTCTTCATTTTCCTTTGGACAAGGACTCGTCCAAAAAGGATTTGTCCTCGTCTGTTCTCTGTAGTCTCCTTTGGATGAGGGCCCGTCCAAAGGAATTTATTCTTTTTTTTTGTTTTTGCCAGTATACTTTGGACGAGAATTCGTCCAAAGAGATTTTTCCCTCTTCTGTTTTCTGCATTTTCCTTTGGATAAGGGCTCGTCCAAAGGAATTTATCCCTCTTCTGTTTTTTACAGTTTAGATGAGAGCTTGTCCAAAGGAATTTGTCTTCTTCTATTTTCTACAGTATCCTCTGGACGAGGGATCGTCTATAAGGATTTATTCGTCTTTTGTTTTCTATAGTTTCTTTTGGACGAGACTTTGTCCAAAGGATTTTGTCATTTTTTATTTTTTTGCTGTTTCCTTTGGACTAGGGCTCGTCCAAAAGAATTTATCCCTTTTTTGTTTTTTGCATTTTCCTTTGTTGTTTTTTGTATTTTCCTTTAGACTGGGGCTCGTCCAAAAGGATTTGTACTTTGTTGTTTTCTGCATTTTCCTTTGGACGATAACTCATCCAAAAGGATTTATCCTTTCCTTGTTTTTCCGTATTTTTCTTTTGGACGAGAGTTGGTCCATAGGAATTTGTCCCTTATGTCTTCTTCATTTTTCTTTGGATGAGAGCTCGTCCAAAGATATGTATCCTTTTTTGTGTTTTCTTCTACTTGCATCCATGCATTTTGATGTAGTAGCTTTCTGTCAATCCTTTTCATATTTTCTTCTACCTGCATCCATGCGTTTCGATGTGCGTTTCGATGTAGTAGTTTTTTTGTCAATCCTTTTCATGTTTTCTGTTAAGTGCATATGTGCATTTGGATACTGTAGTTCCCTATTAATCTATTTGATGCAGTAACTTTGTCTCAAATTTTTTTGTGTTTTTGGCTAACGCGGTAGCTCCCTTCCTACCTTTGTTATATTCAACGAATAACCATTAGAAGAGTATATAAACACTATACACTTGTGTACAAAAAAGTTTTAAACCAAAAAGCTGAAAAGGACATGGGTATAGGGACTTGCCATTTTGATCCTGAGCCCAACTTCTTAAAGATGACAGATAAATATTTTAAGCTTAAGGTTTTCATAGCGTCCCAATATTTAAACTTATTACGATATCAATGACCTAGCTACCACCGTACAATTCCTATATATCCTATGTTCATAGGTTAACTTTTTGCGTCTGCTACAGCGTAAGAACAAGCACAAAGTCTCATTTGGGTTCCCTTATATCAGTTTGTCATTTAAAGATGGGAAAGATGCCATGCTGTGAGAAGGTAGGGTTGAAGAAAGGACCATGGACACCAGAAGAAGACAAGAAGCTCGTCGCTTGTGTTGAAAAGCATGGCCATAGAAACTGGCGTTCAGTGCCTGCCAAAGCAGGTAATACAACTTTTGTGTACCTTTTTCTCCTTCTGAGTTAAGATTTTAAATTACCGTTGAAGTCACGGTTGCATATTTGTCTCGATTCTCGATGTTGCATACCAATACGACCGATAAGGTTGTAATTGCAATCAAGATACGATCGTAGAGACTTCAAAAATCATTACATTGTAGTCAAAACTGAGCTTGCGGAACAATTTTTAAAACCTTGTTATGGCTGTAAATGTTCTTGATCCATAGAGGAATCAAGTTTAAATCCTTATTTTATTTATCTTACGTACATGTATATGTAGGTCTTGAAAGATGTGGAAAGAGTTGCAGACTGAGGTGGATTAACTACCTCAAACCTGATTTAAAACGAGGAAACTTCAGCTCTGAGGAAGACCACACCATTATTCAACTTCATGCCCTTCTTGGAAACAAGTGATCTTTAATTTCTTTTGGTTGAGATTTTTCTATTGTTAGATGGAATGGTTAATCATATATATACTGATTAGAAGCTAATCAAGTTGCCATTGTATATGTACGTACAGATGGTCAATTATAGCAGCTCAGCTACATAAGAGAACAGACAATGAGATCAAGAACTATTGGAACACCAATCTAAAGAAAAGACTCATCAGAATGGGCTTAGATCCTATTACCCATAAACCAATAAAGCTCAACAGGTTTCAAGCCTATGGTGGTGGCCATGACCAGTCCAAGAACACCATCAATATGGGCCACGTGGCTCAATGGGAGAGTGCTCGACTCGAAGCTGAATCTAGAGGATCTATGATGCAAGTTAGATCTGGCTCCTCACATCCACCTCAACTAATCTTAAGTAAAATCCCAATTCAACGTTATCCTTCATCAGATACATTATCAAAATCCAACACAGTGTATGGCATGTATGCACTCGAGCTTGCGACAAATCTTGACCTTCAGTCATCGGTATCCACTTTGAGCATCCCCAAGCTTCCTTCAGTCTCTAACAGTATTGAACAATTCACCGACATGGAAAGCTCACCCTCAATGGGTAATAGTAATGTCAAAGAAACTAGTAATCAGAATCACATAAAAATAATGGAAGACGATGCGTCAAACTTGCAAGACGATGAAATTACGGTGGCTGTGGAAGCATTTAGAACTGCAAGAACCGAGAGTATTGAAGAATTTTTTAACGAATCCATTGTCATGTAAGGTCTAATATAATGATTTTTTCAAAGAGATGTATAGAAGATTATGGAAATGGAAAGTGCAATTTGCATACTTTCCTTGTTGGTTCTAATAAAAGTATGTGTAGTTTTGTAACTTCTGTTTTGCAAGGTTTTCAATTTCATATATATTGGGTTTGGTGTTTCATAAATTTCTAACACTATGTGTTGCTTATGTTGTTGACGTTTTGGCTTAAGGATGTCTTGGACTATATGATAGGTGCTAAAGGTTAATTGGTTCTGTTACGAGGAAACCTATCATATAGTCCAAAAAATACAATATATGAGAAACAGCGTATAGTCTTAAGCACGTAGGAAGGAATGCTCAAGACTAGCATCAAAACAGCTTAATAAAAAAAAAATACGGTGAAGGCCAAAGTTTGGGAGGTTACAACTGTCACCTATCACCTCTTGTTCCTATGTACGTAGTACGTCCTTGGGGACTTTCATCGAAAACCATATCCAATGTTTTCAATCTATACCTATGTATAGTCCCATATATGCAGGGTGCAGATTTAGATGCATTTTGGGAACTTAGGCTTCTGTGTGAATTTGCTAAAAGCTTGAATTTGTTAAGAATGAATACATGTAAGGTTGCTTCGAGAGGCAAGATTTAAAGAATAGTTATGATACTACAAAAAAAATCAAATTTAGCGACCAAAAACTTCCGTCGCTAAACCTAAGAAATCGGTCGCAAAATATAAAAATTGGTGGCTAAATCACTTAGCGACGGAAATAGCGACCGAAATTGGTCGGTGGGTAAAACCCTAGTCGCTAAATGAATGTGGCTATATGATTCGGTAGGTAAATGTATTTTGGAATTTTAGCGACCGAAATTGTCGGTCGCAAAAATCGGTGGCTATTTGAAAATTTATTTTAAATATTTCAGTTGCTAATTCGGTGGCTATTTGATTTTTTATTTTAAATAATTCGGTCGCTAATTCGGTGGCTATTTGATTTTTTATTTTAAATAATTCGGTCGCTAATTCGGTGGCTATTTGATTTTTTATTTTAAATAATTGATTCATTGCTCGGTCGGTATTTATTTTTTTTTTATTTTAAATAATTCGATTGGTGGCAACGATGGTGGCGACGGTGGCGGTAGTGGTGGCGGTAGTGGGAGGGAAGGGAGTAGTGCAAAATAGGTAGTGGTGGAGGTTATGGAAGAAGAGAGGTGGGTGGAAAATAGAAAAGAGTAGAGAAAGGAAGGGAGAGGTGGTGGTGGTGGTGGTGGCGGCGGTGGTGGGAGGGAAGGGAGTAGTGTAAAAAAGGTAGTGGTGGAGGTTATGGAAGAAGAGAGGTGGGTGGAGAATAGAAAAAAGTAGAAAAAGGAAGGGAGAGGTGGTGGTGGCGGTGGTGGTGGCGGTGGCGGTAGTGGTGGCGGCGGTGGTGGCAGTGGCGGCGGTGGTGGCAGTGGCGACGGAGAAGGAGAAGGAGAGGAGGAAATGAGATGAGGGAGTAATGGTGGTGGAAGAGTGTTTAAATAAAGGAGGGAGAAGGAAAAAGAGAGGGAAAAATAGGAGGGAAATCTTTTTTTCGAATTTTTGAAATTCCGTCGCTAATTCGGTGGCTAAATATTTTTATATATATATTTTTTTAGTTTCTTAAAATCGGTCGCTAAATCCGTCGCTAAAAAACGTTTTTTCCTTAAAAAAATCAGATTTTCCGTGGCTAAATCGGTGGCTAAAGGTACCTCATGTGTTTTTCATTTGCCGTCGCTAATTCGGTGGCTAATTATTTTTTTATATATACTTTTATAATTTTTAAAATCCGTCGCTAATTCCGTCGCTAAATAAACGGTTTTAAACTTTTTAAATAAACCCAGTTTCCGTCGCTAAATCGGTGGCAAAACTTACGTTATAGGGTTTGGAAAGTTCCGTCGCTACTTCGGTGGCTAAATACCTGTTTATATATTTTTTTTTCATATTTTAAAAATCGGTCGCTAATTCCGTCGCTAAATAAACGGTTTTAAACTTTTTAAATAAACCCAGTTTCCGTCGCTAAATCGGTGGCAAAACTTACGTTATAGGTTTTGGAAAGTTCCGTCGCTAATTCGGTGGCTAAATACTTGTTTATATATTTTTTCATATTTTTAAAATCGGTCGCTAATTCCGTCGCGAAATAAACGGTTTTAAACTTTTTAAATAAACCAAGTTGCCGTCGCTAATTCGGTGGGTAAATACCTGTTTATATATTTTTCATTTTTAAAATCGGTCGCTAATGCCGTCGCTAATTCCGTCACTAAATAAACGGTTTTAAACTTTTTAAATAAACCCAGTTTCCGTCGCTAAATCAGTGGCAAAACTTACGTTATAGGTTTTGGAAAGTTCCGTCGCTAATTCGGTGGCTAAATACCTGTTTATATATTTTTTTTTAAATTTTATATATCGGTCGCTAATTCCGTCGCTAAATAAACGGTTTTAAACTTTTTAAATAAACCCAGTTTCCGTCGCTAAATCGGTGGCAAAACTTACGTTATAGGGTTTGGGAAGTTCCGTCGCTACTTCGGTGGCTAAATACCTGTTTATATATTTTTTTCAATTTTTTAATTCGGTCGCTAATTCCGTCGCTAAATAAACGGTTTTAAACTTTTTAAATAAACCCAGTTTCCGTCGCTAAATCGGTGGCAAAACTTACGTTATAGGGTTTGGAAAGTTCCGTCGCTAATTCGGTGGCTAAAAGTCTGTTTTATATATATTTTCAATATTTTATAAATCGGTCGCTAATTCCGTCGCTAAATAAACGGTTTTAAACGTTTAAAAATACCAGGTTCCGTCGCTAAATCGGTGGCAAAACTTACGTTATAGGTTTTGAGAAATGCCGTCGCTAATTCGGTCGCAAATTTCGTCAGTTTTTAATATTCATTTTCTCCGTCAAAATTTCCGTCGCTAAATCGGTGGCAAAGATATATGCTTGTCTTATTTACAATTTCCGTCGCTAATGTCGTCGCTATCTGCGACGGTTTAGTGTCCGTCGCTAAATTCCGTGGCTAAAAAGGATCTTTAAAGATGCATGATTTAAAAAAGAACACTACAGTAAATGTGCAAAATATAGTCAAAATATTAGTGTCGGTCTCAACATGGTGCTATTAGATTTGGTTAGATTAATACAAAATGGAAGCAACCCTTCAAATGTATTTTTTTATTATTAAAAAATTAATGTATGTTGGCTAAGTAAATGTTATTAATATTTTATTTTAAGATTTAATTAAGTTTTTCATCCCTCTAAGTTAATACTTTTCCATTTTTTGTTTTTGGAATTTTTTTCAAAATAATTCCTATAAATTTCAAACTAATCATTTTTAATCTATGTTATCAACTTCCATCACAAAAACATTAAGTTTTTTACATTATCATACATTATGTCAGCAAAAGATAATGTTTCAATGACATTATTAACGCCATGTCAACAAAAAGTGTTACATTCGGTACAATGACTAAAAATAAAAAAAAAATTATAGGGACTAAAAATGAATTTTTTTTATAGAGATGAAAAATAAAAATAAATTAAATGGTATAAAAAAGTGACATATTTGCAAGCATGAACAAATATTTAAGCCTTAAATAAAAATTTTAAGAAAAATAATTATTCAATAATGGATAACACATCTTACTTGATTTTAAACTAATATCATTTTATTATAGTTTTTGTTGACTCAAACACTCTACGTGCTAACCGAGACTATAAGACTTTTATTATAACTTATTACTCAAGTCATTAATTAATTGAGCATAAAAAGTACGAAGAGAATAACAATTATGAGTATGACATAAAAATAAAGAATGTTATGCAGAATAGAAAGATATGAACTTTTGTGTCGCATTTATATGAGTTGTATTATTAGGAATGGAAACAGATTAGGACAAACCAGACTTTGTTAGGACTAAAATTGACCTTATAAAGCATGATCTGACCTTTTTAGTTATCATAAGTATTTTTATTTTTTATATAAACCTAACCTTACATATATATTTGCATACAATTATGTTGCTTACCATAATTCATGTACTTGGTATAGTTAGCATTTGAATCATTCGTATGCTAGATATGATTAAATGAAAGAAAATAATCATTAAAACAATAAGTAAGAAAAAAGATTAAATTTCTGTTGGGATTCAGCAATACAAATTCCCTCCTCTGTGAAATGCAAAATGGGCACTATGCGGAAGCGTAAGAACAAAATAACTGAAAGAGTAGAGGAAAGAAGACATCAGAATTTTTACGTGGAAAACCCTCTCGGGAAAAACCACGAGACCTAGTCCAGTAAAATATCTCCACTATGAAAGTAGGGTTACAAAATGTTTCTCTCAATCTCTGAGGATCTCTCAATGATCTCACCCTCTCGGATGGTATACAAACCTCTCTGTATATATCTCTCTTTCTCTCAAAGAAGAATACAGAAAAAAAACACTCTAACTCTCTTAGGGTTTCTTCACTTCGATGTGTTTTGTTGTTTCTGTTGTATCTGTCAATCTAACCCCTTCTCCTCTTATAAAGAGAAGCTAGCGGGCTTGAGAGTAATGGGCTTTTGTCCACATAGTTGGGAGCCCAAAAAGAACCCAATATGTTCATCCCCCAAGCATTGTGACCTGTGAACCACAATTAAGGAGGAATTCAACAAATCTCCCCTTCCGACTTAATTGGGAGGCACCACAATACCAGTACCTTGACAACAACCTTCAATCTTCTTGGTTGGCATTGACTTAGTCATCATGTCAGACCAATTCAAATCTGTATGAATTTTCTCTATCTTCAATTCCTTCCTATCCAACACTTCTCGTATCCAATGATAACGGATGTCAATATGCTTTGAGCGTGAATGGAACATGGGATTCTTGGTCAGATGAATTGTACTTTGATTATCACAGTTCACCACATAATCATCTTGATCATGTCCCAATTCTCTTAGAAAGTTCTTCATCCATAGCATCTCTTTTGAGGCTTCAGTGACTGCTACATATTCTGCTTCAACTGTAGACAATGTAGACAATGTCACACACTTTTGAAGTTTTGACTGCCAAGAAACAGCTCCCCCTGCAAAAGTAATCAAATAGCCTGATGTTGACTTCCTTGAATCCACATCTCCTGCCATATCTGAGTCTGAATATCCAATGAGCTTTAGATTTTCATTGCCAAAACATAAACTTCTTTTGGCAGTTCCTCTTAGATATCTCAATATCCATTTAACAGCTTCCCAATGCTCCTTTCCTGGGTCTGATAGGAATCTGCTCACAACTCCTACAGCAAAGCCAATATCTGGTCTTGTACAAACCATTGCATACATAAGGCTACCCACGGCAGAAGAAAAGGGCACCTTGTTCATTTCTTCTCTTTCTTCTTCATTCCTTGGACATTGGGATTTGCTAAGTTTGAAATGTCCAGCAATTGGAACATGAGCAGGTTTGGCATTGTGCATGTTGAACCTTTTGAGAATCTTCTCAATGTAATCTTTTTGAGATACCCACAACATTCTTTTTGAACGATCTCTAGAAATTTTCATTCCAAGAATTCTCATTACTGCACCCAGATCTTTCATGGCAAAAGACTTACTCAATGCCTTCTTGAGAGCAGTTATTTTTGCTTTGTCATTCCCCACAATCAACATATCATCAACATATAAGAGAAGTATGATGGACTCACCATTTTCATATTTCTTCACAAACACACAATGGTCTGTAGAGGTCTTCTTAAAATTATGTTGGGTCATAAAAGAATCGAATTTCTTATACCATTGTCTTGGGGCTTCCTTTAGACCATAAAGGCTTTTCTTCAGACGACACACCAAGTGTTCTTTGCCTGGTTCTTCAAAGCCTTCTGGTTGCTCCATGTAAATTTCCTCCTCTAGATCTCCATGTAAGAATGCTGTTTTGACATCCATTTGTTCAATCTCCAGGTCTAGTTTTGCTGCCAGACCGAGAACTGCTCTTATAGATGTCATCTTCACCACTGGTGAGAATATTTCATCAAAGTCTATTCCTTTCTTCTGGTTGCATTCCTTCACGACAATTCGTGTTTTGTATCTTGGGTTTGGATTGTTCTCTTCATTCTTAAGCTTGAACACCCATCTGTTTTGTAATACTTTTCTTCCTTTTGGTAATTCTACCAAATCGTATGTCTAATTATCCTTTAAGGATTGAATCTCTTCTTCCATGGCTTGCAACCATTTGTCTTTGTCTTCCACCTCAATGGCTTCTGCAAAACATTGAGGTTCACCTTCATCAGCAAGATTTACATATTCATCTGAAAAATACCTTGTTGACGATTGCTTCTCTCTTGTTGATCATCTCAATTGGGGTTCTTGCTGAACATTCTCAATTGCTTGATCTTCTATCGTCATGTTAGGTTGATCTATCTGATCAGATTCTTCAGTCATCTCATCAAGTTTTTGCTCCTGAACGGGCTCTATCTGAGGAGTCTCTCCCCTTATGTTGTTTACCACAAGAGGACTTCGATCAGTAATCACCTTGAGTGTTGGTTTCTCTATTTTCTTGATGTCTTGGATTGTTTGATCTTCAAAAAACACCACATCTCTGCTTCGAATAATCTTTTTATTTGCAGGATCCCATAATCTGAAACCAAATTCATTTCTTGGTGAACCAAGATATACACATTCTTTAGCCTTCTCATCAAGCTTTGCTCGTTCATCTTTTGGAATGTGAACATATGTCTTACATCCAAAAACTCTCAGGTTGTGGTATGAGGCCTTTTTGCCAGTCCATACTTCTTCTGGTATCTCTCCATTTAATGGTCTTGAGGGTGATAAGTTGATCAAATCAGCTGCAGTAACCACTGCCTCTCCCCAGAATGTTTTAGGAAGTTTTGCATGAGACAACATACTTTTTACCTTCTCAACAATCGTTCTATTGAATCTTTTAGCTACACCATTCAATTGAGGTGTCTTGGGAGGTACTTTCTCGTGTCTGATCCCTTGAGTCTTACAATAATGCTCAAAAGGACCTCTATATTCTCCACCATTATCACTCCTCAAACATTTCAACTTTTTACCAGTTTCTCGTTCAACTGAGGCGTGAAACTCCTTGAATGTTCGAAGAACTTCATCTTTTCTCTTTAATGGATACACCCACAACTTTCTGGAGTGGTCATCAATAAAGGTAACAAAATATTGAGCACCACCAAGGGACCTTTCAGATGTTGAACAAACATCTGAATGTACAAGATCGAGAAGGGTGATAAGTTGATCAAATCAGCTGCAGTAACCACTGCCTCTCCCCAGAATGTTTTAGGAAGTTTTGCATGAGACAACATACTTTTTACCTTCTCAACAATCGTTCTATTGAATCTTTCAGCTACACCATTCAATTGAGGTGTCTTGGGAGGTACTTTCTCGTGTCTGATCCCTTGAGTCTTACAATAATGCTCAAAAGGACCTCTATATTCTCCACCATTATCACTCCTCAAACATTTCAACTTTTTACCAGTTTCTCGTTCAACTGAGGCGTGAAACTCCTTGAATGTTCGAAGAACTTCATCTTTTCTCTTTAATGGATACACCCACAACTTTCTGGAGTGGTCATCAATAAAGGTAACAAAATATTGAGCACCACCAAGGGACCTTTCAGATGTTGAACAAACATCTGAATGTACAAGATCGAGAATATGCTTTCTTCTTCTTCCACTATCTGGTCTATGGAAGGATACTTTGTGCTGCTTACCTACTAGGCAATGTTCACACAAATCAAATAACTGTCCTTTTATGCTTTGGAGATGATCTTTCGCAAGGATCTCTAAACCCTTCTCGCTCATGTGGCCCAATCTTTTATGCCACAACTCCTTACTTTCTTATTGAGCAACATTTGTCTCCCCTTTGCATATCTTTCCTTGCATGATGTACAAGGAGCCTTCCTTCTTGTCGCGAGCAACAATTAAGCTTCCTCGGCTAAGTTTCCATTTCCCACCACCAAACTGGTTGTTCATTCCAGTATCATCTAGTTTGCCTATTGAGAGAAGGTTTAGGCGTATCTCGGGCACATGCCTTACCTCCTTTAGCACAAGTTTGTTTCCATTTTCTGTTATCAAAGTCACTTCTCCTATTCCCACAATCTTGCTTGTGACATGATTGCCCATTTTTACTGTTCCAAAATCTCCTTTTTGATAAGATGAGAAGAATCCTTCATGAGGGGTAACATGAAAGGATGCTCCGGTATCAACTATCCAAGTGCAATCACCAAAAGCAACATTTAGATAATTTTCTTTACCAATAAGAAACACCTGTTCGTCGTCTGATGCCACCGCTGTTGTGGTTTTCTCTTCCAACTTCTTTTTGGGGTCTATCTCGTCAGGATGGACTGATCCAGCCTTCTGATCTCTCTTCAAGAATCTACATTCTTGTTTCTTGTGGCCAATTTTTCCACAATAGAAACATGTCAATCCTCTAGGACGAGACTTGGATTTTCCTCGTGACTTTCCACGGCTTCCTTTGATCCTATGCTCACTCCTTCCTCTATTCTCAACAACGTTGGCTTCTGAGTGACTACTCATTCCTCTTTCTTTCCTTCTGGATTCTTCATTCAGCAGACTGTTTGTAATAGTATCCAGACTAAGCTTTCCATCTGGTGTTGAGTTGCTGAGAGTGACAACCAATGTGTCCCAACTCTCAGGTAGGGAACTAAGGAGTAGAAGAGCTTGTAATTCATCATCAATCTTCATATCTGCCTTCATTAATTGATTCACAATACCTTTGAAGGTGTTTAGATGCTCGATCATATTCTGGTCGTCAGAATATTCTAATTTCACCAACCGTCTGACAAGATAAGCTTTGTTTCTAGGAGTTTTCTTTTGAATCATAGATTCAAGCTTTGTCCACAACTCATACGCGTTGGTATAAGTCGACACATGCTCAAACAAGCTTTTGTCGATGTATTTTCGAATCATTGCAACGGCTTTACGGTTCAGAATCTCCCAATCTTTTTCAATCATCCCTTCTGGCTTTTGATCATTTGTGATTGGCTCATACAAATCTTTGCAGTATAGATGATCTTCCATCATTGGCTTCCAATAGGAATAATTATCTGCAGTTAGCTTGAACATGTCTCCATCATGAGCGAATGTACCTTCCATTTTGGATTCACAGGACTACGATTTTTCAAACCAATAGCTCTGATACCACTGTTGGGATTCAGCAATACAAATTCCCTCCTCTGTGAAATGCAAAATGGGCACTATGCGGAAGCGTAAGAACAAAATAACTGAAAGAGTAGAGGAAAGAAGACACCAGAATTTTTACGTGGAAAACCCTCTCGGGAAAAACCACGGGACCTAGTCCAGTAAAATATCTCCACTATGAAAGTAGGGTTACAAAATGTTTCTCTCAATCTCTGAGGATCTCTTAATGAATCTCACCCTCTCGGATGGTATACAAACCTCTCTGTATATATCTCTCTTTCTCTCAAAGAAGAATACAGAAAAAAAACACTCTAACTCTCTTAGGGTTTCTTCACTTCGATGTGTTTTGTTGTTTCTGTTGTATCTGTCAATCTAACCCCTTCTCCTCTTATAAAGAGAAGCAAGCGGGCTTGAGAGTAATGGGCTTTTGTCCACATAGTTGGGAGCCCAAAAATAACCCAATATGTTCATCCCTAAGCATTGTGACTTGTGAACCACAATTAAGGAGGGAATTCCAACAATTTCAATAATTAAAATATCCTCTCCCAAGTTGTAATCTATGCTTTAATTCCTAGAACATGATTTATCATTGGTTCAAAAATGTACGTTTTTGGTAAATTAGTTTTAGTTATTAATAAACTCTAATAATCTATCACTCCTTAAATTTATAGTAATCAAGATAAGTTCATTGATTACTTCTCTTGTTGATAGGCAATTTGTCCTAAACAAACTATTAGAATTTAATTGTGAATAGTATTATACCCTAGAAAGACCTAATTAGTCAATAAATTATCTTAAAAGTTTGATTTTGTTAGGTTAGGTTATATTTCTACACAGGTAGCTAGGTAGAGTTGTTTTTCAACTTTTCATTAAACCATTAGATGATTACACATTTATAAATCTAAATTCACTTTATTGAAGCTCCTTTGTAGATATATCACCATTATAGCCATGAGTTGATAGTTATAAAGAATTATATGGCTAAACCAGATTGGTATTTTAAGTTATTACACTCTTATAGAGAATGTGCTGACCATTTAGTCAAGATGGGGACGTCATCTGACGACGCTCTAGTAATTTTGCACGAACCTCTTGTATCATTGAGACACCTCCTAGCAGATGCTTCGGGCACCTTGTTTAGTCGGGTTTAGTTTCTTTTGTTTTTTTATCCTTTGTAAACAAAAAACAAATTCTAATTGGCTTTACACACTCTTGTTAATTAGGAAAAGGGTACTTTTCACACAATAACAAAACTACATTTGATAATAAAGTAGTAGAAATATGAATACCAAAAGTAGAAAAGAGAAGAAGAGTATATAGACCTGATCACAATCTTGCTCTTCATGGGGTACATAAAAATGAAAAAAACAAAGAAGAAAAATAATAGAATTAGAAGAGAGAACTAACCCTAGCCGTCAAGTGTTAGAAACTTGGCTTAATACATAATGAAAATAAGAGTCCTTAATTGAGAACCAAAACAACCGGTACAAATTTCTCTCCAAAGTATTTATAAATCCTTTTTATAAGTAGCATTTAGAAACTTGGCCTAATACATATTGAAAATAAAAGAGTCCTTAATTAAGGCCCAAAATACTAAACAGCATATTAAGTTTCCTAATTAAGACTCAAAGACAAAATAAAATATCTTAATCTAATTTCTTGGTAGTCCACGAATGTTACACTCTACAACAAGATACGTACAGTGAATAATTTTGACTTCTTGTTTCCTTCCTTCATATTTGATCCCAATATAGCTCTCATTTGATCTAGGTTGATAATTTTTCTTCTTACATAAGCAAAAATAAAAAACACCAATTGAATAAGATAAAATATGCAATTTAATAAAAAAAAATCCCTAAATGGACTAAAATGTACATAAGAATGAAAATTTATATCTAAAATGTGATGCTTAATAAAAAAAAAAATCCATTCAATATCTTTAAGGGTTACAAGAGAAGTAAAACATAAATTAGAAAGCAAATTTTTTAGCTCTTTTAAGAATGAATAATATTTAATGAAACGATTTCTTTTTTCTTCAAAAAAGAGATATCCACATTAAATTAATTCAAAATTAAAAAAATATAACATGGTTTATTTTTATATTTCCCATTTTGAATATCTATAATTGTGAATTAACTATTCAATAACTAACGGAATTCTTTTAAAATGAAGGGTTTGAAGAATGGTTCATAAAATAAATTATGCAGGTAGCTGTATAAGATTTTGATAATTAAGACATTAAATTTAAAAATGGATATATCAATGCCCTTAGCAATAGAATTACCAAATTTCTTACAGACGTCCATGAATAAATATAAGAATATGAGAATTATACTTAGTGGTTATACGATCACTTAAAATATCATAAATATATATATTTTTTTAATTTTGACATTTAAATATGATTTAATAGTCTATAGTAATAATTTTATTTTTTATCATAAGAAATAATCGATATCATTTAACTCTCTTTATCTTTCTATCTCTTCCTCCTTTCTCTCTTTTTTTATTTTATATATATATATATATATATATATATATATATACTAAAGTAATTTTAAAAGAGTTATTGTTCATTCCTACTTTTCATTTTCTTTTAATCTAATTATTCTAACAAGTAATTCATATGTGACCATTAGATTAAAAAAAATGAAGAGTAATGATGAAAATAACTCTTTTAGAGTTATTCTTGGAGTAAGTGAATCCCTCCTTTTATATATATATATATGTTCATAATCAATCCAATTTAAAATAAATTTGCAAATCAATCCACAAAAACAAAAACATATAAAAAAAATTTAGATTTTTTTTTATTATTTTCTTGCTCAACTAATGGAATTTTAGATGAGATTTGCAAAATCGAAATCAATCTAAACTGAATTAAAACTTTTAATACATATAGGTTATTATGTGTTTTATATAAAAGTTTTATATATTTTTTTTTATGTTTTTTTATGTTTTACTAGTATTTTTATTATACTTTCATAGAAAAATTATATATACTTCATTCTTCATAATTTTTTATTTTGAATATATATATTCCTACCTCTTTACAAGAAAAAAAAACCATGTTACAAGATAATTAAAATATTTAACTTATTTTCAAACAAATATTTAATATTTAAGTTAAAGATTTTTAATAATATAAAAAATTAAAATATTAATAAAGATATGTTGATAAAAATTGAATCTTCCCATTCAATTCAAACTATATTTTATCGAATTGATTTAGATTAATTTTAAAAAAAATCCGAATCGAACATCATATTTTAATCTTTTGATCAAATTATTTTTTAACTATAAACAGCCGACAGGATATGCAAACACCCTTGTGTGTGATTTAAAGTATCTAATAATGTACAATCAATATATACTTTATACAATTAATGTATTTATGAACACTTGGTAGGCAATTATATTTTTAAATATGTCATTCATTTCTTTGTATTTATTACTCTAACTTTTCCTACGTACTGGTATTTACTTTTGATTCTTGATAAGTGTACAAAATAACTATTAAAAAGGTAAAAAGAAAAATGTGATTTAAAAATAGTAATTTTACACTTTTAAATTAACAAATAATTAAAATAAATATTTTGTTTTTAAATTATTAATAAAAAGGAAGTATGGAATATTCAAATTATTACTCTAAACTTTCAAAGAGGATATTAATTTTTGTTCGTCATAGAAAATGATCAAAATCCGTCCTACGCTGAATGAGGCATGAAGTAAATCTTAAGAGAGATATTTTATTTTAAATCAAAGAGTTGTATGTCAAATTTATTTTGTCAAAATACGTAACTTTTTATTTTATGAAAATTAACAACAAATAATTTTTTATTGATGAGTCTAAAACTTCACTTTTTGTAGTTTTATTTTTGGATTGATCCACTAAATATACACTCTTGAAAAAATATAAAAAAAATAATAATTAGTTGCGATAGTTGATCTTCGTTTCCTTTTGTTCACAAACATTGAATTGCTTATCGAAGCACCCACTTACACATTTAATTCGTTGTAAGTAAGTCAAAATTTAAAAACTGTAAAAAGTTATGGTTGTTTCACCTACTTTGCAATCTGTCACTGTGAAACTTATGTATGCCCTTTTTATCTCTTTTGTTATTAAAGGGGAGGATATTACTTTTTTTTTCTAGAATTTTTTTTAGATAATTTAAGTTTTAAAAGCTCACCAAAATTAGGATAAGTTTCAACTCCCAAGACTTTATGAATATTTATAGAAATGATTATAAATTATTTACCAAAATTTAAATTAATTTCATTCTTTCAAAATTATGATTATTCTTTGAGTTGGAGACACAATTTTAAATTTTTTTATTAATTTAAATGTAAAATTTATTATATTATATTTATCTATATAAAAATTATAAAATCTAACTTATGTTCAATATAAAAAATAATATATTTATCTATATCAAAATTATAAAATCTATACAAATAAAACAAATAGTGTAAAAAATGAGTTTTATGAAGAAAAAAAAAATCTCACAATTACTTTTAAGACTCTCATTTTTGACCGCCATTAGTTTATATCTTGCAAAACACATGTTTGGCATATTATTAGTAGTAAACTGAAAACCAAAACCAAAAACTTTTAAAACTTCGTAAGAACTAAAAATAAAATTATCTTTAGTAAATGTGATTTTTGAAGTATAAAATATATTTAAATTTGACGTAAAAAATTAACTGAAAGAGAAAAGAATATTTTAAAATATGTATTTATTGTAATATTTTCATTTATATGTATAAAAGTTAAAAAAAAATAGTTATAAATTTATAAATTTTAAATAAAAACGTGTTAGTTACCCATTAAATATACAATCGATACAGTACAACTATTTGGCAAGACCTCGCACTCTCTTCTTTCAGCTGACCTAAACCAAACCAACCAGCATGCATTTTTCACACATTAAATACAACAACGACTATTTCAGATTTTAACCCAAAAAAAAATCAGTTGAATAAATTAACTATGCCCTTCTGCCACAGCACAGATCCAGCATTATGTCTCCCACAAGTTGTGTAAATAAAGGATGTAGTTCCACTCCAAACTCAAAACCAAAAAAGTCCAAATATAGTACTATTGATGTTAAAATGCAAGAATCTCTCTCCTTCTCCGAGTGAATGAAGCTATTACTAATTACTAACTTTATGACGTGTCACCTATTAAAATTTTAATATTATTAAAACAATAATGTATAATATGTTTAAAATATATTAGCACTTTTTTACAATAAAGATATATTTATAGTAAAAAAATTACATACAAAACACTAATTACTTATTATTATAAAAAATATTTTTAACATTAAAAATTTATAATAAATCTTATAAAATTGATGTAACATGTGAAGTAATGATATTTTTGTAATATTCATATGCATATTCTACTAGATGGACATAAAATCGATTAAAAAATATTTTTTAAATCAATTGTACCAATTTTTAGATTGGTTATTCCTTACTAAAAAAACATTAATTAGCTTTATCCAAAAGCTTGTGCTAATAAATGAAAATATATGCAAAATTGTTATTAGTGTCAACTTTTGCGTCAGCCATGAGTTTGACATTAAAACAAAGCAAACATTTTGCATCCATTTTATATATGGATGTTAATTTGTGCCTGCTATTGACAAAATAAAATTACCGACTCTAGTCCCTATTCCATTGTTATCACCAACTCCATCAAAAACTAGAGTTGTTATAGGCTTTTTGCCTAGCTTCTGCAGTTGCCTACTCAACTTTAATGATTCTATTGTCAGAAGTAGTATTGGACGATGAAGAAGAACTTCAAGACTTCTGAGTGAGTGTGGGATCCAACGAGAATCAGCATGGGAAGTGCCATAGCTAACTAACTGAATTAGAAGGTTGGGGTGGTTCCACGTGGCAAGATCAGAAGCACCTTCGTCGCCCCCTCCCCCCCCCGGAAGGCTATAAAAGGCCTGAAGAGCTTGGGAGGAAAAATCAAGGAGTACAAGAAGAAGAGCGAAAGTGCTAAGTGACTAGTAGGTGAAGATCGTCAAGGGATTTCCGACTACGAGTGAAGCGTCGACTAGCTCTCTAGATACCAGGTAAGTTCTCTGGCTTGACTCCAAGTATGCGATAAACAACACCCCTCCTCTTCCTCGCCAAGTTACACTTCAGATGGCAGACACGTAGCCAACTTAACCCAAACCGAGTCAACTACACTTCAAATGGCAAACATGTAGCCAGCTTAACCCAAACCGAGTCAACTACACTTTAGATGGCAGGCATGTAGCTAGCTTAACCCAAACCGAGTCAATTACACTTTAAATGGCAAGCACATAGTCAGCTTAGCCAAGTCGAGTCCACCACACTTTAGATGGCAAGCATGTTGCCAGCCTAAGCCAAAATCCGAGTCAGTCTCGGATTTGTAGCCATAGCACACCATGCATTCCACCAGTTCGAGTCAATAGATCCGCGTCCGGGTTAGCGTAGCACGCATACTCAAACACTTCACCTGGAACCAAGACATGATGCCTAATGGATAGTCTCGGCTCCAAACTCAAACCTGCGAGGGATGAACGCCTAAGGAAAAATTCAGATCCTATGTCTCTAACTCTGGTGGATGCCAAGAGGAAAGTCCAACCATACCAAACCCATGTTGTACACTTGTAGCAGGGTCCTTGCCTAAGAGGGAGGACGCCTAAGGGAAAGTTCGACTCTATGTTTCACTGCATGCATTAAGAACTACGTGAACTTTGATTCCTCCACGCTAGGGGAGGTACATAGGAGCAAGAGGCCTACTCTTGTCAAGTTATGCATCCCTAACATTTCAGTCTTGTACGAACCTACTCTTGCGCGTCCAGTAAGTTAATAATAGTAAAGGTAAAGGTTACATCGCATGATTACGTAGGGTAACTACTAGATGGTAGGCGGATGGGATGAACCCCATGCATAATCGGCTCCTTACCCAGACTCTACTTCCGCCGACTTGCCTTATCCACCTTAGGGCTGCAACATGCCTTTAAACGTTGGTGGCGACTCTAGTTCGAGTTGAATCTGGCCTGGTCAATCCCCTCGGATTGATCAAGCTAGTACCGACTCGTCAAAAGTTGACTCCTCCCTGGAGGTAGATCTGGCTCTCTTTCAAAACCTCAAACAAAAAAAAATCCCTTTGAGAAAAACAAATTTTCTTTCTAAATTCCCCCAACGTGATTTAGGTCGTGTCAGATGGCGTCTCCATTAGGGAAAACACTTAGGAGAGTCAAGCCCTGATCAGACGAACTACATGAAGTGTAACCTTTACTATTCTATGCATTTTCCATTGCCATGTATATCTGTATATGCCAACCCTAGGGTAAGTGACTTATATATATTGTGCTATGCTTTTGACTACTTCGGGTCATGCTGAGGCGGGGAACGAAAAGCTACTGGCACTTGCCACCTAACCCTACTTTTGAGGAGGTCTTATTCTTGGGCTTGTGTATTAAGTGAGTGACGGGCTTGTAGTGACGATCCTCTTGGAGTTAATCTCTAGACAGGTGGTCACGATAGCCCAGCCAGGGCGTGATCTTTCAAGGAACATCCACACTTTGGGATTCATTCCTGTTTGTGGAAGGTTCCCAAAAAGGGTCCTAAGCTTTGGTGGCCAAAGGTGAGGTGTGTGATTAGAGCCATGAAAGGAACCTGTAACTGTCTTAGAACCCTCAGGACTGGTCACAACCACCCTTAGGAGGACAGGGACCCCTTTTACGTCGCATTGACACAGGTCACCAACCCGAACCGCTCTAGAGCCAAGTCTCCTTGCTCGAATACCTTCAAGGAATCAAAAGCATTGTACATACATTACTACATGACATGAAATAAGGGAGAGAGAAAACAGTACATGCATTGCATGAGCATACCTAATTGCAAGAATTTTCAAACACATAAAAATGGAAATTGGTTATGGAGTCTGAAAGTTGCACCCTATCCATGTTAGGACCCCTAACTCGCTATCACTAAGGAAATGGGGTAGTTTCCTAAAGGGACAATGGTGCCAATCCTTCGAGGGAAGGTATGGCAACTGCTTGAGTTTGCTTGAGCTCGAGGTACAACCTAACACCCCGATCGCCTTGGCACAAAACTACGACCCCCATCTCAGGTGCTTCACCATTAGAGACTTCCAGTTGGCACCAACACTGGAGGAGTATGAGAGGATCATCAGCATGCCCTTAGCAAAATCTCCGCCTTATCTATTCAAAGAGCAGAACCCTTCCTAGGCCTCAGTGGCCAAAATACTAAGGATTTCCAAGTTGGAGGCCCGGGGGGAAAAGAGAAACAGAAATGGTTTAGAAGGAATCTCGAGAGCCAGCTTGGAGGGCAAACTTGACCGACTAAAGCAAAAGGGTGACTAGCGGGCCTTCATAGACGTATATGCACTCCTGATATACGACATAATGGTCTTTCCACACATAGAAGACTACGTGGACTTGGCGGACGTGGACGCCTTCCTAGCTAAGAGAGAGAAGGGAGAGAACCCCGTAATAGCAATACTGGCCAACACCTATTACTCTCTGAATTATTGCTATGAGAAAAATGGGAAAGCACTAAGATGTTACAGGACTCTACTATACTTGTGGTCACAGCTCACCTTTTCCATAGCAAAAGAAAGGCGACCGACCCTATAGAGGATCATCGTTGGAGCTGGATTAGGACAATGACCATGGCCGAGTGGACCAAGCAGTTGGGCGACGCTTTTGAGAAGTCCATCTGCTGGTACCCGTAGTGGAACGAGAGGGAGGACACGATTATTAGATGTGGAGGATTCCCTAACGTACCCTTGATCATCAACTACAACCTTGAGCTGGCGCCACAACAGGCAGGTTACCCCATGGTTCTACCCCAATCTGACGATGCCCTCACTCCTTTCATCCTATACGACTTGGGAATACAAAATGGGGAATACCTCAAGAGGATCCGACAAGCCTGGAAGAGCGTCATTAGAAAAGGCTCTTTCGATTGAGGAGGTACACGACCGGGATTTGGGAAGCTGGAAGCTATTGGAGGTGATTGCTCGGTATAGCCGACGCACTCCGGTGGACAGAAACCTCAACGTCTGGCCAATAACGATGCACTATCGCTGTCCTTCCAAGGCGATCGTCGTGGAAGGCGGTTTCTCTAGAAACTCTGAATTTCTCACCTTGTACTCGAGTTTGTTTTCAATAATATAAGCGGTTTGCATTTCTGTCTTCTGATTATAATTCCTGTGCTTTTAATCTGCTTCAACTTTGCTGCGATTGCACATTGTTAGGAGTAGATCACATTAGACTAGGACCGATTGGAACTGGTTTAATAATCTGGTTAGGTAAAGAGCCTAAAATCAACCAAGTACATACTCCGTACCAATTGATGAGGTAGCTATTGAGTAAATCCTCGGTATGACAATGGACAAACGTTCAACGATTGTCGTAAGAATCTAAGGTTGACTCAGAGTATAATCTTAAGTAAAGAATCTATAAACTGATTATGTATTGAATTCAGATTTGGTACAGTAGTTAGTTTAGCGTGGTTTAGTTTACTTTCAGTACTTAGTTTATTTTTATGCATTTAAATACAAACCCCCCTATTTATTATTTTTCAAGAGTCCAAGACCGAGTCCAATCTGACTCTGTCGCGCCTGTCTAAGCCGGAATCATATCGGCAGTTCTAGTCGGTCTCCTACCGAGATCATCCCGGTCGCCCTTAAGTCGACCGATAATAAGTTGGCATTTTGCAATACTTAGTATTTTATGCACAAACTCTGATTTCTACACTTAGTCATAATTTAACACACCGTGTCCTTGAGAGAATCGAATTAGGGTTAGCTATACTATAGTTAGCTTTAGTATTTATTTGAGGTGTGTAAGATGACTAAAAACCCGCTTATCAAATTGGCACTGTTGCTAGGGACACAAGTTCTTTTGTGTCATTGTGTGCCAAATCTGAGTTAAGTTGAATCCTAAGTCCGTGGAATGCTATGTTTGTTTTTAGAGTCCGTCTTTTGTTTATTAAGTCTAAATTTGTCTAAGCATACCAAGTCTGTCTCTGTTTTCTTTTCATTGAATCTCTACATAACTGATTTTATTTTGTCTGCATAACTAATTTTCTATCTTGCATAACTAACATTAAACTTCTTTGCATAATTGAAACTTCCCTTGCATAATTGACTCTAACTTTTATTTTTCTGCAAATTTCTTTTTTATGTTTTTCTGTTTCACTTCTGTTATTTTTTTCTATCTTTCTGTTTTCTTTAGTTGGTTAGCTTTTTGTTTCTCTTTTGTTTTTTTTATTTGGTCAATAACACTTGTGCACTTTTGGTCAATAATACTAGTATTGTTCTGAGAAGATGCTCTTCATGCAGCGTTGAAATGTACTCGGAGCATTGCAGAGGCCAAATGGCATGCGTGTGTACGCAAAGGTACCAAATGGGCAGGTGAAGGTTGTCTTATGTTGATCTTTAGGGGCTATATGAATTTGCATGTAGCCTGAGAATCCATCCAGAAAGCAGTAATGGGATTTCCCTGCTAACTTCTCAAGCATTTGGTCAATGAAAGGCAGAGGAAAGTGATCCTTACGAGTTGCTTGGTTTAATCTTCTGTAATCAATGCACACTCGCCAGCTGTTCTGAATCCTTGTTGGTACCAACTCATCCTGCTGATTTTTCATGACAGTCGTCCCGGACTTCTTTGGCACCACTTGCACAGGGCTCACCCATTGGCTATCCGAGATGGGGTAGATGATCCCTGCAGCAAGGAGTTTGGTGACTTCTTTTTTAACCACATCCAGGAGTGTTGGATTCAGTCTTCTTTGCGGCTGCCTTATGGGCTTGATTTCCTCCTCCATTAATATTCGGTGCATGCAAATGGAGGGGTTTATGCCAGGAAGGTCTGATAGTTTCCACCCTATTGCCTTCTTATGTTGCCTGAGAACCTCTAACAACTTGTCCTCTTGTTCTTGGTCGAGAGTTCTAGCAATAATAACCAGGAATTGTTGGTCCTTGTTCAGGTAGGCATATTTCAGGTGACTCGGCAATGTTTTTAATTCTATGGGTGGTAACGACAATGGAGATTTGTCAGTTTCTGAGGTTGGATCCGACTGGTCGACTTGATCTTGATCAAGCACCAGGTGTGCCGACATGATTTCGGCCTCTGTCTGCTTCAGTTGGCTCGACTTCATGGTTTTTGCTATTGTCGGAATAGAGTCGGCATTGGCTTTAAGCGTTTCTTATGAGTCGGATCCGAATGGACTCTTTATTTTTGCTACAGTATGAGTTAGGTCTTCTGTGGCCGAGATGGTCTCGGCAAGCTTGTCGACTTTGACTTCTTTGGCCAAGTTGACTTTGACTTCTTCATTGACTCGGCCTTCTTTGGCCGACTCATTTTTGGCCGTAAAAATTGTCGCTAAGTGTGCAATGGAAGACTTTTCAGCTTCAGCGACTTTGTTTTCTGCATCATTTGTATACTCTAAGTGTTCTGTGTTGCAGACTTGGTCTAATAATTCGGACAGTTCCACTTCAAAGGCCAGGTCAGCAACATCATTATGATTGTCCTCAGAGTTGGAGAGGTCTTGTACTTCTTCATAGTCGGCCTCTGCATCTATAACTCCTGGGTAGCTGCTTTCATCATCATTCTCAGCAGACTCCTCAATGTTTTCACCACTGCCATTTAGTTGAAGATATTCTTCAACTAGTTCATCAAGTACATCAATGCCAAAGAGAGAGTGGTCTTCGGTTGGGTGCTTCATTGTTTCGAAAATATTGAATTGCACCAAGGCGTCACCGAATTCCATGGAGAGCGTCCCTGCATACACATCAATCTTTGTTTTAGCTGTCATCAAGAAAGGTCTTCCTAGAATTAAGGTGGATTCCTTCCCGGATGTTTCTTCCTCCATGTCTAGCACGTAAAAATCAGCTGGGAATATTAGTTCATTGACTTGGACGAGAACATCCTCGAGAACTCCTAGGGGCTGGACAATACTCCTGTTTGCCAGCTGAATGGTCATCCCTGTGGGTTCCAAGTCACCAAAATTCAGGGACCTGTAGATTGATGTGGGCATGACATTAATTGAGGCTCCCAGGTCCAACATGGCATTGGCAAAAGTGCATTCGCCGATGGTGCATGGGACCGAAAAGACTCCAGGGTCTCTGCATTTTTTTGGCAGAGTTAAGACACTTGTAGTGATTGCTTCATTCTGTGTTAGAGCCGACACCACACCTCCAGTTTCCTTGCTCCCCTTTATTTTTCTCCTTTTATGTATGCATAATTCCTTGAGGAATTTTGCGTACTTAGGGACCTGTTTAATAGCATCGAGGAGTGGAATATTGATTTCCACCTTGCGGAACATCTTCAACAATTCTTCATCCGACTCTGGCTTCCTTGCCGAAGTGGTCCGAGATGGAAATGGCAATGGGACAATTGTCTCTGGCCGAGACTGTAAGTCGACATTTAACTCGGAGTCGGCTTCTTTTGATCTCGGCACCTGCTCCAATGTAGGTTGAGGTAGTTCTTTTCCACTTCGAAGAGTGACTACACTGGCGTTACCTCTCGGATATGGAATGGGTTGAGAAGGAAGGTTGCTAGATCCTGCCGACTGTAATTGGCTTACAGTGTTAGCTAGCTGTCCAATCTGCGTTTTGAGGTCCTGGATGGTGGCGGTCATGTTCTGTTGGAACTGTAAATTGCTGGAGCTCACAGATTGTTGGAACTCCAGGTTGTTGGTTGCAAGCTGCTTCATCAGGTCTTCCATAGATGGAGAGTTGCCTGGAGTAGGCATTCTCTGCTGTTGTTGTTGCTGCTGGAAAGGTGGTGCTTGGTATTGCGGAGTCTGCTGTTGATAACCTGCCTGCCTCTGATAGGTGTTTGGCGTGGATCCGAATTGTTGGGTTGCATATGGTCCTTGATTCGGTCCTGGCCGAAATGGATGTCTTCCCTGTTGCTGGGTATCAAATGGTCGATTCTGATACGGCTGCTTCCCGTACTGAAATCCACCTATGGCTCCAATATTTTCTGGCTGGTCCGACTCAGTTTCTTGGAGAGTGGGGCACATAGCAGTGGGGTGCTCCACAGAAGTACATATGCCACATACTTTTGCTGCCATGGCTGGTTGGTGTTGCCCAACAGCAAGCTGTCTCACCAATGATGTTAACTCGGTCAGCTGATTCTCCAACCTCTGATTGGAAGCTGCACCGATTTCATTCACCATCCGTGGTTGATTTGGCCCTCTGATCCCAAACTACTGTGTATTGCTTGCCATAACAGAAATCAGATGCCGTGCTGCTGCTGGTGTTTTGTCCATCAGGGCTCCGCCACTGGCTGCGTCTATCATGCTTCTGTCCATCAGCGATAATCCTTCATAAAAATACTGGATCAGCAACTGTTCGCTGATCTGATGATGTGGACAGGTGGCACAGAGTTTGTTGAACCTCTCCCAGTACTCGTGTAGTGTTTCTCCTGGATGCTGCCTTATCCCACATATTTCCTTTCTAATGGACGCAGTGCGGGATGCCGGAAAGAACTTCTCCAGGAAGGTGCGCTTCATGTCTCCCCAGGTATTGAAAAGTACTGGCTAGAACAGACCACATGGAATTCTTTTAAATGCTTGTGGGCGTCTTCTCCTACAAGACCATGAAACTTAGGCAACAGGTGTATGAGACCAGATTTTAACTCATATTTTGAGCTGGCTCCAGCTGTGGGTATTGGATGCACCAAGGTTGATACACCACGTCTGGAGTGGCTAGTTCCTTCAGCGTCCTATCGTTATTCTCCATTCGTCCTGATTCTGCAAAGACGTTAGAACTAGGAACAAAATTGTTAGTGTAAAACTGGTTAGAGTCAGCTACAGAATCTATATTGATACTAGTATTTACTGCAGTGTTCCTAACTTTGTGCAATCTACGTAAAGTTAATTCTATTTCTGGGTCAAAAACATACAATGGGTCAGTACTACTCCTAGTCATGCATTGTACATATTATGCAGAAAAATCAGAATTAGAAATAGTATTTGAAATAGTAAATGCAGAATTAGAAACTACAGCTATCAGTTAACTAACCAATGGAACTACGGAATGGCATATGGAAAGAATGCAATTAAACTAGCATGAATGCAAAACAGGAAAACTAGATGAATGCAAGAATGTAATGCAAAAAGAAAGATGCAGTAGTGAATACAAAACAGAATGCTAATTGTACGTAGCTATTTTTAACGGTGAATTCACGTAGAGAAACAAATAATAGTTAACATGCTTTTTATTTAGGATCCATAAACAAAACAGACAGGCATAGACAAGTTCAAAAGACTCAAGACTGACTTGACATACACACTTTACAGACTCGGAATTCGACCTCACTTAACTTGGCACACAAAGACACAAAAGAACTTGTGTCCTCGGCAACGGCGCCAATTTGATGATGGGGCGTTTTTAGTCGTTTCAACGCGCTTATCAAATAACTAAAGCTAACTATAGCATAGCTAACCCTAGGTCATTCTTCTCAAGGACATAGTGTGCTCAGTTGTGAATTGGTGTAAAGTGAAGTGGAGTAGAATATGAGATGTAAAGTACTGACTCGTCTTGGCAATGGCCGAGTTGCTCTCAACAGAGACTGAGCCGAGTCGACCTCAATAGAGACGATCCTGCTTGATCTCGGTTGAGGGCAGACAGACGCTATAGAGGTGGACTACCTCTGTCTTAGACTTAAAGGCAATAAACAAGAGGGGGTTGGAGTGCAAGTAAAGTAGAAAGTAAGCTAAGACTATGAATGTAGTAAACATATACTACTGTCACTAATTACTATTGTTATTATTATATAACTGTGTTCATGTTCAGTTCCATTAGTTCAAGTCCAGTCCCGGTTCCACACTCCAGATCTCAGTCCATATCAGCCTTTAGTAGTCTTATGACGATTGCCAAACATTCGTCTGTTGCCATACCAAGGAATTACGCAATCGCTACCTCATCAGTTAGCAGGGATTAAGTGCAGCTGATTTTAGGTTCTCGATTAACTATCGTTAACTGATTGCCTACTGAATTAGTTAAACTAGTTCCAATCGGCTTAGCTTAACATTGTTCATATTCAAATGCAATCGCGATTCAAACATGAATTAAAGAAGAGGGAAGAGAAAGGAGGTATGAAATGCAGAGTGAAATCGATTAACGGAAACAGAATACAAATACAGTGGTTCTGAACTTAGATGAAGCCATCTTCCACGACGATCGCCATGGTTGATGGTGGTGGTTCACCTCCGTTAGCCTGAGCGCTGAGGATCAGCTCCACCAAAGTGCGTCAGTAGTCTGATCGGTCCCCTCTGGCAGACTTCGGCTTCCCAGTCTCAGACCTGCACTTCCTCAATCGAGAGAAACGCCAATGAGCGCCATGCACCACCGTGAAAATGGAGAGAGCGAGAGCGAGAAAAATGGATACAGTGAGTATGGAATTTTTGTGAATTCAAAGACAGAACGTGTAAAAAGTGCACAGCTCTTCCTATATACACATGAGCTGTGATATGCTAATCCTAACGAATCCTAACAGAATTACATTATGAAAGATCCTATTCTACCCCTATGCAGATCTTTTAACGTGACATGGCAGATTTCCTAGGAGTGACATGGCATTTGAGTTGACGTTGAGATGGCCTTCGAGCTGGATAGCTGATGTGGTCAATACAATTGGGCCTCTCTACTGGGCTGCTGGGCTGCAAGGCGTGGGTTGCCAAGACGACTCTGTTCCTGCCGAGATGGAGTCGGTCTGGCTAGGATGACTTCATCTCGGCTGAGACTCCTTTTGTTGACCCTGGTCAACTCGGCTTGACCTGTAGAAGAAGGAGTGACACATTTTTTAGCTAAGAAATCTAAATTAACATAGATTTGTATTTCCTCTGTAATCGAACCCATAGAATGAATCTTAGCTAACAATCCACTCTTAAGCACAGAATAGTCTTGCAAACCTTCTTCTTAGGTGTCTAAAAGATGTATAAATTGTGACTCATCAACCACCACCTCCATTCAGACCACAATCGGTACAAGAAAGTTCCTTAGAGGATTTAATCAAGCAATTGGCCATGAATAACATTCAATTCCAATAGAATGTGTGTGCCGCACAACAACCAGTGCAGTAGCTTAACAATTCACCTTCTCTGAAAGATCTGGTGCAATAGTTTCAACAAAACAACATTCAGTTTGAACAAGACAACATGCGGTTTCAACAAAATATAAATGCCACAATGCAAGAGTTGAAGGCACAGATTGATCAATTGGCCACCACAATAAATCTACTACAGTTCAAAGATTCTGGACAGGTTTCTTACCAAGTCATTCTCAGTCCGCAGGAGAATATGAGTGACATAACCGTGAGGAGTGGCATGGAGCTTTTGCAACAACAATCACTAAAAAGTGCAATATGGATTTTTGGAAATCCAAATTCAGAGAATTTGACCACTGTGCCGGGCTTTGCCAACTCTAGTAGTGGTTCCAACTCCATGCTTGCTACTGTCGACTCTACTGAGATGGTCGAGATTGACGACTATGTGCCAACTGTTTTTGATCTGGCTGATGTTGTTAAGATTGCAAATTCTATGACTAATGTTATTGATCTTACTGATATGACATTGGATGAGATTTTAGACCAAGTTACTAAGGTCAAGATGGCTGATCCCGCATGTGCTGATGTTGACATTACTAATCCCATGTGTGCTGATGCCAAGATGATCGATCCCAGATATGCTAATCCTGATAATGCTTTTGCTAATAGGGCTGAGGATGCTGATTCTCTGGATGACAAGCTGGACAGTGTTAATATGACTGAAATAGCCGACTTTGTAGTTTCTATGTTGAAGCATGCCAATATATTAGAAGTTGACAACTCTATGATAGAGGTTCCGAGTCTTGCTGATATAATTGAGGTTACCGATTCTGAGGTCAATATTTCTACTTTTGTCGATATGCCTGAAATGTCAGATTTTGTGGTTAACATGTCCAAATTTGCCAATGTGGTTGATGATTCTAACAGTGCCGATATAATTAAAGTTTTAGATTCTCGGACTGAAGTGTCAGATTCTATTAATAATTTTTTGGCTCATGAACCAACACTTGCCGATTCAGGCAATCAAAGTCGAAACCACAACCGAGCCAAATCCATGTGTGACCCCAAATGCCGAATCCATAACCAGAAGAAAGACAAGATCGACTCAGCACCCCAAGGCCGAAACCTGGTGTGGGTCGAAAGCGACTTAGATGAGGAGATTAATGTCGAGTCTGGCATGAGCATATGACCGAAAATCGAAGGCAACTCGTAGATGAGAACCAGAAGCAGCTCGAAGCTGAATCCGTTTCGAACAACTACGTCCGATGGCAGGAACCAATCGAGTCCGACTCTAGCAGTTAACCGGGAGCCGAGTCCGATTCGGGCAGTTAGAGCTGGAACCAACCAAAGGTCGAAACCGACTCGGCACACAACGTGCCGAATCCAGTCCAAGCCAGCCAATCAAGCAATCAAACAATAGCCACGTTTGGTTCAGGTGGTCGAAATTGATATCAAGCAAAGTCCGAATGTGTCCTTGGTAGCCAATGCTGCAACTTGATGGATGCCGAGACTATATCTGATAGTCGTATCTACACGTGGAAAATTGAGATGACACACGACCATCTGATTGTACATTCAAAAAGGCGAATCCACTCCCGACAGCTGAGTCAGGAATCTACGAATGAACCTTCTTTACTTTGCTCATCAGGAGTAGAATCAATACCAGTGTCATCCATAGCGCAGCATTTCATGCCTTAGTAAAATTGCATTCTGAATTGACTAAACAATCTGAATTTTTGGAAATATGGATTTTAAGAATTCTATTAATTGTGAGTGTACATGTACTAGATTAACTAAATCTTCTCTGTGTGTGAAAAGCAGCAATGACACTAATCCCAATGCAAGAGTTATAGGCAATATTGTAGAGAAGCTACTGGAGGATATCATGTTGAAACTATCAAAATGGATGAGAAGAAAGCTCCCCCAAGCTGTAGACAACAAGAGTGGAGCAAAAATACTGGATATCAGATTTTGCACATTCTTTCCACCCTAAAAGCAGTTGTTCTTATTTCACCCCTTCCTTTGTGTACATATGCTTTGCATTGAGGACAATGCATCATTTAAGTGTAAGGGGGTGTTTCGTAGGAGGGTGACGATTTGTTTGGTTTTGTTTTGTTTTTAGTTTTGTTATTTCATTTTTATTTTGTTTATGTTCTATTTCATTTTGTTTCTTTTCTTTTTATTCCAGTTATGCTATTTTTATTTTTCCCGAGTCTATGTCGGCTCTGGTTCCATTTCTGCTGGGTCCAGACCGATTTCGGTTTTGTTCAATTTTGGTTTTCATTTTCATTTTATTTTGTTTTTCCTAGCTGACTTCTGATTTCGGATTGCCAATTACTAAGAAAACTACTTTGAAAAATTCTAAATTGATTTCTTTGAGTAAAAAATGAAACAAAAAAGGTATGCATGACCATGGAGGGAAGATTTTTCAAACTTGACAAGGAATGAAATTTCTACATCTTTGGGCATTGAGTGATTGAAAAACTGAAAAAGAGGAACCTTCAGTGATTGAGCAACCATCCGTGTGAGAGTTTTCGAGCCTTGCATACATAATGGCTTTACATCTTGCCATTCCTTCCTTTCTTGTGTGATATTTGCATTCATGATAACCGGTTAATCTAGATTTTGCCTTGACTCTCTGGATATATCTCATTTCACATGCAGGAGTGAATGATCTAGGCCATGTTTCTATTAAGCCCCAAGCCAAATGGACTTACCTTGCATACTTTATCCCTTGTTTATCCTTTTTGAGCTTGAATAACCAATTTTTCTAATATGACAGCTCATTACAAGCCAAAGTCGAAAAATCATGATCAACCTCAACCTTAGGGGGACAAAGGATCTTTGGAATTGTTTTGGGAGTAGGTCTCGTTCAAGTGTGGGGCAGACACCCGGGGACATAGCAAGAACAGTGCATCCAAAAAGGGTTGAAAAATAAAAAAAAGAAAAACAAGTGCAAGATGAAACAAAGAAATGGAAAGCAGCCAAAAGTTATAAGTTACAGCAAAAATACAGCACAAAGCTACAAAACAAGAAGTGAGAAAAAGATGAAAAGAAAAATGGAAAAAGGGAAAGAAAAGAAGTGAGCAAGAATGCTCTTTATAGAATCGTAGTGTCCTGGGGGATTCCCTCCATGCTGCGAACTCATTCCCCATTGCTCCTCCCTTCCCTATGGTTACTAAAGCTCACTTACCATCCTATATCCTACCCTTAACCTTGGCCACGTTACAAGCCGACAAGAAGTCCTAATGATCATGATTGCATGTGATTTTGAAGGTGCAGAAGGAGAGGCTAGTCAAAGTTCAGTAGTGCCGATTGCATGGGATGTTTGAGTGTATACACAATCCCAAACACTTAAGAGATTGAGAGAATATGCTCCGAGAGAGAGCTCGGTCACTTCTCGGTTACTCTTTGATGTTTGCAAGTTGCTTATTTTCTTTGGATATGGAGAAAGTAAATCTTATAGATTGTTTGAAAATATGGATTCTGGGATGATTGCATGCTTAATCTGTTTGTCAAACTTGAAAAATTCATTTGAAAACATATTTCCTCTTTCAATTTCCTTGAATGATCCAATTCTAATTTTGCCCAGGAGTGCAAAAGTGTAAGTGTGGGAATTTGATAAGTCATTTTATACACCTCACAAGAGTTAAGATGGGTATTATTGAGACTCTTTGATAACTAAGAATCACATCTTAGCTAAGATTCGAATTATGGGTCTAGAAATAGGAAAATATAAATCTATGCTAAAATGACGATTTTAACTAATAAAAGAATGGATTTATTTTGTAAGCCCAAGCTAAGGATGTCACGCCCAAACCGAGAGCATTCCGACCTAATTGAAGCATCTTGGCCCAAAAGAAACGGTCCCGGCCAGACTAGCCTTCCTGGCCAAAGCTTACTTCAGTGGCTAAAATCACTCCGGCAAGAATGTAGATATGGTTATCCTAGAATTAAGAAATCTGTAATGTAGATATGATTATGCTAGAATTAAGGAATCTGAAATGAAGATATGATTATCCTAGAATTAAGGAATTTGTAATGCAGATATGATTATGCTAGAATTAAGGAATCTGTAATGCATATATGATTATCCTAATATTAAGGAATCTGTAATGCGAATATGATTATACTTGAATTAAGGAATCTGTAATGCGTATATGATTATCCTAATATTAAGGAATATGTAATGCGAATATGATTATACTTGAATTAAGGAATCTGTAATGCAGATATGATTATGCTAGAACTAAAGAATTTGTAATGCAGATATGATTATCCTAGAATTAAGGAATTTGTAATGCAGATATGATTATCCTTGAATTAAGGAATCTATAATGCAGATATGATTATGCTAGAATTAAGGAATCTGTAATGCAGATATGGTTATGCTAGAATTAAGGAATCTATAATGCATATATGATTATGCTAGAATCAAGGAATTTGTAATGTAGATATGGTTATGCTAGGATCAAGGAATTTGTAATCTCCTAGGATTAAGCCGGAGGTGGCGCTTAAGATCAAAGAAGAGGTGGAGAAGCAGTGGAATGTGAGTTTCTTGGTGGTGGCAGAATACCCTCAATGGGTAGCCAACATGGTGCCGGTCCCCAAGAAAGACGGGAAGGTCTGAATGTGCGTTGACTATAGGGACCTCAATAGGGCGAGCCCAAAAGACAATTTCCCCCTGCCTCACATCGATATGTTGGTGGACAACACAGACCAACACACCTTCTACTCCTTCATGAACGGCTTCTCCGGATACAACCAAATCCGGATGGCCGAAGAAGACAGGGAAAATCCACCTTCATCACCACATGGGGAACATTCTACTACAAAGTTATGCCATTCGAGCTCAAGAATGTCAGAGCGACATATCAGAGGGCCATGGTGACCCTATTCCACGACATGATGCATAAGGAAGTCAAAGTCTACATGGATGATATGATCGCAAAGTTAAAAACACCAGACCAGCATGTGGAAGACCTGAGGAAGTTTTTGAGAGATTACGAAGATATAGGCTCAAGTTGAACCTAGCAAAATGCACTTTCAGGGTCAAAACAGGAAAACTACTAGGCTTCATAGTCAATAGAGAGGAATGGAAGTAGAATCGAATAAAGTAAAAGCTATCCTGAACATGCCACCTCCCATAACCAAAATCGAAGTGAGAGGTTTCCTAGGAAGGGTTAACTACATAGCAAGGTTCATCTTTCAATTGACCGCCACATGCAGCCCCATCTTCAAACTCCTCTGGAAAGGCCAAAAAATGGAGTAGAATGAGGAATGTCAAGAAGCCTTCAAAAAAGTCAAACAGTACCTAGAGGCACCTCCTGTTCTCGTCCCAACGACAATAGGGAGGCCCCTAATATTACACCTAACAGTGCTTGCAGAATCAATGGGCGGGGTGTTGGGGCAGCAAAACGCCTCAGGGAAGAAAGAACAAGTCATATACTACTTCAACAAGAAATTCACATACTCCGTACAAAGATACCCAACACTAGAGCGGACTTGTTGTGCTCTAGTCTGGGCAGGAAAAAGGCTAAGACAATATATGCTAGCCCATACTACATGGCTCATTGCTAAGACAGATCCCTTCAAATACATCTTCAAAAAACCAGCACTGACAAGACGAATAGTACGCTGGCAAATGGCTTTGTCATAATATGACATAATCTACACAAGCCAGAAGGCCATTAAAGGGAGTGCGTTGGCTGAACAATTAGCCTACTACCCCCTGGATGATTACTAGTCGCTTCTACACAACCCCAAACGAACACATCATGGTAGTAGAAGAAGCCGGATCTGAATCTAAGCCTGCCAGATGGAAACTCTGGTTTGACGGAGCATTGAACTAATTAGGAAATGGGATAGGAGCCATATTGGCATCTCCAAAAGGCCAATGCTTTCCCTTCTTAGCCAAACTAGGCTTCGACTATACCAACAACATGGCAAAATACAAAGCATACACAATGGGAATCACAATGGCCATTGAGCATCAAGTCAAAGTGCTCAGGGTCGTCAACGACTCGACGCTAGTCATCTATCAGGTACATGGGAAGTGGGAGACGTGTGATGCCAAGTTGATCCCCTACCACAACTACGTGATGGAAATGAGTGAACAATTCAACAAAATCACTTTCCATTATGTCCCACGAGATGAGAACCAGATAGTTGACGCCTAGCCACCCTATCAGCCATGCTCCTAGTAAATAAAGAGCAAGAGCTAACTATTTAGGTTTGGCACCAAGCCAGAATGGCTCATTGCTAACAATTAAACCAGGATGACGTAGAGGCCGACGGAAACCCTTGGTACTATGACATTAAATTGTATCTAAAGAAAGGAGCATACCCACCGAGGGCAACTAAGAACGATAAGAGGACGCTAAAAAGACTCACAGCCAGCTTCTTCCTAAGCGAAACAATCCTCGATAAAAGAAGCGCCGACTAGATGCTACTCCGTTGCATGGATGAGCAAGAGGCGAAGGAGATCATGGAAGAGGTACACGAGAGAACCTTCGACACCCACACCAATGGCCACGCCTTAGCTCGTAAAATTCTTAGAGCTGGTTATTATTGGACCAAAATGGAGTCGAATTGCTGTCAACATGTAAGAAGATGCACGAAATGTCAAGTCTATGTTGACACATTCACGTAGCCCCATCCGAGCTACATAACCTAGTTTCCCCATGGCCTTTCGCCATGTGGGGCCTGGATATGATTGGTCCTATAGAGCCTAAGGCGTCCAATAGACATAGGTTCATCCTAGTGGCCATAGACTATTTCATGAAGTGGGTAGAAGCCGCGTCCTATGCTAGTGTAACAAGGAGCGCAGTGGTCAAATTCATCAAAAAGGACATCCTATGCCGATACGGCCTCCCAGCTCACATCATCACAAACAATGGAATGAACCTAAACAACAAGATGATGGTTGAGCAGTGCGAATAGTTCAAAATCAAACACCACAATTCTACACCGTATTGCCCCAAGATGAATGGAGCTATAGAGGCGGCCAACAAAAACATCAAGAAGATAGTACAGAAAACAGTGGTGATGTATAAAGATTGACATGACATGTTACCCTACGTGTTACATAGATACTGTACCTTAGTACGCACTTCCACAAGGACAACCCCCTACTCATTGGTGTATGGCATAGAAGCGGTCCTCCTAGTGGAAGTAGAGATACCTTCCCTTAGGGTCCTGGCCGAAGCTGAATTAAGTGACGCTGAATGGGCCCAGAGCCGGCTGGACCAACTCAACTTGATAGAAGAAAAGTAACTAACAACCCTACGCAATGGGCAGTTGTATCAGCGCAGAATCAAGCACGCCTTCGATAGAAAAGTAAGGCCCCGCTAGTTCAAAGAGGTGGACCTAGTGCTCAGAAAAATACTACCCAATGTTAGAGACCCGAGAGGCAATTGGACCCCCAATTATGAGGGTCCTTATATCGTCAAACGCGCCTTCTCCAGAGGAGCTCTAATACTGGTTGACCTAGAAGGACAAGAGCTCTAGTATCCAGTCAACGCCGACGCGGTCAAACTGTTCTACCCTTGAAAGCTACACCAGGGAAGAATCCAAAGGGCCAATCCCGAGTCTCCAAGAGGGAGGAGCTAGCACCGCCCCACGCGAGAGAAAGCATTATCAATCCCCCAAGTTAAGGCATTAGGCCAAAAGCTGGTCCCAACCTCTAGACCCCAAAAGTCCAATGGGATCCCTCAATAGGGACTCGTAATTGTAATTTATACTGTTAATACAGCTTCATTTTTCTTACACAGCATGCGATATTTTATCTAGTCAGCAAAAGAAGACTGAAATTACATTTTTTGGTCAAAGACCAGAGAGGGGAACGTGCCGGCCTTGTCTGCGAGTCCAACCGACTCTGATCCAACGCAGAGGCAAAAATTTGCCCCTAGAAAGCCAAGACCGCCTTGGTAACGCAACACTTTCCAAAGAGTAAAAGGCACTCCATTGAACATCGGTCACTCAGGCGTAGTCATGGCACACTCAAGGTAAAACCCCCAGTGCATAACAAAATTGGGGCAATAGGAATCCCATGCATACATGAAAACACGTGCATTCCAGATTCAAAATATTCCCACATGCATACACGCATACAAGGAAAGGAGGGAAAACACCCCATGCATGCATGAGCACTTGCATTTCAAAATACCATTTCTGACTCCATGTCGAAGCCTACCAAGCATAGTGAACCATTTCTAACTCCGTGTTGAAGCCTACCTAGTGTAGTGAACCATTTCCGACCCTGTGTCGAAGCCAACCCAGTGTTGTGAAAATCACCATTGCCAATCCTAGGTCGAAGCCTACCTAGCATAGTGAACCATTCCTGACTCTATTTCGAAGCCTACCCAGTGTAGTGAACCATTGCTAACTTCGTGTTGAAGCCTACCTAGTGTAGTGAATCATTACCAACCTCGCGTCGAAGCCAACCCAGTATTGTGAAAATCACCTTTTCCCACTTCGTGTCGAAGCCTACCCAGTGTAGTGAATCATTGTTGACTCCATGTCGAAGCCTACCTAGCGTAGTGAACCATTTTCGACTCTGTGTTGAAGCCTACCTAGTGTAGTGAACCATTTCCGACTTTGCGTCGAAGCCAACCCAATGTTGTGAAAATCACCTTTGCCGACCTCATGTTGAAGCCTACCTAGCATAGTGAACCATTTCCGACTCCGTGTCGAAGGCTACCTAGTGTAGTGAACCATTTCCGACCCTGCATCGAAGCCAACCTAGTGTTATGAAAATCACCATTTTCGACTCCGCGTCGAAGCCAACCCAGTGTTGTGAAAATCACCTTTGTCGACCCGATTTCGAAGCCAACCTAGCATAATGAACCATTTCCGACTCCGTGTCAAAGCCTACCTAGCGTACTGAACCATTTCCGACTTCGTGTTGAAGCCTACCTAGTGTAGTGAACCATTTCCGACTCCACATCGAAGCCAACTCAACGTCGGGAACCTTTTCCAATTCCGTGTCGAGGCCAACTTGGTACAGTGGACAATTTGCCGAGGCATTCTAATCTGATCCTTAGTCATTTCAGAATTTAGCAGCATGGACGTAACACTTAGTCATTTTAGAGCTTGTTAACAATCTAATCTAACACTTATTCATTTTAGAGTTTAGTAACATAGATTTAACACTTAATCATTTCAGAGTCTGTTAGCATAGATTTAACATTTAACCATGTCAGAGTTTAACAACAGATTTAACACTTAGTCATTTTAGAGTTCAATAGCCTAGACACAACATTTGGTCCTTTCGGGTTGTTAGCATAGACGCTTTTCATATCTCAACACTTAGTCCTTCTTTTGATAACGTTAGTCATTCCGAGTCTCTTAACCTAGTTGTCAAGTTAGAGTCGGAGGTCAGACAAGTTAACTCAATATTTCATTAAGTCACACACAAACACTTAGCTCTTTCGATACACCAGTTTGGTTAGAGTCGTCATTAACCCTTGAGGTAGAAAAATAGAAACACAAAAAAAAAACATAAAGATAAAAGCATAAGAACTCAGTGGTATTAATAAAAAAACTCTTCACATTAATTGAAGGTAATTACATTATAATTCAAAGAAAAGAAAAAGAACAATCAGAATACAAAATAAACTATTCCAAGAAGGACGAGCTCATCGCCCTGATCCTCAATGCATTTGCTGAAGTCAACTGTGGGTGCAATCACGACTGCCGACCTCAAAACTTTTGCGAAACCATTGTGAGGTTTACTCACGATAGCTCGAAAAGCCACATCGTCTCTCGACGAGTACAACATTGTTAGCCGCCAGGTCGAATTTTACAACCACCTTTGATCCCTCTGGCAACAACGTCATAGCCAGGTGACAACGAACGTTGACGCTAAGACTCGACATCCCGAGGGGGTGGCAAAAGCAACGCAGAGGAGTCTATGATGCTTCTCAAACACGCTCGAGTCCAAAGGATGACATACGGAGCTAGGGTCCAAGTGTATGTTCCAAAGAAGACAACTGCCTAAAAGTCATAGATGAAGAGAAATAGGATGGTTATTAAACTGGTAGGCAATTCCAGGAGGTTTCGCTCTTAGTGCCTCATCAGACGAAGAGACTTGGAACCTCGCTAAATGTGTGAATGAAGAGGCCAATGCCTCTTTGCACCTGTCCGCGACGTCAATAAGGAACGCATAGCGAGAGAAAGAAATAGGAAGGCAGCTCAATATATGGAAGAAATTACAGAAAGCACCCAGTTCCCGCCTTCAGAGTCTATTCAGGAGTGCCTTGAAATGTTTGTCTTTCCTAGAATTAGTGATCCAAAAAGCAAGTCCCCTGAATATAGGGTGAAGGACCCCTAGCTGGGCTATAGCAGATACGAAAGATGCGAGGGTCTCCAAAATAGGGGATTTAAGTTGGCCAGCAAATTTTCCAAACACAAATAAAAAACATGTATCGCATAGGCTCGAAGGTGGAGACCCCATCGTAGAAGGACCTCATAGGGAGCGAAAAGCATGCCAAATTGGGTGATGTCACGACACTTCAATAACTACAAACAGTCTGCAAAGAGCGCCTGTAACGAGAATATGGTTACATAGTGAGAGGACGAAATTGATGCAACCTAAATCACGTCGGGGGCGATTTAGAAAGGAATTTTTTTTGGAGAGACTTTGATTTTTGTTCAGAGGGCTTTGAGAGGGAGCCGAATCCACCTCTAGGATGGAGTCGGCTTTTGATGAGTCGGTACCGGCTTGACCAATCCATGGTAGTTGGCCTGGACAGATCCAACTCAGATTGGAGTCGCCAGGCACGTCGAAGCCGTGGGGTGGATAAGGCAAGTCGGCGAAAGTAGAGTCTGGGTAAGAAGATGGTTACACATGGAGTTCACCCGTCCACCTACCATCTGGTAGTTATCCTATGAAGTACATGCAATGTAACCTTTACCGTTACTGTCATTAACTTAATAGACACATGGGGGCGTGTTTGCATAGGACAGGAATGTTATGGATGCATAACTTGACGAGAGTGTGCCTCTCGCTCCTTGATAAACTCGTTTCAGTCATCTTAGCGAGCACCAAATAACTAAAGCTAACTATAGTATAGTCAACCCTAGGTCATTCTTCTCAAGGACACAGTGTATTCGAAGTGTGTTTCAATGTGGAGTAAACGAAAGCAAAATCTAAGTGCAGAGTGCTGACTCGTCTCGGCATTGGCCGAGTTGCTCTCGGCCAAAATTGAACCGATATGATCTTGGTGGAGGTCTACCCAGCTTGGCTTCGACTGAGTGCAGACAAACGCTACAGAGATAGACTCTCTTTGTCTCGGACTTGAAAACAGTAAATGAGGGGGATTGGAATGCGAGTGAAATAAAATACATTAAAGTACGAAGCAAGGTAAATGCTGAATGCAGCTACTAACTATACTATTGCTACTGCTATGATTGTGTTCATGTTTCAGTTCCAATTATCGAGTCCTTTCTTGTTCATTTGTTCGGTTAACAATCTTTATCAGCCTTTGATATGCTTATGACGATCGTCAAACATGCGTCCGTTGCCATACCGAGGAATTACGCAATCGCTACCTCATCAGTTGGCAGGGATTAAAGTCGAGCTGATTTTAGGTTCTCAATTAGATGATCTAGTTGATTACCTACTGTTTCCAATCAAACCAGTTCCAATCGGCTTAGTTCAATCATGGTTCCTTCACTTTGTACAATCGCAACGCAGATAAGGAATTAAAGTCTAAGAATGCAACATAAATTAGAATCAGAAATCACTTCGCATTAATGGGAACAAAATACAAACACAGGGATTTGGTTTCGGTGGCTCCACCATCCACGACAATCGCCATGGCTGACGGCGATGGTTCACCTCAAATAGCTAGCATGCAAAGGATCAGGTTCTCTGGAGTGCGTTGGATTCCAATTGGTCACCTCCAGCTACCTTCGGCTTCTCGGTTTCTAGTCTGTGTTCTTCGATCGAGAGAACGCCACTACAACACCGTAAACCACCGTAAGAGGGAGAAGGTGGAATTGAGAGAAAATGTGGATGGAAGCGTGGGCGTAATTATGAAGCCAAAGACCCCTAATCGTTCATAGTTGTGCCTATTTATACAGGGCGCGAAGCTAACTAACTTAACAAAATTACAAGCGGAATCTCTATTCTGCCCTTGCTATAACTTGCGTTGCAAGCTAGTCCAGGAGTGATGTGGCCGTTGAGCTGGAGTTGAGGTGGATAGCCTCTTTCGGCTGCTCCTTATTGGACTGCACCTACTTGCTGATGGGCCGTGAAGCCTGGCCTGATCCGGTTTGGCCGAGATGGAGTCGGTCTTAGCCGAGACGACTTCATCTCGGCCGAGTCTTCTTATGATGGACACTTGAATGTCTCGGTTGATCCTGCAAGAAGAGAAGAGTTAGTTAAGATCCTCGAATTAGCACATATTTGTGTTTTCTCTACTTTTGGGTCCATAATATGAATCTCAACTAAGAGTCAATTCTTAAGCACAAGATAGCCTTGCAAACATCCTTTTTAGGTCCATAAAAGATGCATAATCTGTGACTCATCAAACCCCCACACTTAGCCTTTTTCACTCTTGGGCAAAATGAGATGGCTTATACAAGGGGGATTTTGGTTGAGGGAGAGTGATTCCTCTATTGACTTCCTCAGGTTGACTAGATAGACTCGGCCTTTCTTCATCCCGGTTCAAGGTGCTCATGCAATCAGGGAACTACTTCCCTTGGATCTAAGATGCCTTTATGACTTACAAGTGGGAGGAAGTACCCAAGAGTGGTAGAACTCTCACTTAGGTAACCAATTCTCTTGATTCTCTCGAGTGTTTGGCTTGTGTTTACACTCAGCATTGCATGGAATTGGTGTTACCATATCTTGACAGAGCTCTCTTCTTACTCCTGCAAAACACAACAGTCATGATCACTAGGACTTTTTCGGCTTGTAGCGAGGTTAAGGTTACGAGTAGGATAGGATGTTGGAAAACTAGCTTCAGGACCCATGGGGAGGAGAGGAGCGATGGGGAGTGAGTCTTATTGGCATGACGGCAGTCCCGGTTGCTGTGGTCTCCTTCCATCTTTATTTGCTCGCCCCCCTTTTTTTTATATTCTTTCTTTCCTTTCCTTCTACTCACGCACCTTGCTGTTTTTGTTTGGCTCAGCTTGTTTATCTCGGCTGCTTATTTCCTGTTTATATATACTTTTTTCCTTTTCCTTCCCTTCATTCAATTTCTTTTTCTTTTTCTCTTCTTTTGAGCCTTCAAATACTTCTGACCGGATTCTGCTTCCTAGACTTCCCCCACACTTGATTCTAACTCACTCCCAAGACAATTCCAAGGCTCCTCGGCTTCCCAAGGGTGAGGTGAAATAATGGTTTTTCTGGCCTCGGCTTGTAGTGAGCTGCACGAAAGAATGGTCAAATTAGGCCCAAGGGGGTGAACAAGGGTAGAATTGTTTTCGGACAGCTTATTTCGCTCGAAGCTCATAAGAAACATGGCCTAGATCATGTCATTCCTGCATGTGAAAAACAGTTGTATCCGGAGAGTTAAGGCAAACTGCAGAATACACAATTAACATGCTTGCAAAAATTACTAAAGAATAAGGAAGATGGCGAGAATGTAAGCCATCACTGCTGCAAGGCTCAAATTCTCACACGGGTTTTTTTTGCTCTTTCACTCTGGAGGTTTCCTCTTCCCATTTTCCGTCACTTGTCGCTTAGGACCCATAGGTTTGGTTCCCTTTAGGTAGATGCTACCTCTGTTCGGGATTGAGGAGATTGCTTCCGCTGGTTCATCAAACTTCCGGACTCAATTGGGAATTTATTTTTTTCTCTTTCTTTTCATTTCGGCTCTGTGGTTCTGCTAGGCTGAGGTCATTCCGGCTTTGGCCGACTCGGCATAAGGCCGGGATGGAGTCGGCTGGGAAGCTTTTTATTGAATTTAAAAACGTATGCAACAGAACTAAAAATTTCGACAGTGAATACAATACTAATGAAACTAAAGGTAATGCAACAGATATGAATCAGAAAAAAAAAACTAAAGAAACTAAAGAGGCAGATATGAACATCAGTCCCAAATGGTCAGAACCCCCCCCACACACACACACACACACTTGAATTCGGCATTGTCCTCAATGCGTAGACTGAAGGGGTATGGCCGAGTTGGCCTAGGTTGTGCCATCTGGTGGAGTTGGTTCCACCAATGAAATGATCTCCATATTATCTCTAAGTGGTGCTGGACCTTCGTGGAATGGTTTGACTTGATGCTCATTAACCTGGAAGCTGTGGTTGGTATGTTCCTCTTTTAGCTGTACTGCACCATGGGGAAATATGTTAGTGATAACAAAAGGTCCATCCCATCTGGAACGAAGCTTACCTGCTTTGAGCTTTAATCTGAAGTTGAATAGCAACACTTTTTAGCCGATATGGAAGTCTTTTCTCAGGATCTTTTGGTCATGGAATTTCTTGACTTTTTGCTTGTAGATCCTGGCATTCTCATAAGCATCCAAGCGAAGTGCATCCAATTCTTGAAGTTGGAATTTCCTATGTTCTCGTGCCTGGTCATAGGCCATGTTGCATTGTTTAACTGCCCAGTAAGCTTTATGTTCTAGCTCCACAGGGAGGTGGCAGGCCTTGCCGAAAACGATCCGGTAGGGAGATATCCCTAGCGGTGTTCGATATGCAATCCTATGTGCCCATAGAGCATCCTCAAGGAGTCAGCTCCAATCCTTCCTGCTGGGATTTGTCATCTTTTGTAATGTTTGCTTGATTTCCCTGTTATACACTTCAGCTTGATCGTTTGTTTGGGGGTGATATGCTGTAGCTATCCTGTGCGCCACCCCATATTTCTGAAGAAGGGAGGCCATGGCTTTATTGCAGAAGTGACTTCCTTGGTCATTGATGAGCACTTTCGGTACACCAAACCTATAGAAAATATTGGACTTGAGAAAGTCCACTACTACCTTGGCATCATTGGTTCTGGTGGCGATGGCTTCTACCCATCTTGATACATAATCGACGGCAAGCAGGATGTATGAATAGCCACTAGAGACTGGGAATGGTCCCATAAAGTCTATACCCCAAACGTCAAAGACTTCACAAAACAGAATAGGTTGCTGTGGCATTTCGTGCCTTCGATTCATGGCCATTCCTGCTTTTTGGCATCTTTCGTAGGTAGAGACGAATTGATGAGCATCTCTAAAAATAGAGGGCCAATAGGGGCCACAATCCAGCACTTTCCTGGCAGTCCGAGATGATCCGTAATGGCTTCCTCCAGGAGCCGAATGGCAGAACTGGAGGACCGAATTGGTCTCAGTGTCAGGAATACACCTGCGGATAATCTTGTCACTGCATAGTCTCCAAAGGTAGGGGTCATCCCATATGTAATATTTGGCATCGCTTCGGATTTTCTCCTTGTAGGTCCGAGATGCCTCTGGTGGGAATTGAGATGTTGCCACGTAGTTGCAGATGTCGGCAAACCATGGTGTGGCCGTCTTGATGTGCAAGAGTTGCTCATCAAGGAATTCATCTCGAATCGGTATTGGTTCGCTTTCTTTTTCAATTCTACTCAGATGATCTGCCACAGAGTTCTCAGCACCCTTCTTATCTCTAATTTCTAAGTCGAATTCTTGGAGAAGAAGCATTCACCTAATCAATCTCAGCTTGGCGTCAGGCTTCTTCAGCAAGTATCTTAAAGCAGCGTGGTCAGAGAACACGATTATTTTGGAACCAAGAAGGTAAGAGCGAAACTTGTCTAAGGCAAACACAATTGCCAAAGTTCCTTCTCAATTGTTGTGTAGTTTTGCTGGGCCGGGTCCATAGTTCTGGATACATAAGCAATTACATGCATCGGTTGGCCAACTCCGGCTCTCTGGCCGAGAACAGCTCCCAATGCAAAATTGGATGCATCACACATCAATTCGAATGGCAGGTCCTAGTTTGGTGCTTGTAAGATGGGGGCGGATGTGAGTCGGCTCTTCAGCTTCTGAAATGCTTCGGTACAAGGCTGATTGAAATTGAATTCCACATCCTTCTGTAGCAGTTTGGACAGAGGCAGGGCTAGCTTGCTGAAGTTCTTAATAAATCTTCTGTAAAAGTCTGCATGTCCTAAGAATGAGCGAACTTCCCGCACAGAAGCGAGGTTTGGAAGGGAGGTGATAATGTCTATCTATGCTTTGTCAACCTCAATGCCTCTATTGGAGACCAGATGTCCCAACACTATTCCCTCAGTCACCATGAAATGACATTTTTCGAAATTAAGCACAAGATTCGTGTCCATGCATCTCTTCAACACCTTAGACAAATTATTCAGACATGCTTCAAATGAGTCAGCGTACACCGTTAAGTCATCCATGAATACCTCCATGCAGTCTTGTAGCAAATCCGAGAAGATACTCATCATGAAACATTGGAATGTACTCGGTGCGTTGCACAGGCCAAATGGCATGCGTGTGTACGCAAAGGTACCAAATGGGCAGGTGAAGGTTGTCTTGTGCTGATCTTCAGGTGCAATATGAATTTGCATGTAGCCTGAGAATCCATCCAGGAAACAGTAGTGGGATTTCCTTGCTAGTTTTTCAAGCATTTGGTCAATGAAAGGCAAAGGAAAGTGATCCTTGCGGGTTGCCTGATTTAATCTTCTGTAATCGATGCATACCTGCCAGCTATTTTTAATCCTCATAGGCACCAACTCGTCTTGTTGGTTTTTCATAACAGTCATCCCGGATTTCTTTGGTACCACTTGCACAGGGCTCACCCACTGACTATCCGAGATGGGATAGATAATGCCTACAGCAAGTAGCTTTGTGACTTCTTTCTTGACCACATCCAGGAGTGTCAGATTCATTCTTATTTGTTGTTGCCTTATGGGCTTTACTTCCTCCTCCATTAAGATTCTATGCGTGCAGATGGAGGGGTTTATGCTAGGAAGGTCGAATAGCTTCCACCCAATTGCCTTCTTATGTTGCCTCAGGACTCCTAACAACTTTTCTTCTTGCTCTTGGTGGAGATTGTTGGCAATGATAACTGGGAGTTGTTGCTCCTTGTCTAGGTAGGCATATTTCAAGTGACTCGGCAATGGTTTCAGCTCCATGGGTGGTGGTGGTAATGGAGATTTCTTGGTTAATGGGTTCGGATCCCTCTGGCCGACTTCATCTTGACTCGACACCAGGTGTGCCGACATGACTTCGGCCTCAGCCTGCTTCGGCCGGCTCGTCACGATGGTTTTGATTCTTGTCGGATTGGAGTCGGCCTTGACTTCTTGTGTAGCTCTAGAGACGGATCCGGATGGAACACAGAGTTTTACTTCAGCTTGAGTCTGGTCTTCACTGGCCGAGATGGTTTCGGCAAGCGTGTCAGTCTTGATGTTTGACTCTTCGGCCGAGTTGACTTTTATCCTTGCGTTGACTCGGCCTTCTTTGGCCGACTTCATTTCACCCGTGAATATGGTTGCCAACTGTGCAGGTAAGGGCTTTTTAGTCTCGGAAACTTTTACCTCTGCATTGTTCGTGCTCTCTGAGGTCTTTGGGTAGCAGACTTGATTTAATAACTTTGTTAATTCTGTTTCAAATGCCAAGTCAGGGACGTCGCTATAATCACCCTCAAAGTCTATGAACTCTTGTACTTCATCATAGTCGGCCTTTGAGTAGCTACTTGATTCGGCAATTCCAACAAAATCTTCCTCGTCTGCACTACAGCTGTCTAGCTGGAAGTATTCTTCCACTAGCTCTTCTATCATATCTATGCCGAAGAGAGAATGGTCTTCGGTGGGGTGCTTCATGGCTTCGAAGATGTTGAATTGCACCAATGTGTCACCGAATTCCATCGAGAGTGTTCTGGCTTGTACGTCAATCTTTGTCCTTGCTGTCATTAAGAATGGTCTCCCCAATATTAAGGTCGACTCCTTTCCCGATGTCTCGTCCTCCATGTCGAGCACATAGAAATCAGCTAGAAATATTAATTCGTTTACTTGGATGAGAACATCTTCAAGAACTCCCAGGGGTTGCACAATGCTTCTGTTGGCAAGCTGAATGGTCATCCCTGTGGGTTCCAGATCTCCGAAATTGAGGGACCTATATGTTGATGTCGGCATGACGTTAATTGACACTCTTAGGTCTAGCATAGCATCAACAAATGTACATTCACCAATTGTGCATGGGACCGAGAAGATTCCAGGATCTCGGCATTTCTTTGGCAGGACTTGTGAAATTCCTGCAGTGGAATTATTCCTTGTTAAGGCCGACACCACGCCTCCAAGTTCTCGACTCCCCTTCATCTTTCTTTTTTTGTGTACACATAATTCCTTAAGGAACTTTGCGTACTTTGGGATTTGCTTGATCGCGTCGAGGAGTGGAATGTTGATTTCCACATTCTGGAACATCTTTAGTAGTTCTTCGTCAGAATCTGGCTTCCTTGCCGAGATGGTCCGAGATGGAAACGGCAATGGGACAGTTGTCTCTAGATGTAACTGCGAGTCGGCAATTGCTTAGGAGTCGGCTTCAACTGACTTCGGCTTCTGCTGTTGTGCAGGAGTAGGTAGTTCCTTGCCACTTCTAAGTGTTACTGCACTAGTATTCCCTCTCGGATTCGGAATTGTTTGAGAGGGAAGGTTGCTCCAGCCGGCCAACTGTAATTCACTCACAGTATTTGCCAGCTATCCTATTTGCATCTTGAGGTCCTGGATGGTGGCGGTCATGTTTTGCTGGAATTGTATATTACTGGAGCTTACTGATTGTTGAAATTCCAGATTACTTGTCGCCAGCTGCTTCATTAAATCTTCTAGCGATGGTGAGTTGCCTTGAGTAGGAGTTCTCTGTTGCTGTGGTTGGAAGGATGGTACTGTGTACTACAAACTCGACTGTTGGTAACCAGCTGCTCCATAGGGTACATTCGGCATGGATCCGGCTCTCTGAGCTGCATACGGTCCTTGCTGTGGGCTTGGCCAGAATGGCTGTTTCCCATATGGCTGGTTATCAAATTGCCGGGTTTGATATGGCTGCTTCTCGTAATGGAATCCTCCTACGGCTCTAACACTTTCTGCCTGGCCTGACGAGGTTTCTTGTAAGGTGGGGCACAAATCGGTGGGATGTTCCACTGAAGTACATATGCCACAGACCTTTGTTGCCATGGCCAGATGATGTTGACTAACAGCCAGTTGTCTCACCAGAGATGTCAATTCGGTTAGCTGGTTCTCCAGCCTTTGGTTGGAGGCTGCACCAATTTCATTCACTGACCAAGATGGATTCGGCCCTCTGATCCCAAACTATTGTGTATTACTTGCCATGTTAGAGATCAAGTGCCTTACTGTTGTTGGTGTTTTGTCCATTAAGGCTCCTCCACTGGTGGCATCAATCATACTCCTGTCCATCATTGACAGTCCTTCGTAAAAGTATTGGATCAGCAGTTGTTCGCTGATCTGATGGTGAGAACAGGTGGCACAGAGCTTGTTGAAACGCTCCTAATACTCATGCAGAGTTTCTCTAGTATGTTGCCTTATCCCACATATTTCTTTTCTAATGGTCACAGTCCTGGAAGCTGGGAAGAATTTCTCTAGGAAGGTCCATTTCATATCTCCCCAGGTGTTGAAGAATGCTGGCTGCAAATATAGCCAGTCCTTTGTAGCTCCATCCAGGGAGAATGGGAACGCCTTCATTTTGATGTAGTCTTCTGGGATTCCCTGCGGCCTCATCGTGGAACAAACCACGTGGAATTCCTTGAGATGTTTGTGGGGGTCTTCTCCTGCAAGACCGTGAAATTTGGGCAACAAATGTATTAAACCAGACTTCAACTCATAGGTCTGAGCTGACTCCAGTTGTGGATATTGGATAGACCAAGGCTGGTATACCGCATCTAGAGTGGCTAGCTCCTTCAACGTCCTATCATGATTCTCCATCTGCCTTGGCTTTGTAAAAATGTTAGAACTAGCAACAGAGTTGTCAGTACAAAACTGGTCAGAGTCAATGACAGAATCTATACTACTACTAGTATTTACTGTAGTATTTCTAATTTTTCGTAATCTACGTAAAGTTAATTCTATCTCTGGGTCAAAAGCATACAATGGGTCAGTGCTACTCCTAGTCATGCATCATGCGGAATTAAAGTGACTAAGGTAACAGTTAACTCTATTGAAAACAGAATAGGTAAAGAGGTGAATGCAGTCAAAATGTAATGTAGAATTAAATGTGATGCAAAGTTAGAAATTCGTCATATATATTTTTTTTTTGTTTAACAGTGAATTCACGTAAAGGTTTATTTAACAAATACAGACTCAATAGACTCTAAACTAAACTCTACAGACTCGGATTCGGCTCGGTTCACTTGGCACACGAAAACACAAAGGAACTTGTGTCCCCAGCAACGGTGCCAATTTGATAAACTCGTTTCAGTCGTCTTAGCGAGCACCAAATAACTAGCTAACTATAGTATAGTCAACCCTAGGTCATTCTTCTCACGAACACAGTGTGTTCGAAGTGTGTTTCAATGTGGAGTAAACGAAAGCAAAATCTAAGTGCAGAGTGCTGACTCGTCTCGACACTGGCCGAGTTGCTCTCGACCGAAACTGAACCGATATGATCTTGGTGGAGGTTTACCCGGCTTGGCTTCGACTGAGTGCAGACAGACGCTACAGAGATAGACTCTCTTTGTCTCAGACTTGAAAACAGTAAATGAGGGGGATTGGAATGCGAGTGAAATAAAATACAGTAAAGTACGAAGCAAGGTAAATGCTGAATGCAGCTACTAACTATACTATTGCTACTGCTATGACCGTGTTCATGTTTCAGTTCTAATAATCGAGTCCTTTCTGGTTCATTTGTTCCGTTAACAATCCGTATCAGCCTTTGATATGTTTACGACGATCGTCAAACATGCGTCCGTTGCCATATCGAGGAATTACGCAATCGCTACCTCATCAGTTGGCAGGGATTAAAGTCGAGCTGATTTTAGGTTCTCAATTAGATGATCTAGTTGATTACCTACTGTTTCCAATCAAACCAGTTCCAATCGGCTTAGTTCAATCATGGTTCCTTCACTTTGTGCAATCGCAACGCAAATAAGGAATTAAAGTCTAAGAATGCAACATAAATTAGAACCAGAAATCACTTCGCATTAATGGGAACAAAATACAAACACAGGGATTTGGCTTCGGTGGCTCCACCGTCCACGACAATCGCCATGGCCAACGGCGATGGTTCACCTCGAATAGCTAGCATGCAGAGGATCAGGTTCTCTGGAGTGCGTTGGTGTCCAATTGGTCACCTCCAGCAACCTTCGGCTTCTCGGTTTCTAGCCTGCATTCTTCGATCGAGAGAACGCCACTACAACACCGTAAACCATCGTAAGAGGGAGAAGGTGGAATTGGGAGAAAATGTGGATGGAAGTGTGGGCGTAACTATGAAGCCAAAGACCCCTAATCGTTCATAGTTGCGCCTATTTATACAGGGCGCGAAGCTAACTAACTTAATAGAATTACAAGCGGAATCCCTATTCTGCCCTTGCTATAACTTGCGTTGCAAGCTACTCTAAGAGTGACATGGCCGTTGAGCTGGAGCTGAGGTGGATAACATCTTTGGGCTGCTCCTTATTGGATTGCACCTACTTGTTGATGGGCCGTAAATCCTAGCCTGATCCGATTTGGCCGAGATGGAGTCGGTCTTGGCCGAGACGACTTCATCTCGACCGAGTCTTCTTATGATGGGCACTAGAACGTCTCGGCTGATCCTGCAAGAAGAGAAGAGTTAGCTAAGATCCTCGAATTAGCACAGATTTGTGTTTTCTGTACTTTTAGGTCCATAATATGAATCTCAACTAACACTCAATTCTTAAGCACAAGATAGCCTTGCAAACATCCTTCTTAGGTCCATAAAAGATTCATAATTTGTGACTCATCACTCCTACGTACCTATCTTAGCATGGAGGAATCAAAGTTCACATAGTACTAGATGCATACAATGACGTCTAGAGGCAGACTTTCCATTAGGCATCCTTCCTCTTAGGTAGGGATCTGGCTATGAATTCTAGTCAGACTTTCCCTTGGGTGTCTGCCAGAGTCTAAGACATGAGGGTTGAACTTTCTCTTAGGCGTTCATCCCTGAAGGTTCGAACTCGGAGGCAATACTATCCATTAGGCATCCCGTCTTGGGACTGTGTGGATTTTATGAGTGTGTGTATGCTAGGTTAACTCAGACACATGCCTACTGACCTGGAGTTGTGTGGAATGCATGATATGTCATGATCATGAGATCGGGATCAACTCAAACCCAAACTTAGGTGGGTTGCACGCCAGTTATCTGAAGTGTAATGGACTTGGCTTGAATTAGGCTAGCTACATGCTTGCCACCTGAAGTGTGATGGACTTGGTTTGAGTTAGGCTAGCTACATGCTTGCCATCTAAAGTGTGATGGACTCGATTTGAATTAGGATGTCATCTGAAGTGTGATGGAATCGGTTTGAGTTAGGCTAGCTACATGCTTACCGTTTGAAGTGTGATGGACTCGGTTTGAGTTAGGCTAGCTACATGCTTGCCATCTGAAGTGTGATGGAAGTCGGATGGGGAGAGGTGGTGTCTATCGCATGCTTGGAGTTAGCCAGAGAACTTACCTGGTATCTAGAGAGCTAGTTGGCTCTTCGCTCATAATCGGAGATTGACGATCTTCTCCTGCTAGTCATTTAGAACTTCTTTAGCACTTTTGCTAGTCTTTCTATACTCCTTGATTCTTCTTCCCAAACTCTTCATGTTGGAGCCTTTTATAGCCTTCGGGAGAGTAGTGAAGGCGAGCTTGATCTTGCCACGTGGTATCACCTCAGCCTCTTGATTCAATTAGTTAGCTGAGTGATGAGTCATATTCTATACACCTTACAAGGACCTATATGATGGGTGTTCTTAAGATAAATAAGTGTCTAAGAGATGAATATTAGCTAAGATTCATATTAAGGGCCTAGAAATAGAGAAATCATAAATATGTGCTAATTCGAGGATCTTAGCTAATAAAAGACTTATTCTCCTTTCCTTGCAGGATTAGCCGAGATGATCTCGGCCCAGCATAAGAAGTTGCAGCCAAGATGAAGTCATCCCGGCCAGACCAGTTCCATCTCGGCCAGGCTAGGCTTCTCGGTCCATCAGCTCAATTAGGTGCAGCCTAACGAGGAGTGGCCCAATGGTGTTATCCACGTCAGCTATCTAGCTCAAAGGCCACCTTAGCTACAGCTCAGTTGCCACGTCACCTCTGGAGAAGCTTGCAACACAAGTTACGCAAGGGTAGAATAGGCAGTCCACTATGAAATTCTGTTAAGAGTCATTAGGAGTAGCAGACCACAGCTTGTGTATATATAGAAGGAGTTGTGCACTTTTTCGGGGTCTTTGGAATTCATATTTTTTCCATTCTCCCGCTCTCATCTTCTACGCTTACGGTGGTGCACGGTGCTATCATTGGTGCTTCTCTCGATTGAGGAAGTGTAGGTTAGGAACTAAGAAGCTGAAGGTTGTCAGAGGGGATGATTGGATTACCAACGCACTCTGGTGGATCTGATCCTTAGCGTCCTAGCTAGCGGAGGTGAACCATCGTCGTTCTTCCATGGCGATTGCCATAGAAGATGGAGTCACCAAATCCAGGCCCTGTGTTTATATTTTGTTTCCAATAATATAAGTGTTTTTTGATTTCTAATATTTTTTACATTCCGAAACTCTAATTCTCTTGCTACATCGTGATTGCACAAGGCAATATGAACAATGTTAAGCTAAGCCGATCGGAACTAGTTTAACTAATTCAGTAGGTAATCAACTAGAGAATCTAATTGAAAACCTAAAATCAACTCTGGACTTAATCACTACCAACTGATGAGGTAGTGATTGTATAAATCCTTAGTATGTCAATGGACGAATGTTTGGCGATTGTCATAAGAACATTAAAGGTTGATAAGGACTGTGGACTGAGTGAATCAATCGGAATGACCTTGATTCTTAGACTAAACATGAACACAGTAGTAATAGTAGTAATAGTAGCAACAGTAGTAACAATAGTAACAATAGTAACAGTAGTAGCAATAGAGTAGTTTAGTTTAGCTGCATTTGCATTCTAATTTCGTTCATTTTACTTAACTTGCACCCAAACTCCCTTGTTTCCTGTGTTTTAGTCTGAAACGGAGTCAGTCCAACTTTGTTATGTCTATCCGCATTCAGTCGAGACTGAGTTAGATAAGTCTCCACCGAGACCATTTCGGTTCAGTTTCTACCAGAAGCAACTCGACACTTAGCCAAGAGTGAGTCTGCATCCTACAGTTGAGTTTCTACATTCCTCTAATCTGCACTTAAATTCATAATTGAGCACATTGTGTCCTTGAGAGAATTCGACCTAGGGTTGACTATGCTATAGTTAGCTTTAGTTTATTTGATAAACGGAACACAACTAAACATGCTCTATGGATGACTTCATGATTTATGCTGACTCATTTGATGCATGCCTAGAGAACCTATCCAAGGTGTTAACAAGATGCATTGACACAAATCTAGTACTTTATTTTGAAAAATGCCATTTCATGGTGACTGAGGGAATTGTGTTGAGACATTTGGTATCCAATAGAGGCATAGAGGTTGATAAATCGAAGATTGACATCATCACCTCCCTTCCAAACCCCACTTCTGTGCGGGAAGTTCGCTCATTCTTAGGACACATAGGATTCTATAGAAGATTTATCAAGAATTTCAGTAAGATTGCCTTGTCGCTGTCCAAACTGCTACAAAAGGAGGTGGAATTCAAATTTGACCAGCCCTGCATTGAAGCCTTTCAAGAGCTGAACAACCTTCTCACATCCGCCCCGATTCTTCAAGCACCAAACTGGGAACTGTCATTTGAGCTCATGTGTGATGCATCTAATTCGGCATTGGGAGCCGTCTTAGGCCAAAGTGCTGGAGTCGACAAGCCAGTGCATGTGATTGCTTATGCATCCTAAACAATGGACTCAGCCTAGTTAAACTACACAACAACTGAGAAGGAGCTACTAGAAATTGTGTTTGCCCTAGACAAATTCCATTCGTACCTTCTCAATTCAAAGATAGTTGTGTTCTCTGACCATGCTGCTTTGAGATTCTTGCTGAAGAAGCCAGATGCCAAGCCGAGACTGATTCGTGGATGCTTCTCCTTCAAGAATTCAACATAGAGATCAGAGATAAGAAAAGTGTTGAGAACTCAGTAGCAGATCACTTGAGCAGGATCAAGAGGGACGAGGACCTTGTGCCTATTAGAGATCAATTCCCAGATGAGCAGTTGTTGCACATCAACACGCCTACACCATGGTTTGCGAACATTTGCAATTTTGTAGTAGCATCTCAATTTCCAGCAAAGGCATCTCGGCTGTACAAGGAAAAACTCCAGAGTGATGCCAAATACTACATATGGCATGATCCTTACCTACAGAGACTTTGTAGTGACCAAGTCATTCGCAGGTGCATTCTTGACACCGAGATCAATTCGGTTCTCCAGTTTTGCCATGTAGCACTTGGAGGCAGCCACTATGGATTTACTTGGACTGCCAGGAGAGTGTTGGATTATGGGTTTTATTGGCCCACCATTTTCAGAGATGCTCATCAACTAGCCTCCACCTGCAAAAAATGTCATAAAGCTGGAGTGGCCATTAGCAGAAGGCATGAGATGGCCCAACAACCCATTTTGTTTTGTGAAGTCTTTGATGTGAGGGGTATCAACTTCATGGGACCATTCCTAGTCTCCAATGGGTACTCTTATATTTTGTTGGCTGTAGATTATGTGTCAAGATGGGTAGAGGCCATAGCCACCAAAACCAATGATGCCAAAGTTGTAGTGGATTTTCTGAAATCCAATATCTTTTGTTAGTTTGATGTGCCAAAAGTGCTCATAAGTGACCAAGGGAGTTACTTCTACAACAGAGCCATGTCCTCTTTACTCCACAAGTATGGGGTGGTGCATAGAATTGCCACAGCATATCATCCCTAAACAAATGGCCAAGTGGAAGTTTTCAATAGGGAAATAAAGAGAACGCTACAAAAGATGACCAACCCTAGCAAGAAAGACTGGAGCCAACTCCTTGAGGATGCTCTTTGGGCACAAAGAACTACATACCGAACACCGTTAGAGATGTCTCCCTACTGGATTGTCTTTGGCAAAGCCTGTCATCTTCTTGTGGAGCTAGAGCACTGAGCTTACTAGGCTGTCAAATAGTGTAATCTAGCCTATGAACAAGCAGGAAAGTAAAGGCAATGAAAGGTAATGAAACTTCATATTTCTTTCTATGCCAAAAAGCAGTTGGATTTGTTTCACATATTTCTTTTATAATTTTATTTTCATATTTTTTAATGGTTTCTTGAATTTTGATAGATTTTAATTGTTCTTCTATTCTTTTAAATTTTATCTCTTTATTTAATAAATTAATTTGGTTTTTCTTTCTATCTATTTTTATTAATGCTTCTTCTAATAAATTTAATTGTCTTGTCCTAGGAGGTTTTACAAATTCAAAACATATTTTTTTTCCGACTTTTCTATTACTAATCCTTTTTCAGTTACCTGAAAAGGATATAATAAGGTTAAAAAGGGAGTTCCTAATATCATTGGTGTATTAATATTTTTTACTAATACAAAAGCTGTATTAAAACAAATTTATTTTTACAAATTTTTGCATTAGGTAATTTATATTGAATATGCATTCTTGATCCATTGGCACTTGTTACTCCTTCAAGAATTTTTTCATAATATTTTGTAGGGATTAATCCTTCTTGAATACAATTTATATCTGCTCCTGAGTCTATTAATGCTATCATAGTAAATTTTTCACTTCCTAATATTAATGTTATTTCTGTATTCCATTTTTGTGTAGTTATTAGACTTAATATACTAATATAAGGGTTTCTTTGAATTTCTTCTTCATTTACTTCTTCATTTATTTTTTCTTTTTGTCTTTGTTTATTTATCATATCTTCTCCTTCTAATTGTAATATTCTATATTCTAATGATATATCATTTTCTCTTAATTCTTGAATTTCTTGTTTAAGTATTTTAATTTCTTCCTGTAAATCTTTTATAGTTATAGTTTGATTATTGGCAGTAAACCTATTCATTATTTCTTTCATACTAACATGACTAGATTCTCTTTTAGATTTTTCATCTTTAATAATTATATCATTAAGTTGTTCTATGAATTCATTTTTTAAAGGAGATTCTTCTAATTTTTCTATTATTTTTATTAATGAAGAAGTTTGATCTCTTGTTAATACATTTATGGTTTTACAATCATTACAACTACATAATCCTGCTCCTAAACAGTATTCATTTTCTTCTGATTCTCAAGATGTTGTACTATAAGTTTCTATTTGTTCTAATTCTAATTCTTCCTCTAATTCTTCCTCAGATTCTTCTTCATTAGAGGTTTCTTCTAAATCTGATTCTATAACAATATTTAATAAGTTTTCTTTTAATAATTCATCTTCTAATTGATTTATTTTTTGTATAAGTCTACACTTATTTGCATAATGACCTATTTTACCACATTTATAACATTTAATTTCTCTTTTTGTAGGTTTATATTTCTGTTTTTTCTTGTATTTTTGTTTAACAGGATATTGCTGATTTTTATTTTTATTAATTCTTTTTTCATTATGATATGTTCTCTTATATACTTTGTATTTTTTATTATAAGGTTTTTCTTTTCTAAATTTTTTCTTATGTCTAGTACTAGGGGCTCTAATGGGTTCTACGCCATATTGATGACAAAATGTTCCTAATTCTCTTTTATTTGACATACTTTCTTTTCTCATTTTATTTTGTAACCTAAAGTCAGTACATATTTGTATTCCTGTTTGAACTACTATATTATGCAATTGTCCATAAGTTAAAGTTTCATACTTAATAGGGTGTCCATGATATCTTTATAAGTTTGATTTTACTTTTTCTGCAAATAATTTAGGTAATCCAGCTATAAATTTTTCTTTCCAACAGTTGGCAAAGCCATCTTCCCTTAATGTTACTTTTGACATAAATACATCTTTATACCATCTATAATCAGACATTGATGGGCAATAAAGATTATTTAATTGGTCTCCAGCCCTTTCTTTGAATATGTTAGGGTCTCCTATAAAGTTTTGAATAATTGTATATATAAGTGGTGCTACAGCATCTTCTTGATTAGTTTCATTTTTACACTATTTAATATTATTGCTCTATCATTATCTGTACAAAGATTATCCCACCAACCTTTCAATTGGCCAGTAAATCCTTGTATTATGGCTAAGGCGGCTGACTTATCTGAACAGCCTTTTGTTTTATGGGCAGTTGCTGCCATGGTCATTTGGCAGGTTATATCTAATATTTGTTGATCACTCATACCATCTATGTTCCATTCTACTATTTCACTTCCAGAGAAAGAGTTTTGAACTAACTCTCCTCTTTCTTCAAATTGTACATCCACTGGGGATGGTCTTGGATAATAGTTTCTAAGTTTTGGATAATTTCTTAACTTATTAACTTCTATAGTATTTATGGAGTTTTTATCTAGTGTTAATTTTTCTAGTCTTTGTTTTATCTCTCCTATTTTTATATTAGTACTATTATCTAATTTAATAGATTCTAATTCTTTTTTAGGGACATTTATTAATTTGTATATTGGTTTTATTGGTGGTTTACTACTACTAGTTGAGGGTAAATCTTTGTTTTCTAAAGCTTTTATTCCTTCAATTCTTGTTAATTGTTTAGACATTACTCGTAATACTGTATTAGAATAATTCATTTGTGAATGTATTTTTTTAATATCAGTTTTGTCTACTGCTTTATCTAAATCTTTTATTGTATCTATAAAAGGGCTTGCTTCTATTTCCATCCTAGCAAATTCTATAGTTATTGTTTGTTGTGGAGGATATTCTGATCTTATTATCTCATTATCTTTTGTTTTTCAATTATTATCTATTACACCTATAGTACTTTCTTGATTTTTAAAAGGATAATTTGTCTTATTTTCTTCACAATATTGAGAAAACCAATCAAAGAAGTATATATTAATCTCTTTCTCTTCTAAATATTCATAAAATATTTTTCTATATTCTTCTGTTTGTTCTTTGGTAAATGTTTTGAAATACCATTCTCTAATTTCTTTATTATAATTTGCTTCAAAGTCTTGTCTAATCCAAATTTTATCTATTTCAAAAGGTTCTTCTCTTATTAAGGTATTTAATACTTATGATCTTGTAGGTGAGTAATTAGGTGATTCTGAGTTTTCTGAATATACAGGTTCTACTATTTTTGACTTATTTATGTTTAATCCTTTTAAATCTAATATTGACCCATCTATAGAATTTCTTGAAGGTTGACCTTTATATATTACTTGTGGTTCCTTAATTATTAATGATTTTGACCTATTCATTTTTAACCTTATACTAGGACCTTCTTGAATTATTTCTCTAATTTGATTATGATAAATTTTTGGTTCTTCAATTATTTCTTCTAATAACCATTCCTCAGGTACTTTACTTATTATTTCCTCATGGCTTAATTTTTTAGGTATTTGTACTGCTGATTTATTATAATTAGCTTCCAATAATATGGTTTCATTTCTAGGTGATTGTCTTAAAGCTCTATAATTATAGTCTACTTTAGTAACTTTGTAATAGATTCTAACTATTATTTGAATAGGACTAGAGTCCTCATCAAATATATCATTTGGTAATTTTGTATATAGTTTTATTGATTTACTTGTTTTATCATTTCTCAAGTTCATTGAGAAATTTGGATAACAGTTAAAGAAGGTAAGGTCATCATGAAGATTGCTTTCTACTATTGATATTATTGAATCTTTGAATTTTTTACATCTTATGTCTCTTAGCATCATTAATATTGGACTATTTATTCATAATCTATAGTTTGGTTTTGCGGCTATTTGTATTAATCCTAGATGAATATAATTGTATCTTTTTTTAATATGTTCATCTAATTCATTTTGTTTTAATAGATTAATAATTTGATCATTTCTTGTTCCTGGGTATTCATATTCCATTATGTGAATTTCATCTTGGTTTGTTGACCATATACTATGTTTTTTATATACTTCACTTTTCTTAATAATGGGTATTGACCAGTTTTGAAGGGATTTTTCTATATCAGCTATGTATAATTCTTTTTCTCTATTATTACTAGAACTAGAAGCTTCTTGATGATCTTGACAAGTTTTTACTACTATTTGTTTATTTTTGTTCCTTAGACTCAAATCACTAAGGGTTCTTAAAAAATTAGGCATCTTGAGTTTTTCTTTAGTTTCCATGCTCCGGGACCACCCCTTATACCCTCTGACTAAACCAACGGTCTTACTACCACTCAGGCTTTACTGCCAGGACCGTCAGAAAAGGAGCTGACCGACGTATGCACACCTCTCAATGTTACACGGAAAACTATAGACTAACTCTTGATTCCTAAGTCTTTAAGAAGACTTATTGATTTTTGGCTAAATCACAAAAACTTACAAAGATAGTAACAACTTAATCAAGCTACCAGGCGTACTAATTGTTTTTTAATATATCTTATTAAATTATAACGTGCTTGTAATCTCCAAGAGTAACCTATGGGATCTTGTAAGAATAATGTTTGTTTATTTGATATAAGATGTTTTAATTCTTTCCTAGCTTTTTTCAAATCTTTTCTTAATTGATATTTTTGTGATACCATACTCATACAATCATATGTGCTGTATCTTTTAGTGCTTCTTCTATTATATATAGTCTATAAAGCATGTGTTGTAAAGTATGTGTATATAAGAAGGGACTTATTGGATATAGAACTTTTCTTCTTCTTATAAATCTATTAAGATCTTTTTGAATTATTTTTGCTTGTATTGCTAATCTTTTGACAGGATGCATGTATATACTTACTATACCCCCCAAGAAAAACCAAAATCAGATTATATACGAAATTAACTCAGAGTAAATTAACTCAGAGTATTGGCTCTAATACCACTATTAGAATATTATATATTCTAATGATAATAATAATAATAATAATAATAATAATAATAATAATAATAATAATAATAATAATGATAATAATAATAATAATGATAATAATAATAATAATAATAATAATAATAATAATAATAATAATAATAATAATAATAATAATAATAATAATAATAATAATAATAATAATAATAATAATAATGATAATAATGATAATGATAATAATGATAATAATAATAATGATAATAATAATAATAATGATAATAATAATAATAATGATAATGATAATAATAATGATAATGACAATAATAATGATAATAATAATGATAATAATAATGATAATAATAATAATGATAATAATAATAATAATGATAATGATAATAATAATGATAATGATAATGATAATAATAATAATGACAATGACAACAACAATAAGAATAATAATAATAATAACAATAATAATAACAACAACAATAAGAATAATAATAATAATAACAATAATAATAATAACAACAACAAAGAACAACAATAATAATAATAATAATAATTTTTAATATATTGATATCTTGGCTTTCATATTAATTAGATTCTTTTTTATTTATTTTTATTTTTTATTTTTTATATTTCTCTCCATAATAGATTATTACGAATATAATAGAAAAATATTTAATATTTCAGTGGTGTTATAAAATGATAATAAAATAGTAATAATAATAATAATAGTAACAACGACGACGACAACAAAAACAACGATAACGACAACAATCACAACAATGACAACAACAACAACAACATCGACAACAACAATAACAACAACAACGACGACAAAAATGACAACAACAACGACAACAACAACAACAATAACGACAACAACAACGACAATAATGACAACAACAAAAATAACGACAAAAACGACAATAACAACGACAACAATAACAACAACGACAATAGCAACAACAACGACAATAGCAACAACAACGACAATAGCAACAACAACGACAACAACGACAATAACAATAACGACGACAACAGCGACAACGACAACAACAACGATAATAACAACAACAACGACAACGACAACAACAATAATAACGATAATAACAATGATAACAACAACAACAAAACAACTTTTTGTTAATTTGTTAAAACATAACAAAATGGGACAAGATGAATAATAATAAAATGATTGATAATAATTAATGTTGATAAAATATAAAAGAAAAGTTTGAAAATATGATGAGTCCAATCACCTAGTCTAGACTAGGCTCTATAAAAAAAAGCATCCTAGAAGGAAAGAAGTCATTTTGGCTTTACCAAAAGCGAACTTGACAGGGACAAAAAAATTATTAGTCAAAATACATCAAGCCTATTTTATACTACATTTATTTTTCTTTTAGAGGTATTATACAACTTGACCAAGACTAGCAAACCACAAGGCCATGTAGGGCCACAAAATGTGGCCCATTTTACTTTCAAATAGGATTGACTCATATTTGTATATTGATTCGTGAGGTTGAGTCGTTCATTTTGTTAATTATAATATAAATATGTGATTATTTGTAAAATCTATTTAATAAAAAAAATTAAATTTCTAAAATAAAGAAGAAAAATATTTAAATTATAAAAAAATAAATATTTAATTATTCATTTGGTTTATATACTTGAATTATCTTTATATTTTGGTCCCTATACTTAGAAACTACTTATTTTAGTCATGACAAATGTACTTTTTATATCATTTTAGTCTCTATCATTAAGTGTGTAAAACTTTCACAAATTTTCTAACAATGTAAAATTGTCACAAAAGTTGTATTTTTTATTTTTGAGAGCAATTTGCAATGGTTTAATAACTTTTAAAAAATTTATGAAAATTTTTCATTGTCAATTTTCATCATGTGACAATTTTACTTAATAAGATTAAATCATACTTGATAACAAAGATCAAAATAATATAAAAAGTACATGTGTAAAAACTAAAATAGATCATTTTTAAATATAAAAATAAAAAATAAAAATGATACAAATATAAATAGCAAATGAATAATTAAAACAAAAATAAAAATGAATTATATATAATTACGACTGAATCAAAATGTTTTAAAAAATGATAGAGATGTTATATTTGGTCTCAATTCCCTAAGTCAACGTTGGATGTGCAGTGTTGTCTATTTTTTGTCAAGGGCGTGCAGTAGCACTTATTGTAATATACTTTGTTGGGAATCACGCGTACGGGCGTAGAGCAACTGTCATAGTCATGCAGGATTTGTCGTGGATTCTATTAGCAAACTTTTCGGAGACTCAATCAAACTCTATGCAACTATGGAAGACTTGTCCTTCGCATTTATTGTGCTTAATTCAAGTCTTTTCTCAATTATTAATAATATCATAAAAAAAATATGCATAAGAACTCGTATTCTGAAGATAATTAAGGATTACATATAAAACGTGTTGATAATTTGTTTAAACAAAAAGCTGCAGAAGGACGAGATTATAGGGACGTGGCAGTTTGATCATGACCTAGCACTGTTAACACTTAGGCTGCTGCTGCGTAACAAGAAGCACAAGGTCTGATCGGGTTTCCTTATCGGGTTGAAGAATCCATTACCCACAAACCAAAACCCTAACACCTATATATAAAGACCATGTTGATGGAAGTGTTGCAAGTTAGGTCAAGCTCCTTCCATCCCCTTAGCAAATTATAAGCAAATTCCCATCTCAAAACCTCATTCTTCACCATGTTCCCTATCAAACACAGCCATGCAGTGTATATGTAACATGTAGGCCTCATGCTTGTCACAGATCTTCATCTTCAACCACTTGCTATCCACGTTGAGCTTCCAGGGTACAAAACTTCTTGTCCCTACCAATGTCGGGCAATTCACAAACACCAAAAGGTGACTCTTCATACAAGAGTGATGACAATGTCATAAAAATAGTGGTCAAACTCAAAAGATAATAAAAAAATATGTGTCGAAGATGATATTATGGAGGCTGTAGAAGCATTGACAACAGTAATATGCGAGAGTATTCAAGAATTGTTTCACGGATCCACTGCCGTGTAAGATCTAAATCTAATTAATGATTCTTTTGAAAGAAATATGCAGAAGAGTATGGAAATGGAAAGTGCATTTTGCATATTTTCCTTGCTTGGGTGGATTCGTTAAACATTTCTAGTGGCAAGTTTAAATATAATTTTTTTATTATCTTTTGAGTTTGACTACTAGTTTCTATGTCATTATTATTACTTTTATATAAGAGTGAGCTTTTAGTGTTGATAAATTGTCCAACATTGATAGGGATAGGAGGAAGCTTTGTACCCGGGAAGTTCAACTTGGATATCAAGGTAAATTATTAGATGCATTGAAGTTACATACGTATCTGACAAATTTTGTTAACTTGCTTGTTTCCTTCCGGAAGGCATGGACTCGAGAAGCATGGGCATACTGCATATATAATTTCATGTGGTAGAGCATAATGTGTTTTCATATTTTCAGGTAAATTTTTAAATAATTAGATATACATAATTATAAAGATGTGAATAACTTTAATACTCAATACGGTTTGAAACCAAAAAATAAAAAGAATTTATTTAACAAATTTATATGTTTTAAAAAATGATATACGTAAAAATTATCTCAAATCAAAGAATTTATCCCTTACTCTTAAAGAATAACTTTGTCGATTATCAATTTAATTTCATTCCCTAATATTTCTACGACATCTGGTTGTTTTAGTGGCTTCTCCGTGTCGAATTTTATTATCATACATATTTACTTTAAAATTTAATATCATCAATATCTATACCATATATATTAAAGAATCATCCTCTCTTCTACTCCCTATACTTCTTATGAATATACAATAATATAGAAAGACAAATTACAAAACCTGAAAAAGTAAACATTTGATAGCATGAGCCTCTAGATAGTCCAAGTAATTAAGTTTGCATTTGGATTTTTTAGGAAAAAATACTATCCCCAAAAGGAAAATATAAATATTATATAATATGAAAAAAAATACATATTCTAGTCTTGTACGCCATTTAGCCTTTCCAAATCGCTCTTACCATTAAGCTCCAGATGAAAAACATAACATAGAGCATTACATCGGATTATGTGATATTTGAATAAGAAAAAATTGATTAAAAACAGTAACATGAAATTCAATTGCATTGGTTCTGTACGTTTCTTAATATTGTAATAAGAATGTTAGAATTTTATCCTCTAAAATGTCGCCGTCTATCTTTTCACTTCAACACTTTCTAACATACCAAGTATTTCTTAAAAAATAAAAATAAATTGTAATGAAATTTCTATAACCTTTTGTTAGGTTATTTTTGAGTTCCCAACTATATGTGGACAAAAGTCCAATACTCTTAAATTTGCTAAGTCTCTCCTATAAGAAGAGAAAGAGTCAAATTGAGGAGACACACAGAAATACAAAGATTGAGAGAGAGTGGATTTTCAATGTTAAAAGAGAGAAGGAAGAGAAAGAAAAAGTTTTGTTTTATCTCAGCATAGATCAGCACGATATCAAAATTGCGATATCTTCTTCGTTAACTGTTGGATCGGTCTAAAAATTTGACAGTAGGTTCAATACATATAGTTCTTCATTTGACCATTCAGATCTTGATTTGGAAATCTGTGGTATGAGACATCGTGCTCGTATAATAGCACGATTTTGTGAATTTTTCACTTTCTTGTTCCTCGTTTTATGTTCTCCATTTGCAAGCTTTGTTGCTTAATTATGTTGGTTGGTTGTATGCATGAATTTGTGCTCTTGATTGAACACTCTTGTATTCATATTTGATCATAGTGGATTGATTTCTTTGGTCTGAACGACTCGTGATTTTTACTTCTCACATTGAGGGGGTTTTCACGTTAAAAATTTTGGCGTCTCTTGTGTAATTCTTGTTGTTGTTGTTGTCATTCTTATTTATGATTACTGCTTATAGATTCTTATAAGTTAGGAAAATTTATATTTATTACATCATTGCATCATTGCATGCACGTGACTTATTGTTTTTTTCCATCACTTCTCGCATTCCCAAATCAAAATAAAAGTTAATGTAATATAATAAGATGTGATTTTCATGATATAGCATAGAATAAGACTTGGCTGATTATCATTGGAAATAGAAAATAAGGTCAATTTGTATGATTGATGTGTAAGATTAAACAAATGAGTAAGTAATCGGTAACTTGACCATTCTATTGCATGTACTTATAATATTATCATCACGTGCAAATAAGTAAGCACATACAATTAATGATAAATATCGAAACTGAACAAGAAATTTGAAACTAACCAAAAAAATAAGATACTCATATTCATAGAGGTGACACTTTTTAACAAGACGCATCGTTGTAAACATCAGCTACCAAAGGGGTGGTAATTTAGTTGTTAGGACTTAAATATAAGAGGAAAATCTAATACAAAAATTTAGTTCACCAAGTGATATAGTCTTTTAGCTTTAGTACCATATCAAATTTCATATTTTTACTGAATGTGAGACTGTTAACATTGTAACTTATTTAGATTTGATGTTCAGGGTGACTTTTACTTTATCAAGACTGACCTAGTGATAGTCATTTTTCCTTTGACAATTCCACTCAAGACTAGTTCACTAGGTGAGAGAGTTTCATAACTTACATGTAACATTAACTTTTTTTTGTTTTAATTAGTCATTTGATCCCTATTCGAAAGTACTCATTTTAGTCTTTATATGAACAAAATTTTTACATTTTAGTTTTTATTGTTTAAATATAATTTAATATCATTAACAACATTTTATATTTTAGTCTCTATACTTACATTATTTTTATGCTTTGGTCCTATATTTGCACAATCAATACATTTTATTCCCTACATATAAAAATTACTCGTTTTAATGGCTATATGAGCAAAATTTTTATTCACCTTGCATCTCCCAAATTCTATTTTTGTGTAGTCCAGTGATCATTTTATTTCTCTTCACATTCATTTTTACCCTACCAAACAACACCTTTTTATTTATCACTCATTTTGTTTCTCTCTTTCCCATTTTTTTACAATCTCTACTCTACCGTACAAAGTCTTAGACTTAAATATGAAGGTTTGATTTTTAACTTTTAATATTGAAAATATTTTATTGAGATAAGTTCATTCTATTAATTTCTACACTTAGAAGATTAAATCTAGTTGTCTATTACGATCGAGGCATATTTGATTCATATAAAATAAAATATGTCATATATTATATATGAACAAGACACTAAATATTGTGAATCAAGATCAAATTATATGACATATGTACATCTCAAGTAGGTTGTATATATTGAAAATGTTATTTTTAGTCTTTTATTTTATATGATAAAAGTATACGTAATTTTTTATATGATAAGAATGCATTGAATAAATACTTAATTTAACTCATTACATATATATATATATATATACAAATAAGAAATTTGAATGTTCAAGATTCATAATCATAATAGTCAATCAATAATTAAAATATTAATTAATAATATTTAAATATATGTTATATTAGTTAAAAGTTAGTTAAAAAATTGTAAATTTAATTTTTAGTTAAAAGCTTAATGTTGTTAAGTTATAAAACTAAAAAATATTTTGTAAAACCAGTTGTTGAACTAAATGATAAATACAAAATAAAATAAAAGATATATTTATATGAATATTATATATTTTTATTTTTAGGCAAAAATATATTTTTCATTATATATATATATATATATATATATATATATATATATATATATATATATATATATATATATATATATATATATATATATATATATTTCATTAATTCATTACTTATTATTTTTTGTTGAAAGATTAAATATTTTATTATAAATAAAAAATAGAGTAATGGTTAAAATAAAATGTAAAGAAGTTAAAACATGGACTAAAATGAGTGATTTATATTGTTAAAGTATAAAGAGCAAAATATAAAAATAGTTTCAAGAGACTAAAGCGTAAAACATTGTTATATTGTATTTAACACTAAAAAATTTGCTTGTATAGAAACTAGAACAAATAATTTCTAAGAATAAGAAATAAAATATAAAAATAATGTAAGTATTAGGAGCAAAAGATACTGTAAGTATAAGCAATTACTATACACAATTTATTGTATATGTTTAGATAAATTTTTCTACATACTTATAAAGAAAAAAATAAAATAAAAAATAAAATAAATTATAAGTTAAAATTAATTTATGTATAAGTTAAAAAATATTTTTTAGAAAATTTAATAAAAGAAAATTTTACAAATTAACTTATACATAAATTAATTTTAATTTATAATTTTTTTTATAAAAAATTTATTCAAACAAGTTTATTATATAATTATTGGTTGATTACTTATTATATAGTTCTAGTTGGTTTCTGCATAATTATTGGTTGATCGCTTGTTATATAGTTCTAGTTGGTTTCTGCTCCAAAATTATCTTTCATCGTGTGTACATACAGAAAGGAGTATTTATTGTGATCTAATCTTCATATCAATTTTACGGGGATTTGCTGCAACATTGGTCTACTCAGCTTGTACACATCTGATAGTAGTTTTTATTCTACCGGCTGCCAACATGCCAACATGTGTTTGTTCTCCCTCTGAGCTTTTCGGATTCATATGCAACTGTTTGACGCTTTTGGGGTATTTTAATTCACAAATAATATTTCCACTTCATCATCTTAATAAATACACTCCTTAATAAATACATTTTTTAAGAAAAAAACTCTTAAATTCACTTTTAATTTATTTGAATTTTTTTTCAAATAAATCTAGCATAAATATTACTTTCCAGAATAAACATATATTTATTTTAAAAAATAATTTTCAAAATTATGTTTTAACAAAAATCATATAATTCCTAAATTAATTTTCAAAATAAGTTCATGTTTATTTCAAAAAGTATTTTTTCAACCAAAATAAAAACAATCAAGTTAAAATATTAATTTACCTTAAAAATGTAATTTCGATCGCATTAAAAAAAACAATAATATTTTAAAAATCAATTATCACCACGTCAAGTTAATACTGGTTGAACATAATGAAAAACATAAATTGCAAACTTAAAAAAAAATTAAGTTAAAATATTAATTTACCTTAAAAATGTAATTTCGATCACATTAAAAAAAAAATCAATTATGCCACGTCAAGTTGATATTTGTTGAACAAAATATTAATGAAAAACATAAATTGCAAACATAATATATACCTTATTGAATTGTAAACTATCACGAATAAAAAATATATTAACACGTTAACTCATACATTATATTTAAGGTAAAGAATGAATTTAAGGTAAAATTATATTAATTTCTATAAAAAAAATAGAGAAAATAGATGTGAGATAATTAAAAAATAATGAAGAGGTAAGATAAAAAATAAAATTTTAAAAATGATAAAAACAAAGGTGAAAAATAGACTTTAAGAAATGATGAAGATGCATATGTACAGAATTAGAATTTAAAGAATTACGTAGATGAAGTATAAAAATAGAATATAAAGAATGAAAAAGATAAAGCAAAAATATTAATTATTTTATTTTTAAATAAAAAATATTTTAATAATAGTAAAAGAAAAAAAAAGGTATACTTATTATTAATTATTAATAAGGAGAAGTATAAATTTTCATTTAATTTCAGTGATATGTATGAAACTTTATGTCTTAGTTTAGCCACACCTTATGCCTCAACTTACAATAATAATTCTTGGTTTTGTTATTTATATTCCTCTCATTTGTTAAATACATTTCTCTTCATTTAAAAAAATTATTATAAAAATACTCTTTATACAAAAAAAAAAATCTTCTATATAAGAAAAATATAAATTCTATTATCTGAATCTCATCTCTATTGTTTTCTACCCTCTTCTAGTATATTTTCTCCTCTTTTCCTTTTTTTATTAAAAGTATTAAAATTTTATATTAATTTTTTTATTCATAGTGTTTTCATATTCAATTTTATCCTGCACGTAAAATATTTCAATCAATTTTGTCGATACTGTACGCACGACTAATTAGTAAGTTGCAGTCACTTTATATTTTTTTTTAATTTGAGAAAGTAGTTTCGGCAACGCAATATAAGCAATGTTCGAGAAAGTTTTCGAACCTTTCTTTCAATTTTTTAATGTATTGAGTGAGGTCATCCTGCTAATTGAATAAGAAAAGAAAGAAAATTTGGTCTGATGAACAACCCACGAACAAGGAGTGACAAAAATGAAATAAAAGCATTTTTATTGGGTTGCTTTTCATCCTGTGTTATCTTTGTTGTTTTTATCATTGTTATCGTGTTTGTTAAAAAATGTTCTCTCAAATTTCTTTATTTGTCTTTATCAATGTATTTGTTTATGTTGGTGTGTTGTTCGTCTTACCATAGTAAATGTTTAGACAAATTATTATTGTATTTGTTTTTGTAATTGTGTGTTTACTTTATTATTATGTTGTTTTTTATTATTATTAGAAAATTTAAAATTTGTTATAAAATAATTTTATAGTTAATTTTTAGTAAAAAATAATTAGCTACAAAATTATTATAATATTGGTGGTAGCATGAAATAAGTAGTAAATTAACTAAAAAATTAATCTTAGTTAATTTGTAATAAATTTTTAAAATTTATAGTTATTTTCTAACTAATTTGTAGTAATAAGAAGTATAAATGAATATAACTTAAATTTAACTAGAAAAAATAATATTATAATTAATTATTAGTTAATTAATTAAGATTTAGTTACTAATTTAAATAGTTAAAATTAGTAATAAAATCAAAAAAATCTTATAGTGGATTATAAGTGTTTGATGTCATCAATGTGTTTGTTGTTATTTATTGCTATTATTATGTGTTTTGTGATTTCGTGTTCGCTTGCTCTATATATTTGTTGAGATTATGACTAGTATGTGTTCAATAGAGATATCTCATATCATTTTCCATTCATATTAAAAGACTCATATGTTGATTTGCTCTATATATTTGTTGAGATTATGACTAGTATGTGTTCAATAGAGATATCTCATATCATTTTCCATTCATATTAAAAGACTCATATGTTGATTAGGGACTGAAGCCGTTTAGGGTACTGAACGGTTGGTTCATGGATCCAGGATTCTCAAAATTTGTGGAGAACACTTACAAAAATATTATGATATGGGGTTGGGGGATTTTATTATCAAAGATAAACTTAAAATTGGTGGGAGATCGTGTCTCGTCAATTCGGTACTATCCTCACTTCCTTTGTTTTATCTATCTGTTTTTAAAATGCCCAAAAAGGGTCGCTCATCAAAAGCAAAGAAATTTTTTGTGTGGGTTAAGTAGAAAAAAATATGTTGTACGAAGGAGACAGGAGGGCTAGCTATAAAACATTTGGAGACTTTCAACAGGGCACTCTTAGGAAAGTGGAGGTGGAAGATGTTAAACGAGCAAAACAGTTTTTTGCGGAACCAATGAACGAAACAAATTCCATGAAGGAGTCGGTATGGTGGAGAGACCTGGCAACACTGTAACATTCTAATTTTTGTGTTTTTATTATTATTGTTGTAATTATTTTATTATATAAATAATTGTTTGTTATATGTTATCATCTTTTATAATAATATTATTTTGTGAGTAATTAAATATATTGTACTTTTGAGAAAATGAATTTAAAGATGAAGTAATAATTTAATTAAAATATAACTAATAATTTTTAAATATTTAAAAAGATATTTATATTATCTTTATGGTTAATAGATGTTTATAAATTTTCAAATATAATTACAGATATTTAAATATTTTAAAAAAATATTATTTATATTTAAAAATTATTATCTTTAGATATAAGAGATATTTAATGGCAGATAAATATTTAAATAATAAATATTTAAACAATCTAGTATCACTTATTTTAACGCTATAAGAATAGGGAGTTAGTACAATTCCTAATGTGTTAGAAATTCTTATTCTAAACTTTCTTGTATTGCTATAATAGAGGATAAAGAAGGTGCACCCCAAGGACATCTCAAAGTCTTTATTTTACATTTTTCAGGTAAAAGGGGTGAGAGATCTTGCTCAAGGGTACGAGTATGACTGTAAGTAGAGGGGTTGACTTCAGGCCTTGTTGGTTGCTTATGTTTCATAGTCTTTGTCAATTGACAGAGTATTTAGTTGTTTGCTCGTTGGTTATTTGTACTTGATTGTCTATCGATATTTAGTTGTTTACTTGTTTGTTGTTTGTGTTTGACTATCTTTATCAGTTGATAGTGTGTTTAGTTGTTTTCCTGTTGATTGCTTGTATTTGATTGTTTCTATCAACTGACAAAGTGTTTATTTGTTTGTTTATGGTTGCTTGTCTCTTTGAATTGATAGAGTACAAACTCTTAACTTTGAGATTGTAGATTAAAATTGATTGTCCCTAGAACCCCAATCTATCATATTTGTCTATCTTTTTCCTAATTGGTAGAGCACATGACTTTTAACTTCATTGTCGTGGGTTTAGGGGTTTCCCCTAGAACCTCAATTATAGTATTTGGTTGTTTAGAGGTCTTTGAAGCGGGAGATTAAACTCTGCATACTAGAATGCAATTTCTGTGTTATTTATTGTCAATTTGGTTGATTTTGTGAATGTGTACTTATATATATGTTCAACTGTATTATCTAGAATTCATATATATTGAGTTATGTTGAAATTATACTATGAGTATATGTTTAGATATAGAAACATTGCATCAAGAATTATGAAATATAAATTAAAAAACGAGTTAATGAGGATGAGTGTTGACGGGTTACCTAGGTTAAAAGGTGACAAGAATAGAACTTGATTACACTTGTTAAGTGAGTGACCTAGTTCAAAGGGGCAAGAATGGTACTCACTGATTGTTGTAGATCACTACGAAGTTTAGCAATCAACAAAATCGGTTTCTAAACTTAAAATTTCAGTCACTAATTTTGAAAATTGGTGGCTAACTTTTTTAGCGACCGAATTTAGTCTATCACTATAACTCTAGTGGGTAAATCATACAGCGACCTAATTTGATTTGATGACTAAAATAGCTACCAAAATTTTCAGTCACTAAAGAAGTTATGGTTTCAGTTACTATTAGTAAAAGGTATCAGATATGGCAACCAAAAAGTCAATGTTTATTTCAGCCACTAATTTATGTGAAAAGAATAAAAATTAAATTAAAATTAACGGTCGCTAATTATCTAAAAAATAATACAAAAATTTAATTTTTCAGTCACTAAATTGGTTTCTAATTTTCTAAAATTAAAAAATATAAAACTTAGCCGCTAACGATCTAAAAAATTAATTAAAAGATTAATTTTTGGTTGCTAAAACGGTCACTAATTTTATAAAAAATAAAAAAATACATTTTCGGTTGCTAAATCGAATGCTAATTCTAAAAAAGAAAAAAATTAAATTTTTGCGTGAAAATCAAGGATGTGCGATCTCTTAGGGCAGGTAGTCCCATGGCATGTGGGACTTGCACCATGATAATTGAGGGCACGCAGGCCTATGCATGACGGTGCGGTGCAATAGGGGCAATGGGGCAACACAGCGTTATAGTTGGGGAGGTGTAGTGACGCGAGGTGGCATAGTGGAGGTAGGAGGCATGGCGGAGGGGGGGAGGCACGGAGGGAGGGTGAGAGGCAAGGTGGAGTAAGGAGACACGGTAGAGGGAAGGAGGTGCGGAGGGAGGGGGAGAGGCGGGGTGGAGGGAGGAGGCACGAAGGGAGGGAGAGGGTCGTTGCGGAGGGAGAAGGACAGTTGTGGGTGCAACGGAGGGAGGAGATGGCGCGAGGTGTGAATGGGAGGAAGAAGGGAGGAAGGAGGAGGAGGGAAGTGACAGTCGAAGTTGAAAAATTTTAAGTATAGGTGGGAAAAATTTTGAAATTGAAGGTGGGAAATTTTGAAAATGAAGGTGGGAAATTTTGAAAATTTATCAAAAATACCACTAATATTTTCATAAAAATAAAAAATATCACAAAAATATAAAAAAATTAGATACAAAAATACTAAATTTACTTTATTTTAAAAATAAATAGTCTCTCTTGACTTAAAATAAACTTCAACACCCTAATTACATGAAATATAAACTCAAAAGACTAATTTAATTTAAAAACATACTATTATTTGGATAAAGAAAAAATTATCTAAAATTTAAAGACAAAATTACTAAGTTTACATTATTTTAAAAATAAATAGTCCCAATTGACTTAAAATAAACTTCAACACCCCAGTTACACGAAATATAAACTCAAAAAACTAATTTAATTAAAAAACACATAATTACTTGGATGTTGTCGCACCCCAAAATGGTTTGGCCCAAGCCTGCAGGGTCCAATCCTGCCGAATGGGCTAGATCCATCAAAGAGTCATTTAGAACCCAGTCAAACCTAAGACTGCAAAAGACAGCTCAAGACTGGGCCGAGACCACCAAGGAGTCGCCTCGAGACCCAGTCAAAATCCGAGACCGAAACCAGAAGGGGAGACCGAGTCCACGCCAGCCATCGCGCGAAGTCAGGGCCGAGTCGCCCGAATATCGCGGCGAATCCTAACCCCCACAGAACATATTCGATTTCCAGTACAACAACCACCACTGTGCGGAGCCCAAAGGCAACCACCTGGCGGTTGGGAAAACTCTATATAAACCTCAAACGCAAAAGCAAAGGGGAGAAAAAAGGAGGACGGGGAGAATAGAAAGACGGAAATCTGACGATTGCCAAGGAAAGAAGAAGTAGACACTCCAAATCCAAACTGAAGGGCTAGCAGAGATACTGGCCTACAAGCAAGGGAAGTCTACCCGCTCCAGAATCCAGGTTGGTTCTCTTTACCCTAGGCTTTAACATACTGCATGACTAGATTAGGGTAGTGTTGATCACGCCGTCAAGTAGGGTTTTTGTTACAAACCTCCCTCTCTCGAGGCCGAGTCTGTCTCGGCCAAAGAGAAACCGAGACCGCACCACAGTCAATCCAATGCCTGTCACAAACCTCCCTCTCTCGAGGTCAAGTATGACTCGGCCAAAGAGAAACCCAAACCAAAACCACAGCTAACCCAGTCCCATCCACCTGATTGAAAACCCAGAACTACGTTGACTTTGACTCCTCTAAAGCCGAGGTATGTAGGCATAGGGGGGCACACTCCTATCAAGTCAAAACCATAAACCCCCAATAAAAGGAAAGCTTGGCACCTCATAACACTCAACCCGCACTAACCTAAGCCCGAGACCCCTCACCAGGACCGAATGCGAGTAACTTCCCTATCCCTCACAACTAGCCTAGGGTAACTATCCTGTGATAGACATATTGGGGGCACCTTGTGGTCCCGATGTGTAACCAACTCCCGAACCCACAGCTCTGATCCCAGACCAGCCTTTCCCTAGGTTTCCTTACATTCCTAAGAAAAATGTAGGTGGCGACTCCTGGCGGCCGAGAAGGATTCGGCTGTAGAAAGGTCGAGATAGTCTCGGCCATTCTCTAACCAGATGTGTCATGGGTCACAATTTAGGTTGTGATAGTCATGGGTCACAATTTAGGTTGTGATAGATGTAGAACGAAAATATCTAAAATTTGAAGATAAAATTACTAAAATTATATTATTTTAAAAATAAATAGTCTCAATTGACTTAAAATAAACTTCAACACTCTAATTATATGAAATATAAACTCAAAAAGACTAATTTAATTAAAAAACGCACTATTATTTGGATAAAGAACGAAAATATTTAAAATTTAAAGACAAAATTACTAAATTTACATTATTTTAAAATAAATAGTCTTAGTTGACTTAAAATAAACTTCAACATCCTAATTACACAAAATATAAACTCATAGAACTAATTCAATTAAAAAACACACTATTATTTAAATAAAGAACCAAAATATCTAAAATTTGAAGACAAAATTACTAAATTTACATTATTTTAAAAATAAATAGTCTCAATTGATTTAAAATAAACTTCAACACCCTAATTACGTGAAATATAAATTCAAAAGATTAATTCAATTAAAAAGCACACTATTATTTGGATAAAAAACGAAAATATCTAACATTTGAAGACAAAATTACTAAATTTACATTATTTTAAAATTAAATAGTTTCTCTTGACTTAAAATAAACTTCGACACCCTAATTATACGAAATATAAACTCAAAAGACTAATTTAATTTAAAAATACACTATTATTTGGATAAAGAACAAAAATATCTAAAATGTTAAGACAAAAATACTAAACTTACTTTACTTTTAAAAATAAATAGTCTCCCTTCACTTAAAATTAACTTCAAATCTTAATTCTTCCAATCATAGTATTTTTTTATAATATTATTCTTACGTGAAAAATTATCATATTATTTTTAAATTTGTTATTTTAAATACCTTAAAACAATTATAACATGTCCATTTATATAAACAATATCTATTAACTAAAATGGTTATATTAATTTGTAAAATTTAACTTCAAATTTTAAATATTTTAAAAAAATAAGGTCATTATTTTTATTTAAATAATCTAATTTTTTATTGTTTATGTTTAGTGACCAACCAAAATTGGTCGCTACATTGGTCACTATATATTTGTTTCTTATTTTTCTTAATTATTTATCAAAATTGGTTGCTATTTCGGTAGCTAAATTCCTTTTTTACTTTTTGAATTTCAATGCTAAATCGATTGTTAATTTATGTTTTTAAATTTTTGTTATAACTTGGTCTCTAATTCGATAACTAATGTCTTTTTAATTTTTTATATTTTAAATAAAATTCAATCGCTATGTCGATGGTTAAATTTATTTTTTTTATTTATATATTTGAATTTCTGTTGCTAAATTGGTTGTTAATTTATTTTTTATAAAATTTTTATTACAATTCTGTGGCTAAATGTCTTTTTCAATTTTTTATATTTTAAATAAAATTCAGTCGCTATTGCGGTGGCTAAATTTCTTTTTTTATTTTTTAATTTATATATTTAAATTTGGTCGCTAACTTATGTTTTTTTATTTTATTACATTTTGGTCGCTAAATCGGTGGCTAAATGTCTTTTTCGATTTTTATATTTTAAATAAAATTTGGTCACTATTTGGTGGCTAAATTCCTTTTTATAATTTTAAATGTTTAAATATCGGTTGCCAAATGTATTAAGGAAAACCATTTCTCGACAGATTTATCGGTCGCTATTTTATTTTCAATTTTCGGTGGCAATTTCCATGTCTACGCGGAATTGAACTTTTGTCTTCATTTTGCAACGGAATTAGAAACATACTTTTTTGCTACATCGAACTTTGGTTTCTAATTCAATCGCTATTTTAATAATACTATTTAATACGCTTTCGATTACTAATATAGTCGTTGTTACAGATTTTTTTGGTCGCTAATTTTGGTAACTAATTTTGATTTTTCTAGTAGTGGGTCATGGATGAGGTACCTAGGTCTAGAGGGGTGAGAATGATTATCATCAATCTAATTTGAAAAAAGTGTAACAATAAGAATAATCTAAGACATGTAATGCATCATTTAATAAAAACAAGTGTGTAGGGAAGTGAATATAAACATGAATTAGTAAGGTCAATAGACTTCTTGGGGCTACTCAATTGTTAACCTCCAATGGTCGTGTTTGATCACGGACCAGAACATACGTACAAACTGAGTAGATCTTGACATGCTACTAGAGAATATCATGTTAGTATGAGACAAGTCAACCAAAGGGCGGAGTCATGTTATCACTAGCCCATTTTCGATGATAGATTGGTATCACATGCACATGAAGTAGAGACTAGGTTGCACAATTATCATTCATATGCATTCGAATAAATATCTTCATGTAATTGTTATAATTTAATATTTTTTTTACAGTGTCATATGAGTATTACTTATGTTGTACTAGCACCACGAGCTGAGTGAGATGCGTTTCTCTCTCCCTTATGTTGTGCATTGTTTGTGTTTTAGGTTAAATTCCACTTGCAAGTGATAAAGAGGTAAAGCATGAAGACTAGTGTCCTCATGCCTTATGATTTTATTTATGCTTTGTCTTAGGATGCTTTGATAGGTTGTGACATCAAGGCTAGGTTTATGAATTGGATTTATTAGATTTTAAATTTGAGGATAGGACCTTTGAAGTTCCATCCTTTTGTATTTGATTTGTTTTTCACATTATTTAAGAATGTGAGGTCATATTTCTCTACCACTACAAACTCCAATTAGATTCATATATGATATATTTTTAAGTATTGGGAGAATGTGAACTCATTACCTTTTGAAATAGATAAGGATATAATTAGAATTTTAATTCTTGTATTTTCTTTAACTAAGTATAAATGCTAGAGTATGGAACTTTAGTTGGAGAAAACCTTGGTTTAAAAGGGAGAAACAACTATTGGATAATCTCTTGTAGGATATAAGTGCAATAACACTAAAGGAGGATTCTAGCAATTGCAGGATAATCTCTTGAATAATTTAGTCAAGAATGCATATTAAATGCTGCATTAGCTAGAAATGAATACAAATTCTGCTCTTTGTAAGTGTTCTTTATATAAGTGTTTTTAGAACATACCTATTCCATCCAAAGTGTTAGTGTTTGCTTGGAGGATGTTTCTTGATAGAATACAAACAAAAATAAACCTTAGGAAAAGAAACATTTAGCTGGATAACAAAGAAACATCCAAAGTATTAATGCCCTTACAAATCTGAAAATTATTTTGCAAAAGGGGCCATTGATAAAAAAAAACATGGCTTTCAAACTCAAAATTGAACAATTTGGCACAATTTGTACCAATCAATAAATTTTGTTTTTGCTGATAAAAGAAAAAAAAACTTTGATATATATGTTTGCTATGTTAGCAAAACATTTGTGACCCTTTTAGTAACAACTTGCTCATTGTGATTTTTGGGTTTAATTTGCTGACAGGACTCTAACTCTATCAATCAATCTTCTAATATTTTTTATCTTATATATTTTAAATTTGATTGTATTACTTTACTTTCGTTTGTTACATTTTAAAATTATTACATCAAGTGATGGATGTCAAATTAATAAATTTTATTTTTATTCTTTTTCAAAAAATATTTTTTAGTAAAAGAAAATATTGTCAAATCCATAAGAACTAATAAATCTTGTCTTTTAAGAAAATCGGTGGTTAAATTTTTATTTTTAATTATTAATATAAAAAAATTGGTCGCTATTTCGGTCACTAGTTTTGAATTTTTTATTTTAAACAATTCGATTGTTAATTCGATGACTAATGTTTGAATTTTTTTTAAAAAAAAATTGGTTGCTAAAACTGTTTTTTTTTTTTAACTAAATCGGGTGTGGTCAATTGGGTGGTGGTAGGAGGAGGGAGGAGACCTATCAGAGGGAATGAGGGAGAAGGGAGAAGAGAGGGAGGGAGGAGAATGAGTGAAAGGAGGAGGAGGGGAGGGAGGAAGGAAGGGAGGGAGAAAAGGTAGTGGTGGTGGTGGTGGTGGTGGTGGTGGAGGAGAGAAAGGAGGAGAGGAGTGTGGAGAATAAAGAGAAGAAGAGGGAGGAAGGGAGGGGAGGTGGGAAAGGTGGGGACGATAGCGGCGGAGTGGAGAGAGGGAAGAGAGGAGGGAGTGAGTGGAAGTTATAAGGAGAGAAGGGAGGAGTGTTTAAATAAATGAAAGAGAAAAAAAAAGAGAGGGAAAAGATTTTTGAATTTTTAAAAATCGACCATTATTTATTTATTTATATATTTTTAAATAAATAAAATTCAATTGTTAAATTGATCGCTAATATTTTTAATTTTTTAAATAATAAATAACAAATCAACTGCTATTTTATTTAATTTTATTTATTTAAAATATATTCGGTCGCTAAATTGGTTATTATTTAATTTTTTAAAATTTTAAAAAATAGATTTTGTCGCTAAATTAGTAGTATTATATTTAATTTTATTTTAAAAAAAATCAATTCAGTCATTAAGTCAGTCGTTATTATATTTAATTTAATTTTTTTAAATAAATTTGATCGCTAAATCAATCGCTATTTTATTATTTTTAATTTTTAATTTTTAAAAATAAAATACGGTTGTTATTTATTTAAAAAAAATACATTTACTTGCTAAATCCGTCGCTATCTAATTATTTTAGATTTATAAAAATATAAATATCATCGCTAAAGTGGTTGTTATGATGTTTAATTTTTTTAAAGTTGGTCACTAAATTGGTCACTATTATTATGTAATGTAATACTACTACAAGTGTTAGTGATGGCAGTCGTTAAAATTAAAATAACTACTCTTTTCATATTTGGTCACAAAATCAATGACTATTATGATTGAATAATTTCAATTGTTAATTTCATCGCTAAATCGTATTTTTTTTTTTAGTAGTAGCTATCAAAGTTATATTGTACTGATTTGAATAAATGTTATATTCTTTTATAATATTTGATGAAAAAATAAAAATTTACATATATTTAACATCTTAAAAATACAATATTTGTTCTTTATATTTATTTTCATTAAAATCATAAAGGAGATATTAATTAAGCAAAGTCAAAAATAAAATATTTTTTTATTACAGGAAAGTATTTATTGTGTAAAAGTTACAAAATTCATTTAAAATTTATTTATTTTAAGTAATTTAAGGCACTTAATAACATACATTGAATACTTTTATATTATGTATTTTATGAACCCATGATAGGCAATTATATTTTTTTAATGTCATTCATTTCTTTTTGTTTATTATTCTAACATTTCCTACACCAGTATGTACTTTTCATTCTTGATAAGTGAACAAAATAATTATTAAAAAGGTAAAAATAAAAATCATAAAAAAGTAATTTTACACTTTTAAAATGACAAATAAATAAATATCAAAATATGATTTAAATAAAATAAAAGAGGTATGGGGGCCAGGATTCCAAATTATAACTCTACACTTTCAAAGATAATACTTATTGTTTTTTTGTTCATTAGAGCAAAGCAATAATGAGTATCATAATTTGTACCAAATTCATAAAAAATATAATTAGTTCCGATCGTTTATTTTCATTTCCTTCTGTTCACATTGAATTACATTAATCGAACCTTCCAATTATATATTTAACTCGTTGTCAGAAATTCAGAGAAAGAAATTAAATATATTGGGATGAGAAATTTAACAATTGTAATGGTTATTTCACCTACTTGCAATCTGTCACCATGGGAAATTTAGACCCGCTGCTATTACGATTTTTCATTATAGTTTACGGCCAAATGCTCAATCTAGTGTTTCGAAGAGGGGCTAAAGCATATAAGGATTGATAACCCACTTATAAGTATCAATATATTCTTAAAAGAGATTAAAAAATTTGTTCATCAACCGAAATGCTTTTTTATTGTTTTATATATGCAAAAGAAAATAGAATTTTTTATTTATTTATGATGGACAAATTTCATAAACAGGCGTATCAACTAATATGGCTTAGGTGGGTTGCCTTATAAAAAAACGGACACGACATGAAACATGCATAGAAATTATTCATTCCAATGGTTATGTCCACTCATCGCTTGGAGGAATTGGTAATAATGTGCATGACCGTAGTAAATTTTGTTTTATAAATGGTAGTTAATAAATGAATGTGATTGTATAAAATTATTCTAGTGATTAATATTAATTAATTATGAGATGATATTAATTACTATTATATAGTTTAATAACTTCGTGATACTATCTAAAATTATGATTCTATTAATTACTTGTAAAATAAAATTAATTATTATTAGATATTTTAATAATATCACAACAATATTAACTAAATAATAATTATATATAATTATGTCTATTTGTTTTTAAATATTTGTGAGACAAAATTCATCTAATTTACACATGTATTTAATCAGGTATCATAATTTATGACATTATTAACTACTTATAAGATAAAATTAACAATTATTATATATCTTAATAACCTCGTGTCACGATTAATCATACATTAATTATGGTATATAATTATGTTTATTTTTTATTATTTACAAAATAAAATTAACCATATTTACACATAATTATCCATGTGTTAGGTGGAGACTGGATGTAAAATCCTTATGATACATTAATTCGGACTCAAATAATATAAAAAAAATAGGCTATGCAATATTAATGTAAAATAAACTTTGCACTGTTATATCCGATCACAAATCAATATATAGTTAGTTTATTGAATTTTATAATAATTATTTTAAAGTTATATATTATTAGTAATTTATGATTGAATGATAGTATAAAATTATTTTATAATATTATTCACTATTAAACTCAATAATATAATAAATATAAAATAAAATAAAAATTTAAAAGTTATGGAACATAATATAATATATGAAATTAGTTTAAAGATTTAAATGCATTTTTATTTTTATATTTTTCTTTGATTTTAGTTTTAGATTTTAAGCACACCCAACGACTACCCCTTAATTATTAGAATCTTATGAGGGTTTGTACAAACGAAAGGGAAAACTACCTATGCTAGGGGGAGCATGCATATTTGAGTATAATTGATCCTATGTCAAGAGGGAGGGTTTTTTTGCCCTAGGCTAAAACAAATAACACATAACAATAATACATGAATAGATAAGCAATTTAAGAAATTAAATAACATGGAAATCATAACTCTAGCTAGTCTATTTAGGCTTAACTTTCTAGGAACCCAGAAACCAGAGACTTTGGGTTCGATCCCCAGTGGAGTCGCCAACTGTCACAACCAGATTTGTGACGAAGCGACATGGGAAAATTTTGGGATGGGAGCCGCCACCAGCGTTTTGATTAGGAACGCTGGAAAACCAAGGATGGATAAGGCCAGGTTGGGAACCAGATGGATGGGTTCGGAAGTTGGTTACGCGTCAGGGGCAAGGGTGCCCCCAACACATCTGCCATTCGGCAGTTACCTAAGGTTGAGCTAGAGTGATAAGATTGGTATACTTAAAGATCGGAGAGCCATACACAAATTATGCGCTAAAGATAAATGATGTATAAATAAGCAGTTAACATGATCATACAATCAAATGGACATTTCTATCTAATGTCTATTCCTAAGGGGAAGTCTGGTGTTTTTGGGTTGTGGACTTCATGAGGTGTGCCCCTCTGCCACTTGCCTCGAAGGCGAGGATTGAGCCCACGTAGTTCTAGTGTGGGTTGTAGATTAAGAGAAGGTGAAGCCGGTCAATACCAGCTTGGTTGTGTTTAGGCCAAGGTGAACTTGGCCTTGGCAAGAAGGAGGCTTGGGAGGGGAGGTGTGAGATACCTGGCTTGGGTTTTGTAGAGAGCGGAGAAAACTAACTAAGGTTTCACAAAAAAAAGAATTCGGACAATTACTACTGACCTGATATCCGGCGTCGTATCCTCCTGGTCTAGGATGCTTCCTCCGACTTACTGACTTCTTCCTCTTCTAGCTTCCTGGTGGAAAGTCTCGCTCCACTCCCCTAGAAAAATTTCCGACCCCTGCTCATTCGCAGTGAGGTCTTATATAGGTTGTGAAATGGGCTTGGACCTCTCTCCTGATAAGAGAATATTTTATTATATTTTATATTTTGAATTTTGAATATTTAACAGGTTTATCCCCTAATTCTTGGGATGGAAGAATATTTTATTATATTTTATTTTGAATTTTGAAAAGCTAACAGGTTTATCCCTGATTCTTGGGATGGAAGAATATTTTATTATATTTTATTTTGAATTTTGAAAAGCTAATAGGTTTATCCCCTGATTCTTGGGAGAAGAGAATATTTTATATTTGAATTTGAATGTTTAACAGATTTATCCCCTGATTCTTGGGATGGAAGAATATTTTATTATATTTTATTTTGAATTTTGAAAAGCTAATAGGTTTATCCCCTGATTCTTGGGAGAAAAGAATATTTTATTATATTTTATTATATTTTATATTTGAATTTGAATGTTTAACAGATTTATCCCCTGATTATTGGGATGGAAGAATATTTTATTATTTTATATTTGAATTTTGAATATTTAACAGGTTTATCCCCTGCTTGTTGATAACGTATAAAATCTTCAGGATTTTATTTGTTATCAATTAAGAGAAAACCAGCTTGTGGTTGTTTGTTGATAACATATAAAATCTTCAGGATTTTATTTGTTATCACTTAAAGGAAAGTCAACTGTGGTTGTTTGGGCCGGACAGTTTTGGGATGCTACACACGAAAACACAAAAAAACTTGTGTCCCCGGCAACTGTGCCAATTTGATAAACACATTTTTAATCGTCTTAACGGGCATCAAATAACTAAAGCTAACTATAGTATATTCAACCCTAGGTCGATTCTTCTCAAGGACACAATATGCTCGATTGTGATTCGGTGTGAAGTGAAATGATGTAGAAGCTGAGGTGTAGAATACTGACTCATCTCGGCAGAGATTGAGCCGAGATGATCTCGGCAGAGATCAATCCAGCTTGGTTTCGGCTGAGTGTAGACAGACGCTACAGAGATGGACTATCTCTGTCTCGGACTGAAAAGCAGTAAACAGGGGGATGTTGAATTGCAAGCAAACAGAAAATAAACTAAACTATGAATGCATTGAACATATACTAACGCTACTGGTTTCTGATATAATTGTGTTCGTGTTCATTTCTATTAGTCCAAGTCCAGTCCAATGTCCGCACTCCAATTCTCAGTCCATATCAGCCTAGGGAAGTCTTATGGCGATCGCCAAAGGTTCGTCCATTACCATACCGAGGAATTACGCAATCGCTACCTCATCAGTTGGTAGGGATTAAGTTCGGAGCTGATTTTAGGTTCTCGATTAACACTCTTAAATGATTACCTACTGAATTGGTTAAACCAGTTCCAATCGGCTTAGCTTAACGTCGTTCACAATTCAAATGCAATCGTAGATTAAATCATGAATTAAGGGAGAGGAAGAAAACGGAGATAAGAAATGTAGACTGAAATTGATTAATAGGAAACAGAGTACAAACATAGTGGTCTGAATTCAGATGGACCCATCTTCCACGATGATCGCCATGGTTGATGGTGGTGGTTCACCTCTATTAGCCCGAGCATTGAGGATCAGATTCACCAGAGTGTGTTGGGAATCCCAATCAGTCTCCTCTAACAAACTTCGGCTTCCCAGTCTAAAACCTACATTCCTCGATCGAGAGAAACATCAATGCAGCACCGTGCACCACCGCAAGCGGAGAGAAACGAGAGCGAGGAAATGGATGTAATGAGAGTGTATTGAGAATGAATTCAAAGACCCCTAAAAAGTGCACAGCTCCTCCAATATATACACAAGCTGTGACTTACTATGCCTAACAATTCCTAATAGAATTACAACATGAATTACCTATTCTACCCTTGCATAACTTGCGTTGTAAGCTACTCCAGAAGTGACGTGGCAGTTGAGCTGGAGCTGAGGTGGCCCTGAGCTGGATAGCTGACGTGGATAACATCTCTGGGCTATTCCTTATTGGACTGCTCCTACTTGGGCTGCTGGCCCGTGAAGCCTGGCCTAATCTGGTCTGGCCGAGATGGAGTCGATCTTGGCCGAGACGACTTCCTCTCGGCTGAGTCTTATTATAGTGGACCCGAGAACATCTCAGCTGATCCTGCAAGAAAGGAAGAGTTAGCTAAGATCCTCGAATTGGCACAGATTTGTATTTTCTCCATTGTTAGGCCCATAATATGAATCTCAGCTAACACTCAGTTTTTAAGCACAAGATAGTCTTGTGAACCTCTTTCTTAGGTCCATAAAAGATGCATAATCTGTGACTCATCATGCCTCCCAATTAAGTTAGGAAGGGGGAGATTTGTTGGAATTCCCTCCTTAATTGTGGTTCACAAGTCACAATGCATGGGGGGTGAACATTTCAAGGTCTTGGAATTAATCTTTGATCTTGAGACATGCACATTCAACTTTGAAGAATGTATTGGGAGTTTCTAGAACTCATTGGAATTGTGAAAATTTATTAACCTCCATTAAACACTCTTTGGAGAAGTTACATTTTTCTCCTATAAATAGAAGAACTTGTGAAGACTTGAATCATCCACATCCAAGTGAAGAAATCCTAAGAGAGTTAGAGAGTCTTTTGTATTCCCTTTTTGAGAGAAAGAGAGAGTTATATATAGAGAGAAAGTTTTGTATACCATCCGAGAGGGTGAGATTCATAGAGAGATCCTCAAATATTAACAGAAACACTTTGTAATACTACTTTTATAGTGGAGATCTTTTGCTGGACTAGGTCCCTAATTTTTCCCGAGAGGGTTTTCCACGTAAAATTTCTGGTGTCATCTTTTTCTCTACTCTTTTATTTTTACGCTTCCACATAGTGTCCATTTTGCGTTCGCAGAGGAGGGAATAGGTACTGCTGTTTCCCAACATAATCTTAGATAGTAAATTGGCCATTTTATTGATTTAAACTCCCTCATGTTTGCAATATGTAAAACTCCATTTTTCTAACATTAATCATGATATGTTGAAATGAATGAAAGATCTTTACGAGACCATCAAAATTGATTGTCTTGTAGTATGAATTTTACTTATTTTTAATTTGTTTACGGATGTGAACCACTAATAAAGAGATTTAAAGAGAATCTTCATTTATTTCTCAACTAAATTGTCTCAAACTAGGGATAGGTTCCTCCGCAATGAAATGCTCATGAACTTGTCTTTTAATATGTATTCTCCTAGATATGATGAGTTTGTATTCTTTTTTAGTACTTGACACTTGTAGTAGAAAAGAAATACACACAAAAAAGATGAATGTATTTAACCATTTATAATTTTTGTATGTATCTTTCTCCTACTAGAGGTCTCCAGCAACGAAAATGATACATAATCAAAAAGGAGAAATATCCTACTTGTGATGATATTCTCATTCTACACGAGATCGCCACATATGATCCTGAGGAAGATGAAGAGCGACTTTAAACCTACATGTAATTTGAATCTAAGGGACTATTGAATGTTTTAATAATAATAATAATAATAATAATAATAATAATAATAATAATAATAATAATAATAATAATAATAATAATAATAATAATAATAATAATAATAAGTGTTGCTTCGATACTCGGTTGTGAGTATGAAGATCGAAAGGGATATGCCCCGTCCCTCCTCGTCATGAAAATGAATCTCAATATTCGCAAGGTACCAATACATGTTGCCATCTAATCCATCTATCACGAGTAGATTATTATACATTGGTTTCTTCAAGGTCCTAACCTCAATTACAAAACTCTTAACTCTTGCATTAGGTGTTACTAACTCCTAGGTCATTGCCCAATTTTATGATGTCGATGAATGCAACCGTCACCCACATATTAAATCGATCAACTTATTAAGATGGTTTTTTCTCCTAATTGGGTCCATAAACCATAATCTCAATTGAATAAAATTCACCTAATCTCAAAGAAATGAAATCCATCACAATTTATAATATTTAGATTATAAATTCACCCAATTGAACAACGATAAAACAAGATTGGGCTAGCCGCTCGAGGGAGCTTAAAAGGATGCAAACCCAACATGCAAATGGGTTCATTGAGTCAAGCCCAAAACTGGAGCAACATAAATCCGAAAATCTGCAGTGGGTTGGTGTGTTCAAAACAAAGCAAATTGGGTTGAAACTAATGCATTTGGGTGGGGTTTGGTCCAAATTAGGAAATAAATAATTCATACCGGCCAGCCCCACAACCAAATAATGATGAAACATATTCTAAGTAATATGATATAATAAAATTAAAATATTATATTGCTACCTTTTTTTATAATTAATGTTCAAAAGTCCAATTCAAAGAACTGAAATTTCCAAAAATTAAAATTTTCATTCCAAAAATTCTTCGATGGTAAAGAATTAAATTACTCTTAAGTCTTTCTATAATTCTAAAATTCTCCAAAAATAAAAATTTTTAATTCATAGAATTAAATTTCCTAAAATTTTAATGGTCAAATAAAAAAAAAAATCCTAACTTTCAAAATAAAGTTTTGGACGGAACACCTTGCGTAGTGACAAAGATCATTTAGTAACCGTTCCAATCACAAAATTCATAAAAAAATGTTTTTATTAAACACTTTTTAGTACGTGGGTTAACTTTATTGTATATAAAGAGAATTATATTTTCACATTTTTTAAAAATAATATAAGCTATACATTTATCTAATTACAACCAACAGTTACATGTGATTATTATAAAAAAATTTAAAATCTATTACAAAATAATTGGCTACAAAATTTTAAAATCAATAGCTATTTCATAACTAATTTATAGTAAAAATAATTAATTACAAAATTATTATAATATTGGTGGTAGCATGAAATAAGTAGTAAATTAGCTAAGAAAATAATCTTAGTTAATTTATAGTAAATTTTTAAAATTTATAGTTATTTTTTAATTAATTTGTAGTAATAAGAAATATAATTTAAATTTAATTAGAAAAATTAATATGATACTTAATTAATAGTCAATTAACTAGAATTTAATTATTAATTTAAATAGTATTAAAATTAAAAAAATCTTGTAAGGGATCGAAGATTATGTAAGCTTATTTAACATTATTATTTTTTATACCTACAGGATAGGTGTGCAATATTCATCAAAATCAGTGACATTTCTTACTATACTAAAAATTATGGACTTACTAAATTGTGAATATTTTTTTTAATATATTTTTTTTATATATACCTAAAATCAAGATTTACCTCTAACATCTTAGTTATAAGACACAAATATCTACTTTCAATCAATGTTAGTTTTTTTTTTTTCTAATGTTAGGTAGATAATAGAACATATATAATAATATGTGTGTCTGCGCGATTAAATTAATTTAGGCATGTCGTAAATTCCTTCAATATCCAGTTTGAACAGTATTTGATTCATCATGTTCAATATTATGCGGATTTAATCTCAAGTTTTTAGTTAGTAAACGTTGGAGGAAGAAAAGAAAAAAGTGAGTCTGTTTTGAAGTTTTATCCTATAATAAAGAAGGCAAAAGAGGTGTATTGATTTAGGGTTAAGAATGACGTTGCTGGAAATAAAAGCTAAGGACCCACGTAGCTCTTAATCAACATGAATTATTTTAGGCGAGGTGTCAGCACGTCTTTAATTCGATATAAATTTTTGTATTTACTACTTCTTTAATTTTTACCTGTGGATGAAATTTCCAGGCAAGTACGACACTGTTATTTATTTATTTATTTGTTTGTTAGGGGAATTGTAAAGAATTCTTTTTCACTCATGCCAATTGTTGAATTTTATAAATTCATTTAAAACTAATAAAATAAATTACAGTATATCGCATTAGAATAAACTCTAAAAGAAATACTATATCAATGATGAGTTTTACACATACATATAGGACTTGATTAAACGAGTTAATCATACGGAAACATAACATGGGGAAAACAGAAAGAAGCTTAAAATTATCATTAGATAAATATTTAGTCGAGTGAACCTGATTGGATGCATTCACTCGTGTATTTATGTTTGGATATGTAAAGTTGAAAAAGAAATTAAATTTGAAGCACAGTAGTAGATATATGTAGCTGGAACAATATCTTTGGTTCCAGTGAAAATTTATTTCGTCAATTATGAAGCTAATTAATAATGAGCTATACTACTTGAACCAAAATAAAAATGTAAGAAAAGAGGGTTGAAATGTCTTTCACACATTTTTTGTGTGGGAAACCACTATTTACTCTATTACACGGAATATAATAATTAGAATAGGTAAAACAGAATAACTTTCAAATCAACTAATTGTTAGTTACAAGAAATTAATATAGAAACTGGCCAGTGTATTATATATTGTATAAATAATTCTAGTTAAGATTAAAATATAAATTAAAAATATTCAAGAGAAGATTAATTAATTTATACAAAATTACTTTTACAATAAAAATATAAAATAAATTATATTAAAACTTTAATTTTGAAAATAAAAAATAATTTATTTTTTAAAAATTACTTTATTGGTGATTTATACAAATTAATGTCTTATTGTGTTTAGTTAATAATGTTTTTAAAACTGAACGTTTATTAAATCGGTCAAAGCATTATTTTAAGATTTAATGGTTAATCATAATTGAAATGTGATTAAACTGGTATTAAAAAAATAATAATAATTAAATAGTATATAAATAATATTAAAATATATAATATCATAACTTTGTAATATTAAAAATTAAAAATAAAACATAATTTTATAGTTTATTAACCTTTAAAGCATATACATAAATTTAAATCAAATATATTTTACTATTTAAGTCTAAATTTTAACGATGTACATAAATATTTATTATCTTATTTTAATTTTTTAAGAAAAAAGTTATAATGATGTTGGATTAAGATTTTTTTGTCGATCCGCACTAATATCTCACTGTTAACAATTATGATTCAAATCTATAGTATAAAGTATAGATAAAATTCATGTTATCACAAAATTAAATTACTGAAATACTTCTACTTTAAAGCAAAACATATTAACATGTTTTCTTGTATAATATTTAAGTTATACATTTTAACTAAAAAAATAGAAAATATTATTCTATTTGAAGAAAAAATTAAGTGTACTCAGAATTTATTGTGGTATCATACAAAATAATTGTGTTTCATTTATGTTATATCATACACTATTTAATTTTATTTAGATATCAATCAACGACAAATTCTCAGGTCATCTTAATGATGCTGGGTTGAAAAGGTGTTTAGTTTTAATCTCCTGCTATTCGCGTAGCAATAAACTAATTAATGATATACAAGATTATTTTTTTTTTCTCATGCTTCTAGTTTTTTTTTTTCTTTGTGATACTAATAAGAACTGATCCTGAATCTTAAGTTTATATAGTATATAATTTCAATATACACATAATTTCTTTATATTTTTTCAAGGGTAAACAACTCTCTTTTGAAAATAGAATCACTCTTTTAAACTCCGTTTTATCAAGTTTACTTCTATATTCTTTTATTTTCTTGTAAGATGCTAAAGAAATTTGCTAAGCTACAAGTGGCTTCATGATAATCAGGCAGTTTGATAGAAAATTGTCACAGACATGATGATTTAGACAAGATGGTTTCAAATGGTAGGAGGAATAGTAAACTTAATTGCTTCAGTATGATGGCAAGATTTATACAAAGTAGAAGGCGAATCAAGCTTTGCTCCTATGTAGTTTTAAAAAAATGTGGCAAGAAAAGTGAGAAACAGGAACACTACAAAATTTCGAGAAGACATTTGGATAAGTTCAGGTTCTCTCGAAGAAACTTTTCCTATATTATATCAATTTTCGGAGGAAAAGCACATCTTAATTAATTTATGAAAAAGGGGAGTGGAGTAGTAATGAGTGTCTTTGGGTGTGAAAGTGGCACATGGATAAGTTCTCCTTGGAATTGAAATATATTTATTTTTGCAACTTTCAAATCTAATAGCAAATGTAATGCAAAATTGAGAATGACTAGATTTGGTTATGAGAAAGTTCCTCATCATATACGGTGAGTTTTGATATTCCATCAAATATATGTAATTTGTAGGTGTTGTAATAATAGTTTGACAGGGAATAATCTAATAATCTAATAAGTTTAAGATAATTATCTAATAATCTAATAAGTTTAAGATAATTGTTAGAATATTTAGACTTTAATATTATTTTATAATTTTTATTAGAATATATCTCAATTTCAGAAAATTAACTTAAACATGTACGTACTTACCCTAATACTAGGAACCTTGTCCCCTGACTTTTAAGTTTTCTATAAATAATTATAAATTACTATCAATAACCTATTAATATTTAGAATGGTCTTAGTATGCACATACAATAAAAATAACAAGATACAAATGGAATACTATTATTTTACACGCAGTAATATCAATAGAGTACTATTGTGTAAGTGGAAATCAAAATTGTTTAATAGTTTTAATATAACTATTCATGATTGGGTTTATAGTTTTAAAATTTATTCATATTTATAGCATTCACCTTAAAATCTCAATCCCTTATAATTTCTCCTTGTGTGCTAGTGTATGTTGTGCAAAGAATAGAGTTTGGAGCTTGTGATTTAGGTAATATCATTATTCTCTTTTCTTTTACTATTTTCATTCTTTAATTCAAATTCAACCATTGCAAAATAATTACCATTGATTTATTGTAATTTCTAAATCTCTCTTTACCCTCGTGTAATCTCACATTCATGCCTATTACCTGAAAAGTAAAAATTGTTAAAATATAAATGTAATTGTTCTCATTAGATTATTGGTTGAATTTGTAATTCATTGAGTTATTTTTTTTTACATAGTAATTCATTAAGTTAATGTTAAATCCCAAACATATACAACAAAGTTCAAAACTAAAACAAATTGTTTTTCTTTTTTTATATATAAATCTTGTTAACAAATGCCACTATCTTCTTAATTAATTATTTTTAGTAAACAAATTTTCTCAAACATGTATTTTTTTTATTGAATTATATTTGAAAGGATACAAGGACCGTCGTCATAACTCTTTTTTTTTTAATTGGTTGCTGCCATTTTTCTTTAACCCACAATAAAATGATAATAATGTTTTTCTAAAAAATGGTAGAAGCATTCTAACATTTTCGTGACATGGAAGATAGACGATATGTGTTTTGATAGACTACTAATATAACTAAAATTTAAACTAGATAATAATAAATATTTTGTATAAAATTTTATGTACATATATTTATAGATAATTTTTATTTTTTATATTCACCCCTCAATTATTGAAGTTTAGCTCCATCCGTGTTGCTTCTAAAGTAAAGATTTTTTTTTATTTATATACTTTATTTTGGATATATGATGTGGGATTTACAACCATCCTTGTTAGATTAATTTTTATACAACATTACCTTCCTCTGGAGATATGCTAAAAGGAAAAAAAATATATAGTAAAGAAGGCTTGATATATTATTTGACATACGACGGTTTGGTCTTTATGGTTGTTACAGAACTCTATTACTTTTCGTCAAATAACTTTTCATCTGATTGATCAGCTGAATTTGATTAAGGTTGAATTTTGATCCTGATTATTCAAAGCTTTGCATATAGGATTGATTTTATCTTTTTTTTTCCTAATTGGTTCATAAATCTAGTCGCCTATATTTCGAAATGATCTTAGTTTAAAAACATTGTATATGGATTGAAATACTTTGTACTCTATTAATAAAATTTGTTTCGCTTATAAAATATGTTTATCCAACTATAACTATTAGAATAATAATAGAGAATATGTTGGATATAAAATCACTTTAGTTATATAAATAATTAATTTTCAGTGTTCGATAAATTTGAGACAATTGATATATAATTGTAAACTATGACAAATAACGAAACAATTTAAGCTAATGTGTTTCGATTTATTTTTTTAATAAACAAATTTTTAAACTTTTATTATATTGTTATTCTTAAAAGGAGAGAAAAGAATACTATATATATATATAAATAAAAGATCCATACTTTTAATTAGTTTGGTGTACATCTTTAATATATATAAATCTTATCCTGACATATGTTAATATTTTGACACATTATTATTTGCCATTATAGCATGTTCTTATTATCTAAAACAAAGGTACTCAATAATCATTTCATTTGATATAATTTTGTAATTTATTGGATGCCGATGTAAAAAAAATATTTTTTTTTCTTTCGTTTTTGTTCTCTTAGCTATATGCATGTAAATAGGTGACATCAAACGCGTTCTTGTAATAAATTTCCACTCCAACATAGGTGTGTCAAATTAAGTATATGACCTGACTCACAAAGTATGCGTACTGCGTCATAACTATCAATTTATTTACACGTACGAAGTTTCTCCTGTATATATAGCGTCACTCTCCAACGTTTCTCCTTTGAACTCTCAAAAGTGTTTTCTTGTCTCCTCTTTCTCTCATTCTCTACAACAAATTTTTACATATAGGCATTAAGACCCAAACATCAAGCTCCAATTATAGGTTGAAGAATATGGGAAGGTCACCATGCTGTGAGAAGACGGGGCTGAAGAAAGGACCATGGACACCGGAAGAAGACCAAAAGCTCATTGCTTTCATTGAAGAGCATGGCCATGGAAGCTGGCGTGCATTGCCTCCAAAAGCTGGTAATTAACTGGGCAATAATTCTTGCACTTACTTATTATAAACATATCATTAGAGTTTGAATCCGGTTTAATGCATTTAGAGAACTTTTTGTGATATATGTGTAAGAGAATTACTTAAATACCCTTTACAATTAGTGTTAAGAAAGTATATTTATAATGTAGTTAATTAGAAAGTTAATTATTGAGATTATAATGAAATTTAAGTACATTTTTATCTTTTAAAGTGCATTTGCTTAGTTTAACAAGAAATAGCAAGTGATCAGTCTTTGTTTGGCAGGACTTAGAAGATGTGGAAAGAGTTGCAGACTTAGGTGGACTAATTACCTCCGACCTGATATAAAACGAGGAAAGTTCAGTTTGCAGGAAGAGCAAACCATTATTCAACTTCATGCCCTTCTAGGAAACAGGTTAGTCATGATTCATTTGTTGCATGGAGCACATATATAGAGTAGCGATACAACACGTACAATGGGAAAATAAAATTCCCACGACACATTTTATACGATTTTGGGTAGGTGTTGTGGAGATTAATTTCAAAAATAATAATTTAGTTTTTAAGTTATTTTAAAATGTTGATAATAAGTAATTTGTTTAAATAAACTGGATGAAACATGCATTTATTATAAATTTTTTTAAAAAAATGTTCCTCGCACTCACATTTCCCTTTCATCCAATTGTTTGTACTTTGTAATAACTTCTTTGTAATTTATGCGTTTGTAGTTGTACTTTACGTGCAACAAACATTTCATAATGCATTCAATTTGGGAGTGCCAATCACGTAATTTGTTATGGTATTTGTGTCCTACGGATAAATAAAACAATCTATTGAAGAAGGTTTAAAAGAACGTATTTGTTTGTGCAATATTACCGCTACCCATTTTATGTTCTATTTGCTATTCTTTCAATTAAAAAATAACACGGTCAGTAAAAAGTCTCTTTTAAATTTCAAAAAATAACACTCTTTTTCTATTAATCATTACTTCTTTCTTTTTCTTTTTTTTTTTTGACTGTGGTACTATTATTTTCAATTGAAGAAAAATAGGAAAATACATAAGAAAAACGAGTGATTTGTTTGAATCTTTACTTTTTATTCTCAATACTTAATTAATAAAGAATTTAATAAAAAATACATATATTTATTATCTTAAAATATAAAAATCACTAAATACGTTTTTATATAATAATTAAGGAAACTTTAAAAAAATATCAAACGATTTAAAATTATTAGAATATTTTAGAAACAAGTTATATATCTCCCAATAATTATACTAATAAACTCACTTTCCCTTTTATCTCATTTTTATTTTTATTTTTTTTTCTATCATCTCATTTACTATATCTATAATTTGTTTCTCTCTTCCTTCCTCTTACACCTCAATATATATATATATATATATATATATATATATATATATATATATATATATTATATGGTTCATGATCATCATAGTCCTAACCAATCTCCACTACATAAAACTAAGTTTTATTAACTTTTTATAAATAAAAAAAACCAGCCTCGATTATGTATCACATGAAAATTTGTCAAGATCATACCACATTAGTCTCAAACTATGTATGCTAATAATATACTGTTTAACACATTTTTCATCATCGATTAAAATTTATTAAATTTTATTTCTCATTTAATGAATCTCTACTTTAATTTTTTAATTTTAAAAATATTAAACTAATAATAAAATATATGTTAAAAATTGTGTAAAAAAGTGTCACTAATATTTGTATGGTGAGCGAAATAATTTGTAACTTGATAACAAAACGTATCCATATTGATAAGGATTGCAACATGAATTGGGCATTGACAGATGGTCCGCCATAGCATCTCACTTGGCAAAGAGAACAGACAACGAGATAAAGAACTATTGGAACACCCACCTGAAGAAAAGGCTGGACAAAATGGGCATAGATCCCACAACCCACAAGCCCAAAATTGAGTCACTGGGCCTGGCAAAGGACGGCTCCAACCTCAGCCACACGGCCCAATGGGAGAGCGCTCGCCTCGAAGCTGAAGCCAGACTCGCCAGAGAATCCAAGCTCCAACAACAACAACAAAACAACCTCCAAACCTCCAATTCCTCCACAGCCAGGCTCGTCCTCAACAAAATCACACCCCAACAACAACAACAACAACCCTGCCTCGACATCCTCAAAGCGTGGCAAACTTCATGGTCAAACTCCAACAACAAATACTCCTCCTCCCTGGCACCTCTAAACGACAAGAGGAAAACCATGCATGTGCATAGCATGTATGCCATGATGCTCGCCACCGACGACCTCGAATCCCCAACGTCCACCTTGTGCTTCCCCGAGAGCGCGCAAATGAATAATAACCCTACGCTCTCAAGACTCTCCACCTGCAACCACCTTGGGTTAATCAACGACAACTATTTACTTCCTCCAACCACCGTCACTGACTCGGTGGACGAGTTTATTACCAAAAGCTTGGGAGCATGCGGTGAGGCTGCAACCGCCAAGGAAGATGCTGCTGGTGAATCGTGGAGCTACTTAACCACACACAACGCTGAAGAACTCGCTGAAACTGAGAAGAGAATGTACGACACCATCTCATGTTTGCAAGACGATGACATTATGGTGGCTGTTGAGGCATTAAGTGGTGCCAGTTATGCTAATAATAATAATAATAATAATGTTGCGTTTACGCCTCTCTCTGCCAATGTCATGGTAGGTTTCAATAACGGTGTCGTGCCCCATTTTGATTCCAACGAAGATTTAACGCCGATCGACGGGGACGGAACAAGCACGTGTGGCGTGCACTTCGACGAGAATAAGAATTACTGGAATAGCATACTTAGTTATAAGTGAACAATGTTGCAGAACTTATTAGTGTAGTCTTAGATAACGTATTTATATGGTTTCGTTAACTTTTATGTAATATGTATTTATTTTTTAATTTATAAAAGATAATTAATAATATTTAATTGCACACATGTTAATGTTAAAATTAGTTGAGAAGATAATTGTTTCGTACCATTTAATAATTCTTTTCTCAGCCGTATAAGTGTAGATACGATGTTATCATATGTTTATGTTAATTTCAGAGAAGTAATATTTTTATAAAAAAAAAAGAAGCAATTATTGAAAAGAAAAAGTTCAATTTTATCTTGTTTTCTTTGTATTCATATAAAAAATTCTCTGAATATTCATCTTAAATATAAATAAATTTTAATTTATTTTATTTTTATTTAATAAAGTTATTTTTAAAATACTTTTTGAAGATTTTTTTTTCATTAATGACTCGTTTATTCTTATATTAAATTTGAATGAAAGAGAGTATAGAAAAATTAAATAAAATAATAAGTTTAAATATTAATTAACTTTTTAATTAAAGTAATTTTTTATATTCGAAACAGTCCTAAGTAGTTACGTCTGGTAAAGAATTAATTAATTCATGAACAGTGACATGAATTTGTGTTCGTTGATATATATATAAATACGATTAGGTCACTTGCCACTGCTGTTAACTAATTACTATGTATATATATATATATATATATACATAGTAATTAGTTAACAGCAGTGGCAAGTGACCTAATCGTATTTATAACGCAAGTGACCTAATCGTATTTATAACGCAAGTGAGAGTACGTACGTATCATCGTAATAGATTGTAATACAGTACAACTCCAAAGTATAGATAATAACTACAAGCACTATTCACTCCCCCGGTGAAAATTTTCACCAAACTAATCCTGTACCTGCATAGTTATCAAAAAAACGATTTCATGGATATTTATGAGTATTTATGGATATCTATTAAATGAAAAAAAAAAATCTCAAGAATATATAAGAAATTTTGAATGGATAGGACAAAATTTAAATATGGTTGATTTGATTTTTAGTGTTATTTTTTAATTAAAATTTCATTGCTACTGTGTAATGAAAATTTACATTAAAAGTTGGCATGAATTATTGAGAGAAAACTTTATTTTTCTTTAAATAATAGTAAATAAATAATGAGTAAACTGCATCTAAATTTTTGCTATAAATTCTCCCCTCTACTCTCTATACGTTTTATATTGATCCAAGCAATTACATTGTTTCAAATAAAATTAAATTTGAGTTTCTTAGATTTTGAATTTGAGCTTTATAAATAAATAACTCAAATGAAAAAATTTACTAAAACTGTGTAGTTAGACTTTACCACAAAGATTTGATATTGACAAAATTATTAGATACTTAACATTTAATATATACAGAGATCAAATTACAGTAACTTACATAAATTATTTACGTTGAATAATTCTTTATAGAATGCGAATTTTATAATCTAATTATTAATTGAATAATAACTTCTTGTTTGTATAAATTAATTTTATTAAAATTAAACATAATAAAAAGATAATAAAATGATTCATATTTTAGAATATTTTAAAAATATATATTCTATTTATTTTTATTGATATAAATAAGATATCAAATAATTTTAAATTAATATAAAAATTTGTATATATAATCTATATATTCATAAATTCATAAATGTATATAAATCAAATTTAAAAAGATTAACTTGACGTGAACCTTATTAATTTCATGATGAGTGCTAATGAGTTATGAGATTTATTTAAGGTGTGATTTTTATAATCTTCCACACAGAAGTGAGTTTGTTTTTGTTTGGGATACTAGAATGCATGTTGGATATATAGCAAGAATATCTAAATTTACAAGATGAGTTTTTTTTACAAAGCATGCTTACACAAGTGTAGGTCTTGTTACGCAAGTTTTGGTTCGTCCAGGCCTGCAGATACATAGATATTTCTTATGGTGTACGTGGACTGAGGATGATTGCTATTTGCATTTGTTCCTTATTGGATGCAAGGATTATGGATCAAGGCTTTGATAGTATTCTTGTTCTTATTTTAATTTCTCGAGGTCGTTGTTTTATACATGTCCGAGAATTGATCAATGAGGATCTAACATGAATTCAGGATTATATTGGCTCTAGGCTCGATCTATCTATGAATGTTCCGTGTTCCAATAGAAAAGATAGACTTGGGTTGTGTATGTCATAGTTCTTTGTAATCAAAGCAATGCCATTATTGGTCTATTTGTATGTATCAGGACACGAGGGTGCATTTTTTTTCTGCCATGCAGTATGTTGGTGGAATAGTGGGCGTGTTTCTCGTTTTTTGGAGCCTTCAGAACAGTTTAATTTGTTCTTTTCGGGTGGTTGAAAGTAATGTGATTGATTTTGTCCTACACTGCATATCCTTGTTCTGTTATTCCGTGCGCGTTTTCTATTATAATTGGTCCGATACTTATCTAGGTTCATCATAATTAACTGTGATTCAAGTGTGTTCTTTAAGTTTATTCATACAATTCTTTGCTTATAAAAAATATATATTCTCAGTATTTTTCTTTTCTCTTTTGTACCTGTATTTTACACACTACACCGGATATATATATAATTATTAATGAAGTTATAGGGACAATTTATAATTGAGTCACTGTAATAGATAATATTGGTGACAAAATAAAAAAGTATATATACTCATCGTTTAATTTTAATCCCTAAAAAAATACATATTTTCTAGATATTAGAATTAGTTCCCTACGTAATGATCTTTAAAAGTGCTCAATATATATAGAGCGTGTTCCTTGAGATCATCTGAATTCTAATAGCAAGATTTTTACATTTTTACGTGTACTTCAAAACATAAAATTTGAGGAAGGTATATGTTGACGAGAAAATAAAAAAAGTTCTACATAATTTTATTGATATTGATTAAAAAATGAAATTTATTTAATTTTAAGGTGCTCAACCTGTTCCGAGAATTTCTCTTAATAAATTAATTCATCTTAACACACTGGTTCTCGGATTATAACCATTTACTTGCATTCTGCATTATGGCAACCTAGAACTAGAAAACAAAATATTGGTAAGAAATAAATATATGCTTCAGATTGCACTAAATGAGTCTGATCCCCTGACTACTAGCTCATCCAGATTCCTCTTTCTAGCTATCTGCTATATTCCATCCTAAGGGACAGATTATAGGTAAGAAATAAATAAATAAAAGCATTATTATATTCGTACATTTTAAATAAATAAAAATTGTATTCCTACATTCATTCTAATTCTCTTTTATCATGTTATTATTTCCTTTTTTTTATCATATTTATTAGTTTCTTTTTTTTTTCTGTCTAGACAGTCTAAACTAAGACTAAGGTATGTTTGGTAGAAGGGAAATATGTAAGAAATAGAGTAAATAACAATAAAAAAAGAGAAAATTAGACAAATGAAAATATGTGAGAAATAAAGTAGAAATATAAGTAATTGATAGAAGAGAAATAAAGAAAAAACACAAAAAAGAAAAAATATTTTAATTATTTAATAGAGTAAAACTAAAAATATTTTATTTAAGAAAAATAAATAATATATATATATATATATATTAAAATAATTAATTTTATATTACATAATCGATGGTCAAATCAGAAAATTGATGATTTTAAATCATTAGTAAATACTAAAAGTCATCAAAAATGTCAATACAAATACAAATTTTTTAGTAATTTAAAATCTTCAAATAAAATGAACAAAATTATTTTTTATGTATATTTCCATTTGCATTTTTATGGAGTTTAGGATTTAGTGTTCAACTGGTTAGGACCTAAGACTATCCCAAATAGATAACTTTAAAGAAATTTTAATTAATTAATTCATTTGCATATCCATTTTCTTTATTTTTTAATTTGCATCCTAAGAATTCAAAATTCAATATTTTAACTTTTCAATTTTGTAGTATTTTAAATTTTCATCTCGCTAATCATTCAATTGTTGTGGGCTACAGTTATTTTTTGATTTTCTTATTGTAGTAAAAGGTTTGATTATTATTAATTGTTATTATAAAATTCATTGTTTTACTCAATTGTATCTTTGTAATTTTAAAGGAAGAAAGAATATTAATATAAGATAAAATAAAATATAATTTATGTATTTTATTAAAAAAATTGTATCATTATATCTCCTAATATTAATGTTACCATTAGTGATTTTCTATCCCAAATTCTTTGAGAAATGACTTTTTATGATAATTTATGTACTTTATTTTGCAGATAAGTGATAATTTTATGTATAGAAAAAAATATTTTGTTAATAATAAATAATATCATAAGAGTAAATTAAATAAAAAATTACACTCACTTCTTCTTATAGATACTTAAAAGACACTTACACTCTCTAGATTTTAAATTGAAATCCCTTTTCTTATATTTTTAATAAAGTCACATTCCCTTTAATAAAATGACACATATACTTCTTATTTAATATTATATAAAAAAGAGGAGTATTTTTAAAAAAATTACAACAAATTGAGTGTCGTTTAAAAAGACTTAAAAAATAAATGCAATTTTTTTCTAATAAAATGAAAAATATAATAATTTATTTTAAGATCTATTAAAATTACATTGTTTGCTTAATACAATAAAATATATCATTTTTAATCTGATTCAATCACTTATTTTTCTTAATTCTTTGTACCATCAGTTTAATTTAAAATATAAATTTGGTTCAATCCAATCTAAAATTAGTTTTGGACTTTAGTCTTTTATTTTTTTATAAAAAATATACGAGAAAAAGATAATATAATATATGCTTTTTTTAAAAGAGAAGAAGTAATTTATTCTTTTTCACTCCCCAAAACCAGGACAGTGAACGTGTTTTTGATAAGTGATCTTTACATAATTTAATAATTCTTTACCTAACAACACAAACAGCACTTTCCTGGAGGAAGATAAAAATAGGTATTGGTGTTGGTCAAGGAAAGGAGAAAAGAAGATAAACCAATATTTAGTTATGTTCATTCCTCTTTGGGTATCTGGGACCACTTTCTTCAGCAGAGCCCACTAGCGGGTTTCTTTTCACACCCTCATAAATATTCCTTTCTTTTGGAAAACTTGTTCCTTTTACTTCAAGAAGAATTCTATCAGAGATTGTCCCACTGGGTCTCGAAAAGTTTCAAGTTCAACTCTAATCTTTTAATCCATACTGGTTAAATTAATCTTTTGATATTTTAAGTTTTTAATTAAGTTCTTAAAGTTAAAAATACTTTTAAAAAAAGTTATAATTTTAAATTTTTATAATTAAATTTTCTATTAATGATTGTTGTTACAATTTCATTAATTAACTTTTTTTATTATGTTAATATAATATTTTAATATGATAATTATTTTTTATTTTTATATTTTTCAATTTTTTAAGAATTTTTAAAATTCTAATTTTAATAAAGACATGTAGAAAATATTTTTTTTTATATGCACTATTTTCAAATTGGTAAAAAATTCAAGTTCATATTGATGAATACATTTCATACAATTTTGAATTGAAAAAAGTACATTTTTCTTTTCAATTGCATATAATAGATATCATTGAATTAGTTGATATTTGAAAAAAAAAATCATATTTCTTATTGTTTATAAAGTAGCATAAAAAATTATATGAAAATTTATATTTTTTATTATAAAATACTATAATAAAAATACAAAATTCTACTATAATCTTTTTTTCTCTTCTTTTTTAATTGTTCAAAAACAAGATAATGTAATGAAACTTGAAGCAAAACGTGTCTTCTTTATTTAATTCTTTGTCTCTATTTTTATTCTTTTTGTGTAAAAAATTATCATATATGAGAATACATCAAAATATCCTTATATATGTCTAGAAAATGAAATTAAGAATTTAGAAACTTTTCAAAAATAAAAATAAAAGAATAATTATCATATTAAGATACATGTCAACATAATAAAAAAAGATAAATTATCATATTACAATATCCAATTAGCATAAACTAATAGAAATTATAATGGTAATAGTTTGAAAATTTAATTACAAAATTTTTAAATTATAAAAACATTTTTAGAATGTTTTTAACTATGAAGACCTAATTAAAAACTAAAAAAAAAATCCTATAGAGTCTACAAATTAATTTAACCTCTATATTATCATTGATTTCAAAATTTTATAAGCTACTCAAAGTGATTTGTTTTATTCTAACAAGAATATTTGTTTATTTTTGTTAAGAGATAGAAGAAAATATAATAATGACAATAAAATTAGAAGTTAAAATCTTTTACATATTATTCAAAATTCTTTACTACTAGATAGACCTTAATGTTTAAATTTGCTTTTGGTTTAATATGTCGCTATAGTTTGCAGGATTAAATGACGACAAGTAGAAAAAATATCTTATCTTGATAATAGAGAATATTTTTAATAAAAATCACTTTTTTTAAGGTATAAGAGTAATACGAAAATTTTGTAACTGTATCCGTGACCAGTCGTGCTTGGCCACACAATTTTGAAGATCTTATTCTTAGTAAATATGTAAGTAGGTCCAAATTAACCTAATCCGAAGGCAAATTTTTAGATTATTTTGATTTGGTCTAAGTGCCATCCAGTTAAAACAAAAAAATAAAACCCCGACAACTGTCTTTTCCTTTTATCTTTTAAATAATATTACTTTCTTATTTCCATATCGTTGAACTCAGTCTAAACCCAAGAAGTGCGAAATAGAACCAGACATAATGCGAACCAGACATAATGCACATCAAACAAAGGTAAAGAAAGAAGAATTACTACACAATTTTGATGGAAAAAACTATTGATAAAGAGAGAAACAATTCACTATATAAAAAAAATAGTATAAATGAGATACAAATAAAATCATTTCATTAATTGAGATAAGAAATAACTACTTGATCTGTTATTCAAAGATATTAGAAATTGGAATCTGATCATAATATGAACACTATTCATAAGTGAAACACTAATTATTCAAAAATGAAATGCACAATGCTCCTTATGATTGGACTCAAAACTAAAAACAAGTTTATTTTTCCACCCTAACTTAAAGCGACGTTGAAACAAAAACAAAAATAAAATGTTACTTTGACATGACTTTAAAATTTGCTTAAGGGTACATAAAAAAAATTATATGTATAAAAAGAATTCTGTTATGGATGAAAATTGATTTCACATTATAGAAGGGAATTTTAAAAAAGTTTAATATTACAATGTAAAACAATTTTATACTATTATTCAATATAACTTTTAAAAATAATTATCATAAAAGACAATAAATTTATTATATATAATAATTTATAATTAGATAACCATGTAAAATTGTTTTTCATTATTAATACATAATTTATTTTCTCCTTTTAAAATGTCTCAAAAGAAAAATAAGAAATCACCATGTCAACGTGAAATGACACTAATAGAATAATGAAGCTAAAACGCTTTGTTAACATAAACCCAAAATGAAGGGCAGTGAAAGAGAGATGAACTGTTCCATTCCTTTGTTGAGCTATATTCTTCAAGAAACAACCAAGTTTACATGGTAGGTGCAGGGGAATCAACAGAAACAATTACATGTGAATTTGATGTACAGTCCAAACATGACTTTTGCCATTTAAAGAGAACAACCAACCATTAAACATGCATGACATGAATGTTTAATGGAACTCACTGAGCTTCATAAATATTGTATTATATTTAGTCGCCAAAGAAACATTTCATGAATGAAAAATATGGACATACCACTCAACATAAACACCAATGCAGATAAAATGGCAAACAAAGATGCAAACAGCAAGAATGTCCAACAAATGACAACATTGGGATTATATGATGCAAGAACTCACCTTAAAAGTTGAGGATAAGAATAAAGTGACCATTCATTGAGGTGACTTGCACAGCACAATTATTGTTAAACAAAGTTAATTCTCAAGCATGGCCCCTTTAGTACCCAGGGAACTACATTGCAATTTCAGAAGTTCTTGAGGAAAAAAGAATTATTGTTACAACATAAACCAAAGGATCAATGTAATTTGATTAGTAATCAGAGACAATAAAATAAAAAATAGAATGCTAAATCTTCTGCCTTGCATATTTGCTACCCCGAAGTTAAATTCCCTGACTTGGGAGATTCCTTCTGTAGTTCAGAGCTACAAGATGTTACCATATTCATAAAAATCAGGACATGTTCAAATCTTACTGAACAAAAAGTGTATTAATCAGCTGGACACAAAACTACTTGATCCAAATTCAGCAAAAAAATAAAAAAAATAAAAAATCAATTCATAAAGAATTAAGACACTGTATGTTGGCTATATTTAAATAATTGATAACAAAACATTGCATACACCTATCTTATACATGGAAACCTGTCCATCTTCTAAAACTTCCAATACCCCTACCTTCCGAAACAGCCATTCCAATTCCAACTCTTCCTCCATTGCCAACACCTCTATAATACAACCTCCACTCATTTCCTTCTGTATCCATTTCAACCAGACAAGGGGATCCAACACCCTTATCATCCCAGCAACCTAGGTCTGATGGCTCTAAAACCACCTCATCTTGAAGCCTCACCCATTCCTTCAATCCATCAGGGGACACAGCTACACCAATACTCCTCCTCCCATCAGCAGCAACACCTTCATACGCCATGACATAGTTCCCACCACTCCGGTTCCTCGTCACGCATGCGTTCATCACTCCAAACTCGTCAAAAGAGCCACCTTTCCCTCCCCCCATTATTTTCCCCAACTTCACCCACCTAATCCCATCCCTTGACCTAGCAATCCCAACACCAAAATGCCCTCTTTCCACATCAAATGAGTGATAATACATCCTGAGGTCACCATTCCCATGGTAAACAACCTGTGGGGAAGAAATAAACAAAGAATCCCACTCCTTCTCAGAGCCTACATCAATCAATGCTCCACTATGATGCTCCCCCTCAATCCTAGCCCAATGCCTCCCATCCTGACTAATAGCCAAACCAGGCAAGGACTTCAAAACCTTCCCATTCCCACAATCAGGGTTCTCCACAGTGAATTCCAAAGTGTGATCAGAAAACTCCAACCTATCAGAACCAAAGCCAGTGTAGTAAAGCCAGTAAACAGCACTGGAGGCCCTAACCCTGGAGCTAGACATGATGACCATCTCAGAAGGCCTAATGCCACCGGTGTCAAAACCCCACCAATCCTTCCCACAACTCATCACAAAACCCACATCAGAACTTGCCCTAGCAGGCCCTCCCCCACGCTCCCAATGCACCCCATTGCTTGAAATGGCCAACCCCACCAAATCACAAGAAGGGTGCCCCCTTGGCCTCCCATGGTACCACATGTACCACCTCTCTTCTTCATCACTCAGAAACCTCTTCACCACTGGGGACCCAATATCAGCACTGTCCCAAGAGTTCGAAGGACCCAACTCAAACACCAACCCTCTCGAGGAAGAGGAATGTGGGGACTGTTGCAAAGGTGCTGGAGAAGAAGAAAAGGCTTCGCTTGATGACGGTGCATTCTGGTAGTGAGAAAGTGAGTTAGGTTCGTTGTTGGGGTTGTTGTGTTGTGTCTCGCTGTTGGCGCTGGTGTCTGGTTTCGTGGAGCAACGTAGGAAAAATGGGGACTTTGAGGAAACCGGAGAGAGGGTGGTCTTGGGTTTGGTGGAACATACCCATGAGGGGATTAAGGTTGTCAGAGGGGTAAGGCGTTGGAAAATTGGAACTTTTGAAAGGGCGTTGCGTGGTTGGAGTGAACGGAGGGGCATTGATGATGAGGGTGATACTGCGTCCATGGCTGGTTGAATGGTGATCGATGCACGCGAGACACGAGCTTGGGGACCAATTGAATGGGAATGAGACAAAAAAAAAGGGGGTGTGTGTGTTTGTGTGGTGCAAAAAGGGTGGAAAAGAATGAGAGGAGGGTTCTTTGTTTTTTATGTTAGTGACTCAATGGTGCTCAGTTTGTAATAATCTGTGAAAATTTTGGGGTAGTGGTGTTGGCAAGGGACGTAAAAGCATAGTGGTGGCGTGTATTTACCCCGAGAAAATAAGGATTTTTATTTGGTTGGTTGAGATGGGTTTAGCTCCACTTTCCACGCTAGAGGTCAACCAACTTGTAAGGAAAGGAAAATGGCCTTGTCTGAAATGTAACCCAATTTTACACATCATAAATTCAAAGCATCATTAGGAAATTACTTTATTGGGTCTTGCTTGTTTCCCTTCTTTTTGAATTTGACCCCTTTGATTTTAGGATGCAAATTTGTGTGGTGCAGTTTGCTGTACCAATAATATCATGTACAAGACTTGAAAATGATTACTTGAGTTTCATTTTTTAATCACTTTATCCTCCTATTCAAAGTTTTTATAATTGGAGTGCAATACATATGTATTCTTTTGAATTTGATAGACATGTCTAGTATACAAGTAGCAGTTTTGTATACTGCAATTCAATTATAAAACATTATTACTTTTAAAATAATTATCTATTTACAAATTTATTATATATAATAGTTTATTATTAAATAATAGTATAAAATTAACATCGTATATGACATAACCCTATTTTTCTATTTTTATTTTGAAAGAAAACATCAAAACACGTGAAGATCTAAGTTTTGTCCCAATATTATTAGATCAGGAATTCAGGACTGATGTTAAGTTTGAAAAAACTGACACATGTGAATACAGGCTGCTGTATTTTCTTGGGGTAGAAAAGGATATAAATCTGATCATATATGTGAGCTTTTTCTCGTTTGATTTTGCTGCAGTATAGACACTTTGTAAAACTAGAACTGTGAAAGTGTCCACTAAAGAATATCTTTACATACTGTAATATTTCTTTTATATTCTTTATGCAATATTATAGTTCTTTTCAACAGCAAAATCAACAAAGCTTGGAAGGAGATAAGGAAATGGTATTGCTTTCCCTCGAAGAAAAGTATGTAGAACGAACAGTAACCAATCTTTTAGTAAGTGCAACTCATCCCTTTCTACTGTTCTATCTTTACTGACTTCGCACTTTACATAGCACATTAATATAGAAAACAAATCCTTGTGACCCTCACAATACACTTCATTTTTTGTGTATGACAAATTATCGTTGAGGATATGAGATTGGAAAACGTTCCATCACTTCAAACACTTAATTAGCATCTATAATTTTTTTTCTCTATCTCTTTTCTTCTATCGTATTATATTACCTATTATATCTAGATTTTTTTTTCTCTTCTTTCAGTATTTCTAAGTGTCAACTAAAGTAGAAGTGTCTACCAATCTTTATTCATGAGATTGTTTTTTCCATGAGTGCTTCTCTGCATAGTGGGGGAACTATCAAGTTTGATTACCGACTCAGCCACCTTTTCACACCCACACAAATATTGATTCTTTTAAAAATTTTGCTAATTTAAAACTTCGACTGAGGATTTTTTTCCCTTCACTGTTTCCCTTCGTTTTCTTCAATTACAATTTGTGGCATAGACTGCACAACGGATCAACTCAATTTAAATCATCTTTGATTTCAAAATTTTTAACTAATCAAAATGACTCGTTTACTTTGTTCTATTCTAACATAAATTTGCCTTTAATTTAGTACCAACTGATAATATATTAATATCTCCAAAAAAAAAAGTTATTGCTAGGAAGGGTATATTTTCTAATCCAAATGGAATCAATCTCACAATTGAGCATGGACCAAAAGTTTAATTGAAAACATTTGTATGATACAAATTATGCACTTTTTTTTTTACATTTTCTTATTTTCTACTATTTGATATTTTCTCTGATTTCTCCCCCGTGAACCGACTTATCATTTTACTTTTATACAATTAAACCAAAAAAGTAAATTCTTCAAAAAAAAATGAATGATCCAACCATTCCCTCAGGAAGCCATGCTTCTAAATATTTTAGAGGAAGACTAACAAAGTTATACTCACTTTGTTGCGCGTGGGATAACATTCGAAATCTTCAGCCATCAACAATGTAATTGTTCACACTGGAAATCTCGATCTGGATGAAATCGGTATAAAGACAGTGAAAACAAAATTATACCAGTTTTACAATGAGATATTCATAATTAATGATTTAAGGTTTGTCATACACCAAAAATAGTGGCAAATTTCTTGTATCAATTGACGCTACAGATACTTTCAAACCCTTTGTAGGAAGTAATTTATATATGTCTATCAAGGTAACGTTTTCATGATGGCATATGCAAAGAAACACCATGAAAAACTGGTGAGCAAATTGACAACAAAAGAGAGAAATTAACACAAGACATCTGCTAAAGGCAAGTATTAGCTACTAACAAAACATGGGTGGCCTGGAAGAAATTATGATCCTCTCTTGAATTTTTGGTAAAACTTTCAATTGCAGTTGATCTCTAACACAACAAATAAATATTTCACCTAATATCAGGGAAGAAGTACACACTTTTCAGTGGCTGAATGGTAAATATTATTGTCAGAGCTAATTTTCTCAAGAGCCAAATGTAGCTTTGTCCCCATAAAAGTCACCAATCACCACCCCCACTGAATCTCTCCATTGACTCAGCTTTCTGTTGCTTCACAATTTCAAGTATCTTGGGATTGAAGAAACGATCACGAACATATTTCCTCTCCTCAGCTTGTATCTCCTTGATAGCACTAGGATATGGGTTTGGAGGAAGTCTCTTTCCTTGAAGACGCGCAATTTCCTTCAAACGGATATATGCTTTCTTCTTTGCCTTCTTCTCTGTCAGATATTCCATCTAGGAAGCAGGAATCAAAGAAAAATAATCCAACTGATTGTTAGAAGACAAGAGGATAAAACAAATTGTAGATATAACATATTCAGGAGCCAATTCAGATTACATACATCAGCTATAGCCATTGCTTGCTCCTCACTAACGCCCTGCTCTTTCAATTCGAGAACCCTCAAGGCAAATACACGAGATGGAGGGGGATCAAAAGCACGAAACCTGTTGAAACATTAATCATGTATATGAATAAGTGATTAATGCATATGATGTTTCAACTTCATTATTTCCACGAACAAGACATGGGTTACAGCCTATTTAAAAGTTCTCTTGATGCAAATGGAGGCAACATGCAAAAATTTAATCTACTCTATGCATCCAATATATGTCAGCCATCAATTAGTAACAACCATTCCTTTGAGGAATTCTTAGAAAATAGATAAAAACAACATTTATTTTTTCTTTTAGCATGCAGCATGGATAATACGAACATAAAACTCAGTAATTTTTTAAGAAACCATGTACATCAAATCCTATTTGTTGGAAAAAGAACACTTGAGTATCTCACAACCATTAAAAAAAATATAAGAAAGCAAATAATTATCAGATAGCAGAAACAAAGACAGACATATACTGTTTTGCACAGTCCAAGTGAGAAGTTTTGAAACAAGTTATTGGTTAACAGGTTATTAGTAGTTACATATTTAAGAACTCAGTCGGCTCCCTAAAAGGGAATGTCCAAAAAATTGAAGAAAGAGAATACGAAAATTATACTTCTTTCCAGTTTCCACTGTTATGACTTTTGACAAAAAGGAAATAAGGAACTCAAATTATATACTTGAACCCACTCAAAAAGTATTTTCAGGTGAATAATATTCATTATAACTAGAGTTACTACATAGAAATAAAAGGCTAAACACAAACGTGAATCAACAAAACAAATATCAGTCAAGAATATAATTGATATTGAGGACAAAGGCACTGTTTAGAAAGAGAAAACAAGAGACATGTGACGAATTTTGTGTTTGAATTACATAGCAGAGCATATATTTATATTAAGTGTTATAAATACAAGGATAATTACACACAATTACAACTAACAGATAATTCTGCATTATTTACATTATTAACATAATTACATTATTTCCAACACCCCACCCCCTCAAGCTAGAGCATATAAGAGAGATTTGTCTTATATGTTCCAGCTTAGTGGGAGAATACCAAAACCTAAGTATAACCTTTGTCTTCATACAAGAGAGGTTTTCTTGACAAAACAAGCATATATTAATACTTTTGCTTTTAGCATGCAACATATATAATTCAAACATAAAACTCAAAAGTAAGTTTTAAGAAACCAAGTAAATCAAAACCTATTTGTTGGAAAAAGAACACTTGAGTAACTAACAACCATTAAAAAAACATATAAGAAAGCAAATAATTATCAGATAGCAGAAACAAAGACACAGACACATACTATTTTGCACAGTCCAAGTGAGAAGGTGATAAGAACCTAAGGAGAACCACACCACAAAAGCTAACTATTGTAGTTGCTTGTTAGCATAGGGTATTATACTGAACTAAGCAGTTTACAAGCTTATTTAGAAATTCAGATAAATAGTCATGCTAAGATCGGGACACAATCTAAAAATTCCATCAAAAAACACTATAGTTAGTAAATAAGGTGTTACATTACAGCAAAGAGGTAGTGGGCTACAGGCTGTACATGTGGCAGCTGATCAGGTGACTGGGGGAATGTTGAGTTCTTCTGTTAGGCATAGTAACATAATCAGGAAAATACCAATACGGTTGAGAAAGTGTGGGAGAGCATTTGTTATAGGAAATGAGGGGTAGAGGGTGTGGGATGTGTGAAGTATTCTCTTATTCCTGGTGTTCCTTCCCTATCTGATTTCCTCTTCTCTTGTATTGTCTTCTGTATTCTGTTTGAACACTGGGATTTCAGTTCTGCCCTATTGTTACATGATTTAGATAGACATTTATACCATTTGGGAATTTCCGTCGTAATCTGTTGTGCTGCCACTGATAAATTGTGGGGTAATCATAACACAAGGACACAAGTTCTTCCTAACTAACTATACTAGAAATCAAATTAGAACTTGAAAGGTAAGAACCTGTTTAGTTTAAGGAAATATTGTCTGTTTCTATTTTATTGTTTTCACCATTTCATATAAAGACTTTAAAAACAGGAAACAGAGTAAAAATAAATGACATTTTTGTAATTATTAGTAAAAAAAAAATTTCCCTAAACCAAATAGGCATGACATATCCCCCATTGATGAATCAAAGTTTAGAATCTCAATCTCAACTACAATTTTCCCTCATGACCATGTCATATTACTAAATATAAAATCAGACACACAACAGGATAGCACATCATACAGCAATAAAAAAACACTTGAACATTGCAAATGGAACAAAAACTAGAGACAAGGAAAAAGGGCAATACTTGATGGGATCATGGTATTTGGATTCCGGATATTTTTTATAAAACTTCTTCACATAAACATCCTCAGGAAGAGCGATGGTCTGAATTTTTCCTGTAGCTCGAGGAAATGTCGCAGGTGGCGCCCTGATAAACACAGTAAAAAATAAAACATGACACAATTGTTCACCCTTGAAGAAAAATAAAAACCACAGACAGATCATCACTACACTCAAAAAAACGTTCAAAATAAAAATTCAGCGAATCCCAAAAACTCCTAAAACCATTGAACTCAGAAAGTGCAGCGTAGACCAAGACTTGAAAATTGAACATCACAAGCACCATAATCGTTAGTTTGATGAAGGAAAATAAATAAATTTTCAGAAGCGAGATGCACAAAAGGTAGTATTTTGGAGCAAAAGAGGCGAGAGTGGCAAAAACCGAGATGGGAAAAGAAAAAAGTAAAATAAAAATACAAAGGCATGGATTGAAATGAAGAGAATGAATCTGAATTAGGAGATTAACTGTTCCATGGCTTTGAGCCACGCGGGTTGTGCCTTGGCCAAACCATTCACGAGCTTCCTTGTTCGAGAAAGGAAATCTCCTCGCGTAAACGACATCGTTTAGCTTCGTTGTCTCTGCTTCAAGTTGCTACTGCTACGATGCTCCTCTAGCTGTTTTGCTGTTGCAGACTGCAAGAACAAAAAAATAAAACATAAAAAGGGCACAAACACACACACATTCATCACGCACAGTGGACCGGGTTTTTCAGTAAACCAACAGAAATGGTTTAGATTTTAGTTGAACTAATTTCAAATTAATTGATTTTAAAATATTAATATTAAATAATAAATGAATTTATTTACTATTAATATAAAATTTAAATAAAATATAAACTTAAATATATTTTTATAACGACAGTTGTTTTTGTTTTTCATTTTTAAATTTAGAATTGTTTTTTTTAATTATCACGTTTTAAAAATAGTTAGTTTTAATCCTTGTAATATGTAAAAAAAATTGTATTAGAAATCATTTTTTTGGGTCATGCGTATAGTCAGAAATAAAAAAAATTAATGTGATGTATAAAATTTTTCTTATAATGTTATTCAATTTTTGAAGCTTATATTTTATTTACTATGTAAAGTAAAAGATTAAATCTAATTATTTTTGAAAAGTAAGAGATTAAATAAAAAAATAATTTTAAATTTGAATAAAATAAAATAAAATAAATTTAAATTTGAGAGATAAAAAAACATATTTAAATTTAAAATATTTTTTATTATAAAAATATTTTGTATTATCATTTAATTATATAATAATTTTATTTATTTTTATAATAATTATTTTAAAATTTATATTTAAATAATTTCTCCATAAAACCTCATTGATATAATACTCAAAATTCTCATATATAAAATATATATATATATATATATATATATATATATATATATATATATATAAAAACTATTTTAAGCAAAGGCGTTTTTTATTGTATTTTTTAATGGTGGTAACTTTAGTTATTTTATTTTAAAAAAAATTTAAAGATTTTTGTCTTTCTTAAATTTTCTTTTAATATTTTTAGTTCTAAATTAAATTTTAATATTTTTAACTTAAATTATTAATAATTAAAAATAATATTGTATGATAATATAAATTATTTATCATAAATTTAAAATATAATTTATATATTTAAAATATTTGTTTATTAAAAATCTTAATTATATAAAACAAATATTTATTTTGTGACTTATCGTTACTTAATAATCAACTAGTGTGCTTGGTCTATAATTGGGTATAGCTTAGCTTACTAGTTACTTATTTGCATTTCTTTATTTTTGTTTTCCTACAGCTTAATCAAATAGAAAGATAAAGAAAATCAAAGATAAAATTATATATATATATATATATATATATATATATATATATATATAATTAAGTTGAATTTTGTGTATAAAAGTATTTTTGGAAGGAAGCATTGGAGATGAAAATAAATAGTCAGAATTTCATGTAAACATATTTTTAAATATTGAAAAAAGTTAAAAGTAAAAATATATAGTAAAATTATGCGTCTTAAGAAAAAAAAATTTTATTAATAATCATTCTACTTTATTAGATGAGAATAAATTAAAGAGAAAAAACTATTGAAATTGAGGAAACATTTATAAAAAAAAAAAGGTAAAATATCACAGTTCAAAGATGTTAGTCATATAGATTTTTGCCATTTTACATATATATATATATATATATATATATATATATATATATATATTAATAATTTATTTTCTTATAAATAAGATGTATTATTGGTTAGAATTATTAGATTGTAAAAAAAAAAAAAAATAGATAAAAAATTTTTTTTTATAATTTTTTAATAACTTGATTTATATATATATAATATCTAGTGAGAATATTATATATATATATATATATATATATATATATATATATATATATATATAATATTGTAATCAACATTTACTTATATTTTTACAAAGTATATTGTATGGGAAAATATATATTTTTTTATAAACACTTAAATAAAAAGTCATAAACTTATTATGAATGAATTAAAAATTATATTTTAGATAAATAAAATTTACAAATTAACTTATACTTCAATTAATTTTAGCTTATCGATACAAGTTATAATTCCCCGTCCCTGAGGTAATGTTGATTTGTATATAGATACAAGTTACTGTAAGCATTTTTTTTTAATAAAAAGCATAAAATTATAATGATGTTCATTTAAGCGAACAATTAAAGTGGTTATATAAAAAGATGAATTCGGTGATAATTTTATATCTTTGATGGACAAATATAGTTAAGAAAAGAAAAAACTTTGGAACAAACTTGGTAAGAAATTTAGTCGAATAACTATTACATAAAAACAAGTATTGGCCAATCTTTGTTAACGGGGGTTACTCACTTAACCAGCCTTTTACTTTTGCAAGAGCTATAACTTAAGTTCGATTCAAGGATAAGATGTTTGTGCGTTATCGATAATTTTATTTTGGTTTAATTACTCATTATTTATACAATTTTTTTGGGTAGATATTATTAAACTGCCAAAAATTAATCTCATAAAATAAATAAAAAATAGAAAAAAATTGGGACGATAAAAATGCATACGAAGAAACTAAACGCATAATTTTTAAATATAAAGATTAAAACATAAAAATTATGCAAAATATACAGAATAAAGTAATTAAATATTTTATTTTCTGTTGTGCCACAGAGGTAACTTGCTGTATCAATTTTTCACTATATTTTTCAAGAGACTTGCTCTAAGTATGTACATAGTTTAGTTTAGAATAGAATGTTTAAGAGAATGGAAATGAGAGGAAGAAGTCATACATTCATTAACTACTTGCAATAAAATGCATTAGTATCATTTATCAGATTTCACAAGTTGCTAATTATTCACCTCCATAACATACCAGAACTTGTAACTAATTTTGGTGATCCATTAGAGGGAGGGGTGAGAATTTTGTGAGGATCTGTAAATCGAATATCCGGCATGCTTGTTTTTTGTTCCTTTACATAAACTCCCATCCACTCAACATCCCTTCTTACATTTTCTGAAAATGAAATCTCAGCATGGTTCCATCCATTCAAAGTGTGCAATGTTTCAAACTCATCGCTGTGAAATTGGAGCTGTAGGTTGAATAGAATAATATGATTTGTCTGAATTGAATCATCTATGGTCATAAATTTGAAGTAACCGGGGAACTTTTGACTGCCATTAAGGAACAGATCGAGCACACAGCAACCACAAGTATCCAAAGCTCCAACAACACAGAGAGTTATCATTGGGAATTGGCCACGGAACCAGAAAGACAGGGATGTTCCACTGCTAAAGTGATTGAACAAATTCTGGATAGTCAATCCTGGTACTGGGAAACAGAAGCATGTGTCCCCACTCCTGTGCAGTGCCTGTCAGTCACAGAAGTATGAATTGAAAATTTCAAGGTTATTGTTGTTTAATAGTAAGCACAAAATCTCATATTAAATATTTTGACAATCATACAAGTGTAGCTTACAATCTGATTTCTTGAGATTTTGAGTTGTACATAGTATCAAATTTATTGAATAATTGCTTGTAACTCATTGATTAGATACAAGTTAAGAGATGTGTAACTAAAAGAACAATAAGTTTATGTTGTCAAGACCTTTTCATACAAAGACACTGCAGTAAGGTTTGATTTTAGTCTTTAAAATTTATTTTATTTTATTTTAATTTATTTTAATTCTCATACATTTAAGTTTTTTTAAACATATGTCTAGAATGCCAACAATCACACATGATATATTTAGTTGCATGTTGTGTTATTAGTAAATTGTAATAGAAACCACTTTCAAAACTTTTAAAATTTATAAAAACCAAAATAAATAAAAAAAATTGAAGAACTAAAATTAAAATTCATCTTATTTACATGAATTATGAATTAAAAATTAAGCTCACAGTTTAATATTTAATTAACTATTTGCAGTGTATTTGAATAAACATTAATTGAATAAGTGCTTATATACAAGTTACTTACACAAATGTTATGGACAAAACTTAGATACAATATCATATATATGATGATACCTGAGTTAGCAACATTCCGGTAGACTGGGGAGTCAATGACGTGCAATTTACTGCTGAAAGACGCGTTATATTTGGCGGCAGCCCTCTGATTTCTCTAAGCTCCTTGCATCCATCCAAATAGAGTTCAGTCAAAGAGTGACATGCACTGATGCATGAGGGTAGGATTGTGATACTGTTACGTATGAGGTACAAACGTGTCACATGGTGCAAGCAAGGAAGAAGGGTAGCAAGAAATTCATCTGTGAGACAGCAATGGCCAAAACTAGCATTTCTTTCAAACGGAATTCTTACATTGGAAGACACTGTTTCTTGCTCTTGACCACCTTTGTCCTCTTTTATTTGTGCAAGTCCCTTGCAGTTGTTAGCTTGCAAGATCTCAAGTTTTGGAAACATGAAAATGCTACTTGGTAGTTCAAGTAGCCCCTTGCATCCATTCAGTGTCATCATTGTGAGTCCTACAAGGTTTCCAACTGAAAAGGGTAATTCTCTTATGCCGCTCTCACTCAAATAGACATACCTTATGTTTTCCATCTTCCCTAAAATTTCTGGAAAACTCTCCAGACTTGTGCAGATCCTGAGGGACAGGGTTTCAAGAGAAGTTAAGTTGATGCCACGAGGAAGAACCCTGAGACTCGTGCAATAATCAAGATTCAACACTTCTAGTTTGTGGAGGAATCCAATGGAATCATGAACTTCAACTAAATTCTTGCAACCATCAAGATGCAGCTTCTTTAAATTCGGTGCTCCAGACAAGTCAGGTACTTGTTTTAATAATTTGCAACCGCTTAACTTCATTTCAGACAAGGACTTAAATTTCTGCCAATGCAAACAATAACTTTTGAGCAACTATTTATGAATTTATAAGCGGAGCTCTATTAACATTTAGGACCAAAAGTTCTCCTTGGACAAACTTTTTCTTTAGCATTTATAAGAAAAAAAAATTAAGAAAGTAAAATAAATTGAGTTTCTTCTATACGTTACCATCAATTTATGCACTTCGGTATTTGGAGAAGCTAGATGAGAGAGTTTTTATAAAAATTAAGTGCATAAGTTGATTTTAGCCTTGAGAAATCCAATTTATTTTATTTTTTATTTTCTTCTCCTATAAGTTCTTCCAAAGAAGTTTATCTAAATAAGACTTAAATAAATATGAAGATAGTAAGCAATAACACATACCATGATCAATTGATTGTCAAATGAAAAGAAACTCATAGACAAGTCAAGTATGACAAATTTCTTCGGATCACAATGAACTGGAAGCAATGGTTCAGGATATCCCCACCATTTTAACACTCTCAAAGTTTTTGGGAGATGACTAGGTCCTCTGGAAAAGTGAGCATTTTCTACAACCAGTATTTTAAGGTTCTCCATCTTCTTTAACGCATTTCCATCCCATTGCACTTCTTTATCTTTGAGCAGATGTAGCATGATGATTTCAGTTTTATCAGACCCCTTTAAGCCAAAAGCATAAAATTAAGATAAAATTTCAAATTATAAATAATTTTCTTAGCACTAATAAATTTTGTCAAACTAAAATGGAAAGATAGAGAATTAAGAATCAGATCTTCCACTATGTATTTATCTAAAAAGGACATATCAAGGACCCAAGAGATAAATAAACTCTGTACATACCTTGTTCTCTTTGAAAACATGAAGAATATCTTTAGAGAACCACAATCTACTGCGTTCACCTGGCTTTAAGGGTGATTCTTGCCGCACAATTTCCTTACCCATATCCTCAATCAGGTCATGCATTCTCACATGACAGTGAACAATTTTTATGAGACACTTATCAACCAACACTTGGATAACATAGTCTATGGGGGAGCCACGACCACTATGTAAAATGCTTATGACATCACTTAGTTTGTATCCTTTAAAGAAACAAGCTATGTCTAGAAAAATTTCCTTCTCAAATTCCTTTAAGCCATCATAGCTTACTCTTAGGATTCCCTGAACATTTTGATGAGGAATTCTTTCATAAGTATCTAATGCAGAATTCCATTCTGACACTGTTTTACCAAATAAGTCAGAACTTATTATTTCAAGAGACAATGGGAGACCATTAGAGTAAAGTGTTGCTCTCTTCAAAATGTCCATATAATTGGGATTAACTTCTTTGCTTTTGAATGCACACCAACTAAACAATTCCATGGCTTCTTTATGATTTAACCCTTCTACTTCGTAAATTTTTTCAACACCATAAACGTGTAGCAAATGCTTATCCCTTGTTGTTATAATAATTCTGCTGCCAGAGCCAAACCAATCAAGTCCACCAGCAAGTGCTTCTAGTTGCTCCAATTTGTCAACATCGTCGAGAACCAACAGAATTTTCTTTTGACAGAGCCTATTTTTTATTATTGGAATTCCTTTGTTTATATTCCACAACTTAGCATCCTTCTCCCCTACTAAATCAGAAAGAAGTGTCTCCTGAAGCTGTACCAACCCATGCTTCACTGAATTTTCTCTAATATCAGCCACAAAACAGAGGCTATCAAATTTATCAGCAATGAAATTGTATACTGCACATGCAAGTGTAGTTTTACCTATTCCTCCCATGCCATAAATCCCTACCATGTGAACTTGATCATTTAATCCAACATCAAGAAGTGAGGCTATTTTCTGCACACGAGACTCTAACCCAACTGGGTATTTAGCAACATATAAAGGGCTACGATCAATCTCTTTAGAAACCTCTTGAATAATCTTCCTAATAAACTCATATTCATACCTGCTCAAGTACAAATTCAAGTGTGAAGTCAAAATCATGTCCAGTTTCACTCATTATAAATTATATTCTCTTCACTCATTTATTATTTATGCATATCTACTCTTAATCTTCTTGTTAACATTTACCTTTTAAACAAGTAATTTGTCATAGATAAAAAAAAAAATTGGGTTAAACATGTTCGCAAACAGGCTACCTTCTATTTTAGTTCCCGAAAAATAAACTGTCGTCTTTTGGTCATTCATTTATAAAAATCTATCATATATAGTCTTTATTTCCACGGAATCGTTTTACTGTGAAAGAAGAGGACCATCTAACATTTTCATAATAAATGAAAGAATAAAATGAGATGATCTATTTTTAGGGATTTAAAAGAAAAAATAATATACATTTTAAGATAATTATAAAAAAAATTAATAAACCTACTATATATAATAATTTATAATTGAGTAGATTATTTTTTCAACAAACATTGTGCTAGTTACATGGAACAAAAGCATATTTAAAAAATTTATAGGTAAAATAGTCTGACCCATGTTTGAAATGCCAACCAGAGAGATTAGCAGCTTCCTGCAAAGCAAACCTCCACCTTTTGATCCTCTCCATGTCAGTGATTTTTGTTTCATGCATGGCCAGTGCTTGTGCATAACTCCCTTGTTGATGGCGCACATGGGATGGATCCACTTGATAAAAAACGGGCCAAACCAACCTACCCTTGTGATCTATGCCCTCCATGATATTCGCAAGCTCTTCCAAACAAAATGTAGATGATGCATAGTTTGATGAAAAAACCACAATTGCAATCCTAGAATTTTGAATTGCGTGCATTAGAGCAGGCGTGATTTGTTCTCCTTTTCGAAGCTCTTGATCGTCGATGAAGGTGTTGATTCCTTTTTGGTGTAGAGCGTTGTAAAGGTTACCGGTGAAACCCGTGCGGGTATCCTCACCCCGAAAGCTGAGGAAAACATCGTACTTCCATTCCAAAGTGGGAATTGTCGTGCTACTCATAGCAAAGATGAAGAGTTTTGAGGTTGAGAATGAGAGGGATGTCGTAAGAATTTTAAACAAATAGTGAGAGATATCTATCACACAAATATGAAGCAAGTTTAAAAGAGAATCAAGTATGCTCTTACTTCCTACTCGGAAGGTGGAACGAAATCAGAGATGTCTATTCATTTTCCACGTGGTCAAAGTCAAACAAATGGATTCAGAAAAGACAGAGCCCATTAGGGTGGACACGACAGAACAGATAAAAATGCAATAAGATCATGTTCCACAAATTTGTTTAAATGTTTATAAAAAAATAAAAAGATAAAATGATTTTTTTTAGTAAAATCAATTTAAGTATTTAACTTTTATTGAAAAATCCAACGCCCAATTCACTGTCCATTGGAGACCTTCTAGTCTTTTAGAGATATTCTATTTTCTTTTCCACTGACAGTATATGGTTTAAGCTGAAAATATTTGATTGGTTTTAAATAAGATTGTAGGTTTGGATTTTATCTATGAAAAGAAAAAATATGGGCAATTATATATAATATAATCATGTAGGTGGATAATATCTATAATTTATTAAGTTTATAATTTTTAATAAATATTAATTATTATTTTTATGGTACAAACTTTTCACTTATTTTATAAATATAAAAAACTATATTATGTAAATATTTAATTGGTACTTAAAATATTTTATTCAACTCAATCTTTAATACTATTTCATATTTATAATTTTAAAAGACTAAATAATTAAGTTAATTATTAATAAATATTGGTATAAAATGAGCTCATATTTTATAAAAATGTGACTTCAGTCTTATCGTCAATTCGAGAACTTTGATGATTGAATAATATGTAAGTTCTACATTCAACTTATCTAAATTTTTTATGTTTTAAAAAAAATTATTTTTAAAGATAGAAGTGTCTCAATTTTATTTTTTAGGACCGACTTATGACTCTGGAGTCTGGATTCATCTTCACGGTATGAGTGTTTATTTAAGATTTTACTCAAGCCGGTGATTATTTTTTATTTAAATATAATTTTACTAGATATGTACGAATTAAAATTCTATTTAAATAATATTTTAAAACTAAAATAATGTCTTCAACATTTTTTTCTTTTTTTCCTAACATATAGAGATACATTTCATTGTCTTAATAAATGTATGATATATTGGTCACATCTATCTTAGCAAATTTTGTTATGTATTTTTTTATTTTTATAATTTACCATATAGAAAATAAAAACAAGTGAAATCTAAGCTTCATTCTTATGAATAAAAAAAATTAAAAATAAAAATTCTAATTTTAATAATTAATAATAAATTAAGATATCATTTGTTTGATGAGAAATAAAAAGGATATCGAAAATTCAAGTGGTTAAAACTTTCGAAATAATAGAAAGAAAAACAACGATTCCATTAAGGTAGGAAAGTAAGAATCGAAAAGAGGATTTCTCATTTTTTTTCTTTCATTCATTCAAAATCGTGCATGAGATTTTCATCTCGCACGATAAATGATAAAAAAAAATTCTTTAGAAGAAAAAAAATAACTAACTAATATTTTATTTAATTGAGTAATTGAAGCGCCGCCATAATTGAAGAAGTGTAATGGACAATACGTTAGGAAAAATAATAATACATTAAAAAAAATTATTAAAGAGAAAGTAAAGAATTCAACCAAGATGTGAGACAAATAACAAAAGACGACGGATCTTAAATCAAATAGTTGAAATGTGAATACCACAATTTACATTTTAGCTTTTATATATTATGTATAGAAATTGATTTTAACAATGAACTTAACTATTTAACTTTTTTTTATTTGTTGCAACTCTAATTTTTATTAAGCGATACTCTATAGAGTAAAATTCTTTATTTTTTATAGTGATGTTTTGTGGGTTCTCCTTTAAGTGATTTGAATCTATAACTAGTCTTCACTAATTTATTCTTCAGTTTTATTGTGTGCAAGAAAGAAGTGATGACGAGTTCAGTCCACGTGCAAGTCCCCTAACACAAGTGATTTTGGGGTGGATGAGGAGGATAGGAAAGGAGACACGCAGCACTACCTAGGAGCATTCTCTTTGCCAACGCATCAACAAGGCTTGCTTCAAATCATGTTTTCTTAAAAACTACACTTTGTGCGTATGAGACATGTTTTAGTGTTGTTGTAGTTCTACTGCTGCTAGCCTGTGTATACTTCTGAGTTCTCCTTCCTTAATTTTCGTGTATATATGCACATGTTACATCAAACTGAACTGCTTGGTTTTCATGTTTTCAACTTATATACTGTGATATGATGGGAATGATTATTTTTGTTCTTAAAGCTTATTAGGATGCTATGCTGACTAGAATATGTTGGGTCCCTTGCATTTGGTTCTTCTTGAAAAAACATCTTCAAAGTTCAAAATAAAAAATTCCGAAGCCTCAAAGTTCAAAGTTCAAACTGTTTGAAATGTCACTCTTTTGCCTTCTCATTATTTTTATCAAACTAAGAAGGAAAACATATGATAGCATAGCATTGAAGTCCGGACATAGGGTAATAGTCCAAACTCCAAGCTTACCATTAAATTATTTTGCATCACAGGAATGACTTATTAGAATTGACATGTTAATGAGATTTCTCTACTCTTTATTCATCAATCCTAGGCTGCAATTTGTGTTAATTCCTGTCTCCTAACTTCATATACCTAGTCCTAGATGTTTGCCTTCTGTTGGTTATCATTTTTTAACTTGAATGTTCTTGTATAATCTTTTTCCTTCTTTTTTGTAACATTATTCAATCTTCCTCAGAAAAATATTCCTGACAAGATGACATTTAAGAAAGACTTTAAACAACAAATGGTGCCTGAGTGGGAGAAAGAGTACATGGACTATGAAGGCCTCAAAAAGATATTGAAAGAGATCAAAAGCAGCAAGCAAGCTACTCACAATAAGTCCTTGCAGCACAGACTCAAATTTGAAAGGGCATTCAGTGGACTACACTTGCATGATAGCAATCATCAGAGAGAGGATGATACTGAAGACCAGGCTATAGAAGTTAAAACATTAGAACAAGATGGTTCCAAACATGTATATAAGACCGACTTCCAGAAGCCTCATGAAGAAGGAGGAGAGGCTGAGACAAGATTCTTTGAGAAGCTTGATGAAGAGCTCAACAAGGTCAAAGCATTTTACAAGGATCAGGTGGAGGCAGCCATGCATGAAACAACCATTTTGAGTAAACAAGTGGAGGCTTTGGTTGCACTAAGGGTAAAGGTCAAAAGTCCTGATACAGGTAAATGCAAAATTCATTTAGTAGTTTAATTGTTTGTTAAGTACATAATTCCATTGGGTGGACTTGCAAGCTTTTAGAGGCAAAATTTGAAAAATGTACATCCACTAGATGTTTTTCTATGTTGGGAGAATTGAGATAAAGTCAAGAGGATAAGATTTTTTTTTTAATAAATAAGCATGCAAAGCATAACAATGAGAAATTTGATCCTAACTATGTTGGCACCACAAGTCTCACCCATCATCCGAAGCACAAAGAATCATAAGAAATAAACAAAAGCACGGGACATAGAGTGAAATCCATGAAAAACAAGAACAAATAATCATTTGAACTTATAATTAGGAAGACCTATTTTATTGCGACAAAAATGAGGAACTAAATCCTACCAAGTAAACCCGAGATGGCTAATGTCAAAAGAAGTTAGTTTATTAGCATAACTATTTTTCTCAGGCTAAATATGAGAAACTCCACCCTGCCAAAAGGAAAAGATACAGGATTACAAGGAATTTGAGACCACATTAAGTCAAATAAATGCACATCCAGTATATGTTTTTCTATGTTGCCATGCACGTGAGAATATCTTTGATGTTTCATTCAGAAGAACTCACTAACACTGATAGTGGCAATTTAGATGCTGTTAATCAGTGCAATTAATTTTCAGAGTAAATATATTGTGTAGAAGACTGAGTTTGATCTGAATATGTAGGATTGAAGCAGATTATCTCCTCACCTGAAGAGACTGTGGATCAAAATCATCAGCAAAAAGATTCTATGGTTGGCCCTGAAGTAGGGCCTGTTCAACAGACCAATAGGAATACTCATCACCAGGAGCAAGCAGAAGCACACAATAATTACAACATAAGAGATCCTTTGGAAATCTTTGAGCATGTAAAGGTTGATAATGTTCTTCAATCTCCAATATCAACAATTAAAAAATCTTTTGCTGATTCCAGTGATAATGAATTGAGCTTCAGCAAAGAAGAGCTGAGAAAAATTGAAGAGCAACTGAGACTTGTGTTTGTTGAGTTCTATCAGAAACTCCTCCATCTCAAAGATTACAGGTAATAAACAAACCATGGGACCTTATAATTTCTAATAAAGTCAAATGGTCTTCCATTTCTAAAAGCAGTCTTGTCATGTGCTTTTGTATTTATGCAAATGGATGCAACAGTTTTATGAACCTCTCAGCATTTTCCAAGATCATGAAGAAGTATGAAAAGGTTAGAAGTATACTTAGTAGTTAGTACCTGAGAAACTTCAGTTTTCTTAGTTATATTCTTCACAAATTTAAATTGGACTGAAGACATTTTAAATAACATTGTTCTGTTCAGAAACAGAATTCTCACAAAGTTTTGTTTAACTTCATTTTTTTATTTTTTAATATGTTTGCTTGCAAAAGCATACATCAAGGGCAGCAACATCTGCAGCATACATGAAAGTAGTGGATAACTCCTATCTGGGCAGTTCTGATGAGGTTGGTTTGAATCATATGTTTGTTATGTTACCAGATCAATCATTGTTGGAAATATTTTGGGAGAAATAATGAAACTCTCATAATAATAAATGAGAGGTTAAAATTGAAGAAGGAAAATTAACATATAAATTCATAAAAGATAATACCTATAAATAGGGTTACAACCAATTTGAAATTCCTAAGATATCTCATCTATCATTATTGAGATTTTATTAACTACCTAACAATAAAATATAAAGGATAAAATTTGTAAAAATAATAAAATCTAAACTAAAACTTAATCAAATTTCAAATAAGGAAAATCTCAACTCTAACACTCCTCCTTGATATTTTTCATGAATATGTCAAACTTTAGCTTCAAAAGTGCTTTAGTAACTATGTAAGCAAATTACACATTAATTTTTTAGCCTATATCATTATCATCATAATTAATTAAATTAACTCTTTCTGTCTTTAAATTTCAGTTGTCAAAATTTGTCATTTCAAATACGTCTTACATGAGTTTTAATGACTTCAAGTTGGTGTGACTAAATCTTCCATGCCAAACATTACTTTCATCAATAAAATCATGAACTTCAACTAAATTAAACTTCAAATGAAAACTGTTTCCAATCATTTTGATCTTTGTCATCTCCATTCCATGTTCCTCCATGATAAAACAATAGTTTTCTTTAAAAGAAACTATATATCCATCTCTTAGCATTTGTGCAACACTTAGAAGATTTGATCTAGTTTGAGAATGTATAGAACATCAGTGACAATTATCATATAATTATCATACATTTCTTAATTGATATAGAAATTGTTTCTTTTTTTTTTAACTTTCACAATTTCACCATTTCCCAACTTAATTTTTGGTTGTATGGATCTATCAATGGAGGTAAAAAAATAAGAGAAATTTGATCATGTGGCTTGTACAACCACTATCAATGAGCCAAGTATTCAATTTACGTGAATTGAGTTCTTGTTATGCCATAAACAAAAATTCATCTTCATTATTGTCTTCTTCAATCACATTTGCTGGTTTTTTGTTTTTTTTTTTTGTTTTTACTCAAACTGTTTCTTCTTGACTATGTAATACCTTTCACTATGATCATGTTTATTGAAAAAATTACAATTAACATAGATTTATCTTTGTAGCAATAATCTTCTTCAATGAGAACAAGGAGAAAACTTTTCTTTTCTTAAAAACCTTCAACTTTCCGTTTGTTTGAAAACTGTAGGTTTTCATAATGCCTTCTATTGTGCTTTGCTCAAAATACACCTTTAACAGCTTCATCATTTCTCATTGAGACTCTTAGCTCTTTTGCATGAAGCTTGCTGGTTAACTTTGTGATTGTGAAAGTTTGTAAATAACAAGACTCTTCAATTGTAGATATCTTTACTTCAAACTTTTCGAGCATTGAAACCATAATTTTTTCTACAATTTTTTGATTTGTAAATGTCTTACCAAGAAGTTGTATTTGATTCACAACATCCATTAGTCTGTCAGAATAATCTTTGATAGATTCATTATTCTTCATCTTCATCAATTCAATGTTCTTCATCTTCATCAATTCAAATACTCTCTTCAATGTGAGGAGCCTAACAAATTTAGCCCTGTTACTGTCCTCAAATTCATCTTGGCTTTTGTCTCATACCTGTTTAGGTGTTTTCAAGTCCATGATTTTGGTGAAAATGTGATTTGCAAGTCCAAAATGTAAAAAAGTGATTGGTTTGTCTTTTTTCAACTTCTCCTCCTCATAAGCTTTCATCTGAGCAATGGTAGGATTTTCTCTCAATGTCGGTGAATCAACTTCAAAGATCATAACGTTCCATAAACCTTAAGATCTGAAGAAAAATTTCACTCAATAGTGTTTTCACCCAAACTTAATTTGTTTAACACAATAAAATTTTGCCTTAAAGCCCGTAAGAAGATAGCTCGAATACCAATTGTAGGAAATATTTTGGGAGAAATAATGAAATTTTCATAATAAATGAAATATCAAAATTGAAGAAGGAAAATTAACGTATAAAATTCATAAAAAATAATGCCTATAAATAGGCTTACAATCAATTTGAAATTCCTCATCTACCATCATAGTTATTGAGATTTTATTAACTACCTACAAACAAAATATAAAAGATAAAATCTGCAATAATACTAAAATCTAAACTAAAACTTATTCAAATTTCAAATAAGAAAAATCTCACAACTCTAATAATCATTATTATTTCTTTCTGTAGTTCTTGAGGAGTTGGTCTAAAGCAGAGAAACCCTCTTCAAAGACAAAAAAATCATAATTGTGTTCTTTTCTCCTTTGCCTTGAGTATCAATCATCATATTGGCAAACTATTGTTATAGCTTATTACTCACAAAAATAAACATCATATGGTATGCAAATCATAGTTTGATAGTTATTGAACATGAAAATTAATTTGGATAGATGTAAGTTCAATTTGATAGCATCTTTGTTTATTGACAACTTTCATAGGAGAACTTTATAGATTTATGCATGCATTTCTAAAATATATTTTTGGTGCCTCAAAACATTTCCAAACGTTGGTTTTAATCCTTAAAGATTGAGGGACTAAAATGATAAACACCTAAGCACTCGGGGAATCCTCCCTAAAAAGCTAGTTATCAAGAGGGAAAAACCAAGTACTTAAATACTTCACCGAAAGACCAAAAACATATTTTAACATGGATAGACAAGACACATTAATTTCACTCAATGATCATATACATATGCTTTCTTAGAACTTATATTGTTCTTAAGATATCCTTGGAAACAAGTCTTTCTTTATTATGACCAGGCTCCACCTTTCTTCTTATTTAATTATATTTGTTGATAATGTTGAGTTTCAACACTGTGACCAACTGTCATTTTAATATGAATTTGCTATCTAAACAATTTGTAGTCATTTAGTTACACATGGAGTTTAATAGTACTAAACTGGAAATGGATGTATATATCACTATATGTATTGTCCGGCCCCGACCAATGCGCACTGTCCGGCCATGACCGACCGAGAGGAGGAACGCACATACCAATCAGGGTCACCCCAAAATGGATCCCCGACCGTGTTAGAACGAAGAGTAGGAAGGAAGCTAGAATTGATTTGACATGACTTCATTCTCGAGGAAGTCAGAGCAGAAGGAGGTGCCCCACTGACAGACTGAAAAGTAACCCACTAGAGAAGTTTCGCCCCTGTGACATCAACAGGCTAAGTTGAAATGCGTGTCAAAAGGGTAAAACTAATCCATGATTCTCCCTATAAATAGGAGGCAAAGAGATTGGAGAGGCCAACAAAAACTGCGGAAAGAACATTGCCGCCCACTGTGGGGCAAGGTAAAATTAATCCCAACCACTTAAAAGCTTTTCCCAGCCATCAAAAGAAAAAGCCTAACCTTGAGAAGATGTCGATAAGAAGGAATCAAACGAGTTCCACAAATGAGGGAGAGGAAGATACTCTCCAAAGGTTGCTTCGTACTATAGCCTCACTACAGGCGCGTAGTGATGAGCAATCTCGCTTAAGTGCCGAGGCCAAACAGAGATATAGACATGCAGAGGGACGACACTCGGAGGCCTTGAGAAGGGCTCAGGAAAGGGAGGAAGAACTCCGACGACAACTAGAAGCAGCCAAGACAACTCGTGGGGGGGGGGGGGGAGGAATCATCTACACCAATGGAAAATTGCCCCCAAATCTTCTGGGGGCAACCTTTCAGCCAGGAGATTGACGAAACTCAGGTTCACCAAATTTTAGGGAGGTGGTGGTGGAACCCTTTGATGGAATGCAAGACCCCAAGCACCTAGCCAACGCATTTGTTTCTCAATTTGCAGCCAACAAGGTGAAAAATTTGGAGGTGGCGGACTTATTTGACATTAGGCAAGCCAAGGGAGAAAGCCTAAAGAATTATTTAGCTCGTTTTAACAACACAACCATCCGGGTAAATGACCCGGATCAAAAATTTTTCCTAAAAGCTTTTCAAAAAGGATTAAAGGCCAGTCCTTTTAGCGACTCTCTGGCCCTCAGACGACCAATCAGCATGGAAGAAATTCGAATGAGGGCTGAAAAGCACGTAGAGGCCGAGGAGGATCAGGCGGAACGATTGGAGGAAGAATGCTCACAAAATAGGAGAAACAACGGCTGAACGATCGAACAAAGGACGACCCAAATACCAGACGCTCCAAAACGACCGGACAACAAACACTTCACCCCTCTGAATGAAAAAAGAGCCCAAATCCCGAGGGAGATATGCCATACAAGATTGTTGCATTTTCCCCCTCCCTCTGATGGAAAGGTCTTGGGCAACAATAGGGCAAACTGGTGTGACTTCCACCGTACCATGGGACATTCAACGGAGGCATGCTGGACCCTGAAGACCCAGATCGAAAGACTGATCCAAGAGGGACGTTTGAACCAATACGTCAGGCTATGGGAAGAAAAGCTAGGATAGAAGGAAGAACGGCCAACCAGAAGAAGGCGAAGTAGGTCAAGACAAAGCAGCCCAGTCCCGCACAAGGGCACCATCTTTACCATATCGGGAGGCGTCAACAACCCACCCTCGGAAGATTATCGACGAAGGAGAGAGATTCAGGCGGTACTCACGGGAGCCAACATAACACCTCTGGGAAGACGGACGTCAGGATCGGTCATCACCTTCACTGACCGAGACATTAGGAGAGGAAGGACGGGGTGTGACGAGCCCATGGTCATATCCATTGTGGCCGCAGAATATAAGATCGAAAGGGTGTTAGTCGACCAGGGAAGCTCGGCCAATATTTTATATTGGACGACCGCCAAAAGATTGGGTATCCAAAACCTAACCAAGTGCCAGGGAGCTCTCTACGGATTCACTAGAGAACGAGTCCCCATAAAAGGAACAGTGGAGTTAGAAACAACATTCAGAGATAGAGATGGAGCTAAGACGATCCCTGTCCTATACACGATCGTTGATGTCGAGGCCTCTTATAAGATAATTATAGGACGCCCCGCATTAAACAGGTTACAAGCTGTCGTTTCTACCCACCACCTATGCATGAAGTTTCCTGCCGGGTGAACAGTGGCTACTGTTTGGGCAAATGTGACAGTGGCCAGAAAATGTTATGAAGATAGTTTGAGGGTGGAATCGACTACCAAAAGACCTGGGGTGAATGTCTTGGACTTTGACCTTGACCCGCGACATTTCTCCACCGAAGAGAGGCCCCATCCGGTGGGAGATCTCAAAGAAGTGCAAATAGGACCTTCGGATACCTAGAGAACGAAGATCGGCAAGGCTTTGGAACTAGAGGAAGAAGATTGACTCGTCTAGACACTCCGAAGACACTCGTTAGGGAAGTGCAATACCCCACATGGTTGGCCAATTTGGTGATGGTCAAAAAGGCCAACGGTCGGTGGCAGATGTGGACAGATTACACCGACCAAAACAAAGCCTGCCCAAAGGACTCATACCCTCTACCCAGCATCGACCGACTACTAGATGGAGTATCAGGGTACGCACTCCTGAGTTTCATGGATGCTTATTCAAGCTATAACCAAATCCGGATGCATCCCTCCGACGAGGAAAAAACAGCCTTCATAACTGAGGAAGGAGTTTTTCTCTACAAGATCATGCCATTTGGCTTAAAGAATGCTGGGGCTACCTACCAGCGTTTGATGGACAAGATTTTTAAGAAAATAATTGGGGTTGATATAGAAGCATATGTGGACGACATGGTCGTAAAATCTGAGAAGGCAAACAGACACTGTGAAACGTTAGAGCGTGTTTTCAAGACATTAAGAGACCATCAACTAAAGTTGAACCTTGAGAAGTGTTCCTTCGGAGTGCAAGCTGAGAAGTTTTTAGGGTTTATGCTGACCGAAAGAGGTATAGAAGCTAACCCGGACAAGTGTCAGGCAATAATTGGCATGAGGAGCCCTCAAGGCGTCAAGGAGGTCCAACAACTTATGGGAAGAAGCACCGCCCTATCACGGTTTATCCCTCGGTCGGCAAAGATGGCACAACCCATTTTTGGGGCATTGAAGAAAGGGAGGAGGTTCACCTAGACGAGCGAGTGCGAAGAGGCTTTTCAAAAACTGAAAACGTTGATCGACGCTCCACCAGTTTTGACACGTCCGGTCCCAGGTATCCCTTTGTGCCTCTACTTTTCTGCCTCTAATAATGCCATAAATGTTGTATTAGTATAGGAAAGAGAAGGAGAGCAACAACCGGTATATTTTATGAGCAAAGTTTTACAGGGACCAGAGACACGATACCGGAAGATTGAAAAAGTCGTCCTGGCTCTTGTAACCGCCTCCAAAAGGTTACGACCGTACTTCCAAAACTCCAGCGTAATTGTACGAACAAATTTGCCAATTCGTCAGGTGTTAGGTAAACTAGACCTGGCCGGACGGATGGTGGCATGGAGCGTACAACTATCAGAGTTCAATATTTTATTCGAAAGACGAGGCCATATCAAAGATCAAGCAATAGCAGACTTCCTCGTAGAATTAACCCCCGAAGGGGGAAGAGAGGAAGAAGGAGAATGTACCTCTCAGTCGATGGATCGTCCAACCACACTAGAAGTGGAGCCGGAATCATTCTGGAGGGACCAACCGGAGTCTTGATAGAACAATCCCTGCACTTCGAGTTCAAAGCCAACAACAACCAAGCAGAATATGAGGCATTACTGGTCGGGATGAAGCTAGCCCAGGAGCTAGGAACAAAGAAACTCATGGCTAAAAGTGACTTGAAACTCGTCACTAGACAAATTAATGGAGATTACCAGGCCAAAGATCCCCAATTAGCCAAATATCGGGATAGAGCCTCGGCCATGACCTCCTCTTTTGACAGCTTCGTCCTCTTGCACGTCCCGAGGGATCAGAACGAACGAGCCGACTTACTGGCAAAATTGGCCAGCACGCAGAGACGAGGATAGCAGAGGACGATTATCCATGAAAAGCTGAGGTACACCACCGTCGATCGGTCGGAAGTTTTGGACGTTGAAAATAGAACTACCTGGATGACGTCAATCTTTAACTACCTCCAAAACGGGGAAACCCCAGAAAATCTAGGAGAGGCTCTGAAGGTAGTAAAGGAGGCCGCCAAGTACACCCTCCTAGGACAACACTTATACAGAAGGGGCTTCTCCTTCCCACTTCTTAGGTGCTTAGAGGACGAGGAGTCGACCTATGTGATAAAGGAAGTGCATGAAGGGGTATGCGGCACTCATATTGGTGGAAGAGTGTTGGTTAGTAAAATAGCAAGAGCCAACTATTATTGGCCAACGCTCAGAAGAGACTGATTGGAATATGTGAAAAAATACGACAAATGCCAGAAATTTGCTGAAGGACACAAAGCACCTCCAAAACGCTTACACCCCATCACATCCCCTTGGTCCTTCTTTAAATGGGGAGTGGATATCTTGGGACCTTTTCCCCCAGCGCTAGGGCAGGTAAAATTCTTGGTCGTGATGGTAGATTATTTCACAAAGTGGATAGAGGCGAAGCCGGTCGCGTCAATCACGACCAAAAAAATTAAACGATTCTTTTGGAAAAAGAATCATATGTAGATTTGGCATACCGGCCGAGATAGTGTCTGACAACGGCACTCAATTCGCCTCAAAGGGGACAGTTGATTTTTGCAAAGAGTTAAAGATAAAACAATTGTTCACTTCGGTCGAACACCCTCAATCCAACGGCCAAGCCGAAGCTGCAAACAAGGTCATACTACGAAGACTACGAAAAAGGTTGGAAAAAGCTAAGGGCCGATGGGCAGAAGAGCTACCTCAAGTTCTGTGGTCCTATCATACCACCTCACACTCAACAACTAACGAGACTCCTTTTCGTCTCACTTTCGGCACAAAAGCCATGATCCCGGTCGAAATAGGGGAACTCTCCCCAAGACAGCCCTATTTGAGCCAGGTAAGAATGAAGAAGAACTGAGGACCAACCTGGATTTATTACAAGAAGCTAGGGAAATAGCCCATGTAAAAGAATATGCTATGAAGGCAAGGGCGGCAAGGAAGTACAACCGAAAGGTTGTTCCCAGAAACTTCAAAGCAGGGGACCTAGTTTTGAAAAAGATAACTATGAGTACCGACAAAAGCAAACTAACACCATATTGGGAAGGACCATTCAGGATACTTGAAGAGGTACGCCAAGGAGCATACTGCTTGAAAAATCTGGAAAAGAAGAAGTTGCCTCGCACATGGAATGCCGCCTCTCTACGTATGTATTACAGTTGAATGAATGAGAATCTTTCAGAATTACTTACCTACTTATTCCAACAAGCCCGATAACGGTCGGCCACAAGGCCAGTCCGAGGGGGGGGGGGCGACCAGGCAAGATAAGCCCGATAACGGTCGGCCACGAGCCCAGTCGGGGGGGAGGGGTGTGACTAGGACAAGATAAGCCCAATAACGGTCGGCCACGAGGCCAATCTGGGGGCACGATTAGGTGATCAAACGTAACGACCCACTATAAAACCCTTTTCGAAAATTAGTCGAAAAAAAGAAGAAAGAAACGAAACGACTGATCAAATAAATTCACTCGCAAAAGCTTATAAAAAAATAAATCAACAAATCAAAGTAAGCGATCGAAGTAAAACTAAGAGATATTATAAATTTTTAAATCGTTCGACAGAAATTACATAAAGAAAAGCGCATTAAACTAAATCAAGCACTAGGAGATGAAGGAATATCAACTATCCTACCATCTACAATTTCCTTGTAAGGGTTGGTCCCAGAAAGAACTAAGTCAAGATGCAAAACTTTAACTTGAGCAAGAGCATGATTGAAACCATGCTCATATTGATGTACCATAACCGTCCTTTGTTGGAGGATAGTCGCGTCCTTAATTTTCATTTGATCCTTTTGTGCAGCATTTTTCGCTTGAAGATGAACCATGTCGGACTCCAAAGACGAAATTTTTTCCTGGCCGACCAGGAAAGATCTCTTTGCATCTTCTACCTCGGTGGTGAGAGAAGCTCCAGTCACTTCCCACTCAGCCTGGGTTGAAGAATGATGATCAGTGGAGCGTCGCAGTTCTTCCTGAAGTTCAACTATTGTTTTTCTTAAAATTTCAAGTTGATGATCAGACTCGGAACAGGCCTTCTCCCAAGCTTGTTTTTCTTCTTCTGCCTGCACCAAACGGTCGACCAGCGGACCGAATTCAGCCTCGGCCGAGCAACCAGCTAAATGCTAAATAACGTCTAAGGTGCCCGAAACACCTAGTTGCTTTATTAAGAGGCCATCTGAAGGGGCCAACATTGTTCGGTCCACTGCCTTTGCGACCAACCCAGAGCGCGCCCACATGGAAGGACTGGATGGCTGACCTAGAATTATCCCTCGGTAAACCAAGCCAACACCAGAAATTGAGCGGTCATCCTAAGGCTCTTCAGGTTCTTCAAGATGGACGCGCTTCGCCGGCCTCTCTAAAAGTTCCTCATCAGCTGGCCGACCCTCGTCCGACCATGTCGCGGCCACTTGGGATCCCTCAGATATTATCAAAGGGTCTGCGGTCGTGTTCTTTTCTAAATGAGATAAAGGAACAACCTCAGGCACGACAACAGCAGGCGCGCTTGTTCCTTCCTCAGCACCTTGAGGGAGTTTCTTCTTCATATCTTTTAAATATTTAATGAGAAACCTTGCAAACAAAATCAATATGTTAAGACATATGTTTCAAGGGTAGGATATGTTAAGTGGAAAAAACAGACACAAACCTATTCCACGAATAAGTTCAGAACATGATAAGTGTGGAAAAGTCTCGAGTTCAGCAATAAACTCATCTTTCCATTTCTCCAAGTCCTTTCAGGTATGGTAATGCACAATGCCGGTTTGGAAGTCCAAGTATAAAAGGGAAGTAAGGAGTCCTAGATTGGTCACCCAAAAATATTGGGGCTAGATTTGCCTTGGCCGACTTTGAAAAACTTATCCTTGAAAGTCTTGAAACTCTCAAGAAATGGCTTCAAAAGCTTACGCTTGGGACGGTCGCTCAATGACATCCATCCCACCTTGGAGACTTTCTTCAAAGAGAAAAACCAAAAAAAACACTCCCAAGGAGGGCGCTCGGCCCTAATCTTCTAATAACAACTAAAGCTCTATAAAGCTCGGTATTGGATGGAGTCATGAGGGAGCAACATTCAAGGCACGAAGAACCAACTGCTCAAGGCCGTGAGAAGGGAGCTTAATGCCAAGTTTTGAGAACACCGGCTCGTAGAAGAAGAAGAAGGGGGCTTCATCAGGAGAAGGTTGGTCGTTGACTGACTCGTTCGGCCAGCATGACCAAACCACCACGGACCAGGGGCCGAGTTGAACTAGTTGAACTAGTTTCTTGGCCGTCCCCAGCAAAGAACTTCCTTGAATATAGAGGAAAGAAACCCTTTTGACGTTCGAATCTACCCAGGAAAAAGGGACGTCAAAGAGGGTTTCTTCCCTCATATTCAACCATCTTGAAGAACCTGAAGAGCCCCAAGATGACCGCTCAATTTGTGGTGTTGGCTTGGTTTCTCGAGGGATAATTCTGAGTCGGCCGTTTAGTCCTTCCATGTGGGTGAGCTTTGGGTTGGTCATAGAGGCAGTGGACCAAACAATGTTGGCCCCTTCAGATGGCCTCTTAATAAAGCAACTAGGTGTTTCGGGCACCTTAGACGCTATTCAGCATTTAGCTGGTTGCTCGGCCATTCTAGCTCGCATGGCCGAGGCTGAATTCGGTTCCCTGGCCGACCGTTTGGCGCAGGCGGAAGAAGAAAACAAGCTTGGGAGAAGGCCCGTTCCGAGTCTGATCATCAACTTGAAATTTTAAGAAAAACAATAGCTGAACTTTAGGAAGAACTGCGGTGCTCCACTGATCATCATTCTTCACCCCAGGCCGAGTGGGAAGTGACTCGAGCTTCTCTCACCACCGAGGTAGAAGATGCAAAGAGATCTTTCCTGGTCGGCTAGGAAAAAATTTCGTCTTTGGAGTCCGACTTGGTTCATCTTCAAGCGAAAAATGCTGCACAAAAGGATCAAATGAAAATTAAGGACGCGACTATCCTCCAACAAGGGACAGTTATGGTGCATCAATATGAGCATGGCTTCAATCATGCTCTTGCTCAAGTTAAAGTTTTGCATCTTGACTTAGATCTTTCTGGGACCGACCCTTACAAGGAAATTGTAGATGGTAGGATAGTTGATGTTCCTTCATCTCCTAATGCTTGATTTAGTTTAATGCGCTTTTCTTTATGTAATTCCTGTCGAACGATTTAAAAATTTATAATATCTCTTAGTTTTACTTTGATCGCTTGCTTTGATTTGCTGATTTATTTTTATAAGTTTTTGCGAGTGAATTTATTTGATCGGTCGTTTCGTTTCTTTCTTCTTTTTTTTCGTCTAATCTTCGAAAAGGGTTTTATAGTCGGTCGTTATGTTTGATTACCTAGTCGCGCCCCCGGACTGGCCTCATGGTCGACCGTTATTGCGCTTATCTTGTCCTAGTCGCACCCCCGGACTGGGCTCGTGGCCGACCGTTATCGGGCTTATCTTGCCTAGTCGCGCCCTCGGACTAGCCTTGTGGCCGACCGTTAACGGGCTTGTTGGAATAAGTAGGTAAGTAATTCTAAAAGATTCTCATTCATTCAACTGTAATACATACGCAGAGAGGCGACATTCCATGTGCAAGGCAACTTCTTCTTTTCCAGATTTTCGAGGCGGTATGCTCCTTGGCCTACCTCTTCAAGTATCCTGAATGGTCCTTCCCAATATGGCGTTAGTTTGCTTTTGTCGGTGCTTAGAGTAATCTTTTTCAAAACTGGGTCCCCTGCTTTGAAGATTCTGGGAACAACCTTTTGGTTGTACTTCCTTGCCGCCCTTGCCTTCATAGCATATTCTTTTACATGGGCTATTTCCCTAGCTTCCTGTAATAAATCCAGGTTGGTCCTCAGTTCTTCTTCATTCTTACTTGGCTCAAATAGGGCCCTCCTGGGGAGGGTTCCCCTATTTCGACTGGGATCATGGCTTCAGTGCCGAAAGTGAGACGAAAAGGAGTCTCATTAGTTGTTAAGTGTAGGGTGGTATGATAGGACCACAGAACTTGAGGTAGCTCTTCTACCCATCGACCATTAGCTTCTTCCAACCTCTTCCGTAGTCCTCGGAGTATGACCTTGTTTGCAGCTTCGGCTTGGCCGTTGGATTGAGGGTGTTCGATCGAAGTGAATAATTGTTTTATCTTTAACTCCTTGCAAAATTCGACCGTCCCCTTTAAGGTGAATTGAGTGTCATTGTCAAACACTATCTCGGTTGGTATGCCAAATCTACATATGTTTTTTTCCAAAAGAATCGTTTAGTTTTTTTGGTCGTGATTGACGCGACCGGCTCTACCTCTATCCACTTTGTGAAATAATCTACCGCCACGACCAAGAATTTTACCTTCACGGCATTTGGGGAAAAGGTCCCAAGATATCCACCCCGGTTTAAGAAGAAGACGAGGAGGTGATGGGTGTAAGCGTTTCTAGAGGTGCTTTGTGTCCTTTAACAAATTTACGGCATTTGTCGCATTTTTTCACATATTCCAAGAAGTCTCTTCCCAAGATTCGCCAATAATAGCCGGCTCTTGCTATTTACTCGCCAACAGCTCTTCCACCCGATAGGTGTCGACATCTTCTTCATGCACTTTATCCATGGTGACTCAGCGTGTTCTCTAAGCACCTAAGTGGGAAGGAGAAGCCCTTCTGTATAAGTGTTGTCCTAGAAGGGTGTACTTAGTGACCTCACTACTATGAGCCTCTCTGGATTGTCCGGTTACCTGCTGAGGAGGTAGTTAAAGATTGGCGTCATCGTAGCTCAGCTTTCCAACGGCCCAAAACTTTCGGCCAGATTGATGGTCGGTGTACTCAACTTTTCATGGATAATCTGTCTCTATTGTCTCGTCTCTACGTGTTGGTGATTTTGCCAATAAGTTGGCTCGTTAGATTTGGATCCTCAGGACGTGCAAGAGGACAGAAAGAAGTCAAAAAAAGGAGGTCATGGTAGAGGCTCCATCCTAGTATTTGGCTAATTGGGAATCTTTGGCTTGGTAATCTCCATTAATTTGTCAAGTACGAGTTTGAGTCACTTTTAGCCATGAGTTTCTTTGCTCACAGCTCTTGGGCAGCTTCATCCCCTTGATAATGCCTGTGTGCATTGTTTGTTGCTGGCTTTTTGAACTCGAAGTGCGAGGGATTGTTCTATCAAGACTCGGGTTGGTCCCTCCCGAATGATTAGGCTCACTTCCCGGTGTGGTTGGACGATCCATCGATTGAGAGGTACCATTCTCCTTCTTCCTCTCTTCCCACCCGGAGTTAATTCTACGAGGAACGCTGTTGCTTGATCTTTGATGTGCCTCGTCTTTGAATAAAAATATTGAACTCGATAGTTGTACGCTCCATGCCACCATCATCCGGCCAGGTCTAGTTTACCCTAACACCTAATGAATTGGTAAATTTGTTCGTGCAATTCTATTTGAAGTTTTGGAAGTACAATAAAATAACCTTTGGAGGCCATTCACGAGAGCCAAGACAGCTTTTCAATCTTCTGGTATCGTGTCTACGGTCCTCAGAAAACTTTGCTCATAAAATATACCGGTCTCTTTCATACTTTCTATACTAATACAACATTTATGGCATTATTAAGCCCGAGAAAAGTAGAGGCACAAAGGGATACCTAGAATTTGGACATGTCAAAACTGGTGGGAGGCGGCGTCGTCGTTTTCGGTTTTGAAAACCTCTTCGCACTTTTCGCTCGTCTAGGTGAACCTCCTCCTTTCTTCAATGCCAGAAAATGGGTTGTGCCATCTCTGTAGGCCGAGGATAAATCGTGATAGGGCAGTGATTCTTCCCATAAGTTGTTGGACCTCCTTGGCCTTGAGGCTCTCATGCCAATTATTGCTGACACTTGTAAGGTTTCTATGCCTCTTTTCGGTCAGCATAAACCCTAAAACTTCCCAGCTTGCACTGAAGGAACACTTACCGGGGTTGACTTTAGTTGATGGTCTCTTAATGTCTTGAAAACACGCTCTAACGTTTCACAGTGTCTGTTTGCCTTCTCAGATTTTACGACCATGTCATCCACATATACTTCTATATCAACCCCAATTGTTTTCTTAAAAATCTTGTCCATCAAACGCTGGTAGGTAGCCCCAGCATTCTTTAAGCCAAATGGCATGATCTTGTAGCAAAAAACTCCTTCCTCAGTTATGAAGGCTGTTTTTTCCTCGTTGGAGGGATGCATCCGGATTTGGTTATAGCTTGAATAAGCATCCATGAAACTCAGGAGCTACTAGTCGGTCGATGCTGGGTAGAGGGTATGAGTCCTCTGGGCAGGCTTTGTTTTGGTCGGTGTAATCTGTCCACATCCGCCACCGACCGTTGGCCTTTTTGACCATCCCCACATTGGCCAACCATGTGGGGTATTGCACTTCCCCATCGAAACCGACCGTCACCAACTTGCTAACCTTTTCCCTTACGGCCGTTTGCTTTTCCTCCCCTTGTTTCCTCTTTTTTTTGTGCTTTGGTTTAGCGTTTGGGTTGATAAAACGGTGGTGGCACATAAAATCCAGGTTGATACCTGGCATATCCTTGGCGAGACTAGGCTTAAACGTCCGTTTCTTGAGTGTTTGGGCATCGGTCTTCTTCCTCTAGTTCCAGAGCCTTGCCGATCTTCGTTCTTTGGGTATCCGAAGGTCCTATTTGCACTTCTTTGAGATCTCCCACCAGATGGGGCCTCTCTTCGGTGGAGAAATGTCGTGGGTCAAGGTCAAAGTCCAAGACATTCACCCTGTCTTTTTGGTAGTCGATTCCACCCTCAACTATCTTCATAACATTTTCTGGCTTTATGCATCTACCGGACAATAGCACCGCTCGTTCTTGGGCGGGGGAAACTTCATGCATAGGTGGTGGGTAGAACGATGACTTCTAACCTATTTAATCTTTGGGCGTCTTATAATTATGTTATAAGAGGCATCGACATCAACGGCCAGGTGTATAGGACGAGGATCGTCTTAGCTCCATCTCTATCTCTAGAATGTTGTTTCTAACTCAATGTTCCTTTTTATGGGGACTTCGTTCTCCAAACGAATCCGTAGAGAGCTCCACAGGCACTTGGTTGGGTTTTGGATACTGACCTTTTTGGCGGTCGTCGAATATAAAATATTGGTCGAGCTTCACTGATCGATTAACACCCTTTTCGATCTTATATTCGCTGACCACAACGGATATGACCATGGGCTCGTCACATCCGGGTCCTTCCTCCCTAATGTCTCGGTCGGTGAAGGTGATGGCCGCCCCGACGTCCGTCTTCCCAGAGGTGTTATGTTGGCTCAGTGAGTATCGCTGAATCTCCCTTCGTCAACAATCTTCCAAGGGTGGGTTGACGCCTCCCAGATATGGTAAGATGGTGCCTTGTGCGGGGCTGGCTTACTTTGTCTTGACCTGCCATTCTTACGGTTAATGGTTCTTCATACATCTGGCTTTTCTTCCGTGGCAGCGTATTGGTTCAAAAGCGTCCCTCTTTGGATCGTCTTTTGATCTGGGTCTTCAAGGTCCAGCATACCTCAGTTGAATGTCATTAAGTGCGGTGGAAGTCACACCAATGCGCCTGTTATTTGAAGACCTTTCCATCGACGAGGGAAAATGCAAAAAATCTTGTATGGCATATCTCCATAAGGATTTGGGCTCTTTTTCATTCAGAGGGTGAAGTGTTTGTTGTCCCCCGATTTTGGACATCTGGTCTGTGGGTCGTCCTTTTGTTTGATCGTTCGACAGTTGTTTCTCTATTTTGTGGCGTTCTTCCTCAATCGTTCCTTTGATCCTCATGGCCTCATGTGCTTTCAGCCCTCATTCAGATTTCTTCCATGTTGATTGGTCGATGCGAGGGGCAGAGAGTTGCTAAATGGGTGGCCTTTAATCCTTTTTTTGAAAAAGCTTTTCGGAAGAAATTTTTGATCTGGGTCATTTACTCGAGCAGTTGCGTTGTTAAGCAAGCTAAATAATTCTTTAGGCTTTCTCCCTTGGCACCTAATGTCAAAATAAGTCTGCCACTTCAATTTTTTCGCCTTGTTGGCTGCAAACTGAGAAACAAACACACTGGCCAGGTCATTGAAGGTTCGAATGGTCTGGTAGCAATATTTGCCATCCATTGCATTGCTACACCCCCTTAAGGGTGCCTAGGAAAGTTCTGACTTAACTTATCATTTCCTCCACTTATATACATTTCGTCTAGAAAGTACAGGGTGTCATTAGGGGGTCTTGCGTTCCATCAAGGTTCCACCACCCTCTAAAATTTGGTGGAACACAGGAATTTTAGTCAATCTCTGACTGAAAGGTTGCCCCCAGAAGATTTGAAATTTTCCATTGGTGTGGATGATTCGTCCCCCCACTGAGTTGTCTTGGCTGCTTCCAGCTCTCGTGGGAGTTCTTCCTCCTTTCCTGTACCCTTCTCGGGACCCGAGTGTCATTCCTTTGCTGTCATATCTTTGTTCGGCCTCGGCACTTAGGCGAGATTGCTCATCCTTTGTCGTCATGTAATGAGGCTACGCTCTGAAACAACCTTTGGAAAATATCTTCCTCTCCCTCGTTTGTGGAACTCGCTTGATTCCTTATTATCGGCATCTTCTCAAGGTTAGGCTTTTTCTTTTGATGGCTAGAAAAGCTTTTTAAGTGGTTGGGATTAATTTTACCTTGCTTTTTGATGGTGGCCCATAATGTTCTTCACTTGTTTTTGGTTGGCTCTCCAATCTCTTTGCCTCTTATTTATAGGAGAATCATGGATTAGTTTACCATGTACGCATTTCAACCTTTGTTGATGTTAGAGGCGAAAGGCTTCTCGGTGAAATTTCTTTTCGGTCATTAGGGGGTGCTTATCCTTACGCTCTGACTTCTCGAGAATGAAGTCATCAAATCCAACTCTAGCTTCCTTCTACTCTTCATTCTAACACGGTCGGGGATCGTTAGGGTGGCCGGTCGGTATCTTGTTCTCCTCAGTCGGTCGTGGCCCAGAGCACATTGGTTGGGCCAGGACAATACACCGGTCCACATGCCAAATCTCAAATGGGAACATCTCTCACGAACTTGATGAACTTAAAGGTCGTCTTGGGAGAAGAAGTCGGTCCCAAACCCCTTGTTGGGGATCGGTTTTCTGAGAAAAACCGGGGGACACGCCGGAAGGGCCCCACCTGCTTGAGAAGGTAAGGTCAGTTCAGACCCAACCAGAAGAATTTTGACAGATTGAAGGAAGAAGGAAATGAAACTAACTAAACAAAAACAAACCACGGGGAAAAAAGAACCAAGCGGAAAAGAAAATATAGTCAAGGAGAAAGCAAGAATTGATACTTAGGCATCCGTAATCAATGCGTTGTGGAAGGCCGAAAAGGGCTGGGAAGGAGAAATCGTGAAGAGGGCGCAAAAGAATTTTGAGGCGTAATCACGAAGTGGAAGAAGGTAGAAACGAGAAAGGAAGTAAAATAGTTCTAACGATTAAAATCCTAGGATAACCGCAATCATTCTTAACCTGCGTATTTAATGAGGTCTCATCTTAGGCGCGCAAACCTCGAATTGGCCATTTTAAAATTGAGGAAGCCAAACAGCGTCATCCCCCTCGAGACTGAAAGGAATCCTGTCGTGTCTGACGAGTTGCTTGCCTTCAGCTAATAAGAATCAAGCTTAAGGGGGTTGTACTTGTCAGAGCCTCGATCAATGCGCTGTCAGGCCATGGCGGCCAGGAGGAGGAATCTCTTGTATCTTGACCCGAGGTCACCCTAGACCGATCCCGGCCAGGTGTTAGGAAGTAAGAAGGAAGGAAGCTAGGGGATTGATTTGGCATGACTTCGTTACCGAGGGAAGTCGGGGAAAAGGAGGCGCCCGACAGACTGAAAAAGTGCCCAGAGAAAGCCGCCCAAATGGCAAATGCGCTAAGTTAAAATGCGTGCCAAAGGGTAAAATTAATTCATGATTCTCTCTCTATAAATAGGAGGCAAAAGAGATTGGAGGCCAACAAAAACCGCGGAAAGAACACTATAGAATGTTCAGATAAACAACCATCAAATGTTTGGCTTTCCCTTCCACATATGTTAATCTGCACAGACTCAAAGATTCGTGAACTAATAATCATCCAAACTCTTCATTTGGCAATACCTTGTGAACTTGCAATGTCTTTGTGACACTACATAATTAATTGTCACATGTATTAATCAGACATAGAAAAAGCCTTTTTATAGTGAATGCAAGTTCAATACTATTTATGTCCTTGAAAAAAGTGAAAAGCTGAAAAATAACGAAAAAGAACTTCTATGCAATTGTACAGAAACACAAGTTGTTTGTTGCATTCTATCCAAATGAAATTTATATTAGAGATTATTTTGACATGAAGGCTTGAAATCATAACAATATTTTGTAATAATACTAAAACATTATCCTTCCTTAATCTTTACGGTCCCTAACCATCTTAGTGATGCTATCTATTTCATCTAATTTTAGGTTAATTTTCTTTTTGGAGAGTGGAGTCTACCTTCGTCAGAAACTTTACACACTCAAATCACAAAAAGGGGAGGAAGCTATTAAGGCAAAAAACGAAAAAAGAAAGGCACAGCATAATATTTTTTACAGGTAAATACTAAATTACACAATGATGATTAGATAATCGTATGTAAATAATTAAATTGAAGTATCGCACTGGACTGAACTATCTATTGACTAATGTGTAACTTGTCTTGTAACTTTAGGTTTCTTTTCTGGTTGCTTTGTTGCTCTATTGGTTGCTACTATATTAAGAATAACATCTCAAGAATTGATGAAGAAGCAGCAGGGGACATTTTACATGGAAAATATTTTCCCTCTATACAGGTTACAATATTTTACATAACATTGTTTGCATATCTATCTATTGGTATGCTAATGAGAAAATCCACTATTGCTTTCCAAATTAGTTTTTTAAGATGGTGTATTTTTTGCAGTCTTCTTAGATATATCACTCTACATATGCTTATGTATGCTGCAAACACATATTTTTGGAAGCGTTATCGGATCAATTATCCATTCTTATTTGGCTTCAGGCCTGAACTGAATTGGACTACAGAGAAGTTTTTCTTCTTCTGACCACTGGTCATGCAGTGGTTGCACTACTATGTTTTCGATAAATTTGCAGCTCGAGATGAATCAAGGAACCGAAACTATAAGACAGCCACTGAACTTGTTCCTCTGAGCTTAGTTGTTGTAAGATGCTTAGTTTGGATTTAACCTCTTCTTAGTTGACTATTTCATAGAGTTTCAAGTACACTTTGCCTTGACCATTGATCCTCACCACAATTTGTCCTCAACTATACTTCAGTAACCTCTTCAATTTATTAAACTCTTGGTTTCCTGTGCAGATTGTTCTTTGATTACCTTTTGCCCCTCTGAATATCATATACCGCTCAAGTCGTTTCTTCTTTATTCGGTGCTTATTTCGCTGTATATGTGCTCCTTTTTCAAGGTAATGAAACAAAGGAAAAATTTGAATATGGACCACTTTGGATATACAAATTTCTCTTTTAAGGACTTAGACATGAAGAAAATAAGAAAGAAAAGTGAAATAAGTTTTTTCAGAGCTTAAAATTAACAAAGCTGATTTGTATAAGCTTTAAGCTAATTTACTCTTCATATTAGTTTTTCAAAAATTGATTTTTAACCTATATATAAGTTAATTTTATCTTATAAACTTTTCTTCTTTTTTTTATTCTTCTATAAATACTTACAAAGAAGTTTATCAAACAAACCCTATATGTAACTAAAACTGACTTTGTCTTTGCAGGTTAGTCTTCTAAGATTTCTTCTTGGCTGATCAGCTTACCAGTCAGGTCTTTGCTCCCATGGATTCATATGTCACAAACATTAGTAAATTTCTTATTTCATATTCTGATATATTGTTCCATGTTCTACCTTTGACTTTAGTTCCAAGCCTTCAGGAGTTTTGAGCTTACATATGTTATTATGGTTTGAGAACACTCAAGGAGGCAAAAGAAATGTCAGAGTCGTGGTTCCTATAACGTACAGTATTTCATTGTTGGCATCATTCTATTGGTTTGCTGGTCCAAACAATCTTTTCTTCCATATGCTTTTAATTTCTGTGTGCATCATGCATGGAATCGTTGTAGTGATAAATATGGGAAGTATATATATTCTGCCTTTGAATTTATATGGTAAAGTGTTATGTTTATGCACTTTTTGCCTTTGGGATTAGGGTCTTATAATTGGTAGAAAGGATATATTAGTGCGATCCTAAAACCTGAGAAGTGCTGCTGATGGAACAATGTTAACAACTTTAACTTATGTTTGATGGGACTCACTGAGTTCAGGTTCATGCTTTCTAGTCTTAGATGAATGGTTTGTGAAATTGGTTTAATTTGAATCAAAAAAGCATAACCATACTATTCCTGTATCTAAAGTCCATAGCAGAAGTTGAAGAGCTATACACTAGTGAACACACATCATGTTTACTTTTCTCTTATTTTTATGCTGTCTTATTATAAGCAAGGTTTGTAACTCATGTTGAGATAGATTTGTCTCATTGAGATGAAAAAAGCAACAACTTTGCATCCAACTAACTGAGCATGTGATATTTGTGTAGTGCATGCGTCAATTCTACGAAGAGAGAGATATCAACCGTGCATTCAATGGTTTAAATTATCTGTCAACAATTGTTGCCATGGTCTTTTAGGACTACCTTTGAACTAAAGAAGGGAAAGAGTTGGAAAGGTGTTGGCAGTTATAACTTCAGCGCTAGCAGTACTTCAGAACACATTTTGGGACATTGTCAAGGACTGGGGGCTTCTGCGAAGGCATTCAAAGAACCCCTATTTGAGAGATAAACTCATAGTGCAACGCAAAAGTGTCTACTTCATAGCCATGGTAATAATAAAGGGGCGTGTTCTTCTATGTTTATGATCTTGGATAATGTATTAATTCAATCTCTTGCAAATTCACGGAATCTGGACATAGATTCTTAGAATTTCCTGGATGCAATTGGTGTTTGAAATGCGTTAGACAGCCCCCTTCACAAGTGTAATGATGACAGTTACTATATCAGCAGAAATTATTCGTGTGGCATTTACAGAACTTCTTTAGGTAACTTTAATGAACTTTATAATGGTCTATGAGACACTGAGATATTTTTGTGTTATGAAATAGCATACACATTGTATGACACATAACACTAGGCTGGAGACGAGCATGACAACGTTGCGGAAAATACCACCATGCAACTAAGTCAGTCCCTCATCTATTTCAGTTACTATGATAGGGAAAATGACAGGAAATGACTAGTGTTGTAGGATAAGTCAGCAAGTTGAACATAGGGATAAAAAAATTATTTAACAGAGATATAAGGAGATTTTGGCTTTCAATTTTTTAGAGAAAATCTTGGATAAGGAGAACTTCAGCAAGGAGATTGACAGCCGCAAAGGAATTTTTAGCTCAAGTCTTCATTCTTGTCTTAGCTAATAAACGTTCATCTGTCTCGAGATCGGTGCTAGTTATTGTAAACCATTTTATACGGACTCATTTTCTCGCTGCGCTGTTTTAGAATAACAAAAATAGGGAAAAATTAATGCCAAGATATATTCAGTGGTGTGTTTATTGACTACGCTATGTGCTATCCAACTTCTGGAATTTTATAAGGAAATGGGTTCTAATTTTGACATACAAATAAACTAAAGTATATTTGTAAGGAATTGAAAAGTTTGGATAAATTTTTGTACTTTTTCCCATATTTTGTGTTGTTATCATTTAAATTTTAGAGATAATTTTTATTCTGTAGTATCAAGGTAACAAATTTAAATCAACTAACAACCGAGCAATATTATTTTTAAAAAGTTTTTTAATTTTATTTGTAACTATATATATTACATGCTTAATATATAGGATGTTTGAGATCTTAAATTCGAAATATTTTAAGCAAAGCATGAACGAATGCTTAAAATTTCTTAAATTCTTTTAGTAAAAGAAATATAAATTTTAAAAAAATAAGAGTGGGAAGATGATAAAAAACAAACTGATCATGTATGATTGTTATTCAAGTTACACATTCTGTTTTCAATTTTTTTCCTTAAATAATGTTGTCACGAATTTCTTCAAGTAATAAAATTGACCTTTCATTGTCAATATATGATAGGTAAGGGCGCAGGTTTAAATCCTAATAGACTTAATTGAAAAGAAGACAAAGGCCAAGGAGCTGAATTTTCATTCTCAGTTATTAACCCTATTTTTATATGTGAAGCAAGAATACTCCCAGTTTCTCTATTCTAATTGGCTTTCATTTCATCAATTTAAAAAACCATACAAGTAAGAATAAGAATGCCTCATTGTTAGTGCGAATGTGCAGGCATTTAGACAAAGAATTAATAAGATACATACACCATCCATATTTTTGAGTCAATTGAAACTAGAAATAAACATGCTAGTTCACATAAGATCTTTGAGGAAATCAAGAGGGTATATTCAATCCCTGAATCATGCCTCCTCCTCTCCTTATCTTTCTTGTGTCTCTTCTCTCATCTGGAATCACGAGAATGCTGCCTTCATGTTTCAATGCTTTCTGCTTCATCTCACGATGTTTTCTCACGTTTCTTCCTCATGTCTTCTTTCTATTTTCATCTTCTGAATCATCATTCAGTCTTCGTTGCTGGCTGGATTTTGACATAGATACATTTTCCACTCCTCAGCTATGTATCCTTTCATGAAGGCTTTGAAGAACTGGTTCTTCCTGTATGGTTCTCACAGACAGGAAATGGGCAATACAAGTAGAGAATCGACAATAAACATGATCAGGCATAATAGCTTGCTTAGTAGGCATACAACTGAGCCGTGGAGTGTATTTTTACAGTAAAACTATTCAATATTTTAATTAAACAATCAGTATATAGTGCAACTTTCAAAAACGAGTGACAAGTTGCACTAGAAATACGAGAATGACAAATTTGACACTGGATTGTATTGCCATATTAGATTATTGACCACTGAGTATATGTTTATATTTCATACACCACATTAATCATGTTGTGTAACCTACATTCAGGGTTAGACCAGCAGCCAAAGAAGAATGTAGATGATTTATAGAGAGAACTTTCTCTACCACCTAAGGTGATTTCACAAAGATACAAAGCAACCTCCACCAGCTATTCCTTTACTCCATACCCTCATGATCATGGTTAAGCAAATAAAAGTATGAAAAGGACAAAAGAAGTAAAAGAATGATCCCCTGTCAAATTCCTTGTATTTCATGTTAGTTCTTCCAAATAGTATGGTCATCAGGTGATCATCACCTTTGTAGCATTTGCCAACAAAGACCACATCCTGTTCTACTTCAAATCATACATAGGGCAGTTTTCATTTTCTGATAAACCCACTAATTACAAAGAGGCCTAGATTATATTTTGGACCATCTGATGTTTCAACAAATCTGAACTCTGACATCAAAATCATACAAGCAATATTGCACTGAACGAAGTATACT